>KI915066.1:828629-889635 GCA_000473445.2 Anopheles farauti
AACTGGGCTCCGGCGCGGCGTTTGGCATAAAATATCCAAAACCATCTGACAGTATTTTCCCTCGTCTAATAACAGCATAACTGCATAACCGCATTTGTGATTGCTCCGTCTGATTACCTGTCTCGTTTGACAGATGGATAGCGGTTTGGTTGCAAATGGCTTCCAGTATGGTGACGTGAACGAACCTGGTGAGAAGAAAGGTCGGGCGCCTGCGCGTATTTGTTGTGTGTTTTCCGAGCTTGCGTAAAATTTGTGCTACACCGTGGCCACCACTACTGCACCAGCAGCAGAAAACAACAAACACAAGATGCCCTAACTTGAAGAGTGGCATAGTGAAAAATAACTTAGAAGCGTCGGGAAATTTTGTTTTGAGTTGATGCGAGTGGAAAAATACAACCGATAAGCCGTGTCTGGTGGTAGTTTCCGTAGTTCATCAAGCAATTCACTAGTTCGCAGTTCGTGGTGATTTTCTTCATTCTGCGCTGCTGCTTTTGCGAGATTCGGTATGTGTTGTTTATTTTTGTGACAAACCAAGTGCTAAAGTTCTAAGACCTTGTGAGACGGCCTGGAGGGAAAAAAACGCCGAAGAGCAGCAGCCCCATCCTTGGATATCGAGTTTCACCTCTTTGTCGATAGTGTGCGAACTGGGGCATCAACCACCATCATCATCATCATCATCGCTCGGAGAGCAAATCAAACCCTCAACGGGGGGTTTCTTTTTCACTCCCCGCAATCAAGTAACGAACAAGGCGCTCTCTTTGTCTGCCAGTTTGGGGTTAAAAATATGTGTAGTGTTCGCACTTTCCGTGAATATAATTGTCGTGTGTGATCGAACGGAACCGGCGGCGAGTAGCGCGCATAGAAGGAGCACACAACACCGAAAACAACCCGGAAGAAGGAACAACGAGGTGGCTCAAAACCAGCTGGCCTCGGCGAAACGACCGGATCCGAACGGCGCAGGTGAACCGCACACATATACACTTATTTACATAATTCTTCGCTCTGCTTTTAGCCGGGACAGATTAGAATAACGGTGTTTGTTGTTCGATCCAACAGAGTTTTTTTTCGCGTGCACCGGCGGCCCAGTCAGCTAAATAGCCTTGATCTGAGCGCTGGGAAAGATTCATTAGTCATCCAAAAGCTCTCTCGATTTTTATTGCGATTTTCCCAACTGTACCGTGTTTGTTGAAATGAGGAAAACTAGATCGTCCCATGTAGTGATTGCGAGCGCAACGTACACATTCAACCAATGTTTATACCAGTTTTTCCCATCCGAGAATAGTGCATTCTGCCTACCAATTCGGGTAAAGAAACTGGTAGTGACGAAACGAGTGGTGGCTCATCGGATGGTTTTCCCACCCACACTTTGAAGTATGCCAAAAAGAGGGGGGCATAAACTGGGTCAATCAGGAAGCAGCGGACGGAGAACAGTGTCGCCTTTTGGTGCTCCCGGGGTTGAGCATCGGTCACACATACGCGCGCGCCCTTGGTGTAGCTCAATTCCAGAGAGTATCAGCTGCAGTCCAGAGAATGTTTACGCTTGTCCTTTTTGGCTGGGATTTGTTGTTCTACGTCTTTACGTCATCGCTAAGCGATCACGTCCGTCCCCGAGCAGCGATAGAAGCATATTTTGAGCATTCCGTCGAAGGAAGGGGTGGTGCAAAATCCACAGAATAAATGTTATTTTTTTCTTGTATTTAAAATGCATCAATCGGTGTTTGAAATTCGCACCGAAACGCTTGTGTAACATCGGTTCCGGCACGATTGTGTAGAAAGCCTCAAAAATGCCTGCAGTATCGAATTTATGCCGCACAATTTGCAGTCATACAAAAATATTGTTTGATAAGTTGATTTTGGCCGATCCGGATGATTGGTTAAAGAATAGGATACTTTGTTAAATTAAATTATATACCAAACTGCACACGTGCAATGCGACAAGTTCCCACAATAAACGTATTAAAATAGACTGATAGTCAAGGAAAACATACATGACGATAGAACGAATACGGGGTGTGGATGGGTGCATTCCTCCACCTCAGTATGGTTTCCGCTGTAGCTGCAGCGCGTTTCGCGTTAAATTCTATGCGTTCAGTAAACGGGAGGCAACGTGCAAAGAGCGGTAGCGCATGCATCCAAACACTAAAACGTGCTTCAGTCATTAGCGCATGAAAAAGGAGCTTGACTCTCCACCCCCCCCCCCCTCCTTCCTCTCTTTTGCTCTCTCCTTCCCCTCCCTCCACCCACCGAAGAGTCCTTAATCCTACTGCAACATGTGCCGTGTGCAGTCACACTCTTCGAACAGGTAGCGTCATGTGCTTTTGCAAATTGATAGCACGCACGGTTGCTGGACTGCACACGGTGCCCGGATATTGGCCATCGAGCCGTCGGATTCGTCTACGGCAGAAGCTATTCCTGAACAGTATATCCTAATTCGACGATTCTGGTCACGTGGTTACGCCGCCCATGAGGAACGAAAGACAAAAAGGAGCATTAAAAGTGTACACCTTATGCCACCACGAAGGTGGCATAGCAAAGGACGTGCCGGTGGTGGTTTTGCCGGGGAGAATTTAATTCCCTTGTCTACAAAAAAAAAAATAATAATACAATCGCGTGTGTAGCATCCTCACGTGGACTACAGTTGAAACCGATGGCACACCGATACGCTGGTTCCGGATCGAAGACAAAGCACGGATTATAGTTTGTTTATCTATTTGGAATGTTGCGTGAGGTTCTTGTACTGCTATAGTGGCAAGTTGATTTTTTGACTCTCGTTTTTATCGATGCCTAGTACAGTAAATTGTGTAAATCAATATTTCAAATGACTTGGACGATAATATTGTAAACTATGTTTGCTATGATTTGACATTGTTGGCATAGCAATATAAATGAACGTTCATTGGGCAAGTGCTCTCCGATGTAGACGGACTCGTTTCTATAAGATAGAACTATATTCAATACGAATTATAATAAACATTAGCTTTCGTGAACAGTTCACTAAATCGTATTCTTGTTCAATCGCCCCCGAACTGTGCTGTGTAAAATCATGAACTATGTGCTAAAATAAAGCTACAAAGGTGCACATCTCGTACATCTCACAGCAAGCGGGGGCTGGTGGCGCATGTAACGCAAAACCTGCGTTGCATTGTTACAGTGCGTGCGTTTCACTGTTGTGAAGGGAACATTATTCTAATGCAATAAACACGCGCAACGAACGCAAGTTGCTCGTGAGTCTCGCTCTTTTTTCCCCTAAACTAGATCGCTCCCCAGTACGTGCGCCCTGCGCTCGAAAGGCGGATGTCGATCAGAAAGGGCCTCCTCTAACATCGATTGAGTAGTTAGTAGCGGACGGGTATTCGGGAGAATTGCTGCCCGGACTGCGTTTCTTATTATGACGGGTTGCAGTCAATTGTGAGAGGTGCTTAAGGTTAACACAAATCACATAGGAGGAAGATTGTTGAATCATTTAGAAAGATATAATTTTTATAGACAACCATATTTACTGTATTTGGAAAAGAAGCATAATTATTAGCGGGTATTTCATTGCATATTTGTACTAGTTACAAGAAAGAGTAAACATACCTTATATTATAGTAAGTTAAAGAAAAGAATCACTAATAAAGGTTTCCATAATCATATCGGTTGACAAAATAATGGACAAGCCACGGAGTGGATCATCAATATGTGAAATGTCGCGTAAATAAAACAGTGCTGAATCGAGCATATTTGTTGCGTATTTAAGTTTGAAGACGCTTCACGTACGTAGTATTTCGACGCACTCATTGGCAACACGAAATAAGCTTCACCGCGCTGCCGATTGTCTCCCGCATCGCGCATCAGCTTCTGAATAATTCATTCGTAGACCGCCGCGTTTAGCTGATCGTGTATATTCGCTGCTCTCACAGGCCCTTCCACCCCCATTCGGAGACCGCACCTACCGAGCCGCTGCTGAACGCCGATGCAGAATAATTAATAGCGCTATGCAAATACTACCAGGAAGCACATCTCGCAGATTTTCATGACAACCTTTTGCGGTGGTTACAGTGTAAACCAAATGAGCTTAATTCAAGCCTCCGATTCATCCGGAGTGTAAGCCGATACGGCTACGGCGGAGAAGCTCGTGAAGGCGAGACACAAAAGAATCTGTTTTCGTACGCGAATCAATATGATGTTCCAATCGTTTACCAACCATATATCCGATGCATCTCATAAGATATACTAGCAAACAAATAGGGCTCATGATGTTTGCGATGAATCAGTTTGATGAAAACAGAAACTCTTTTATTTAGTATCTTTATTTTTTCTTACAGCGGTGATCGATGAATACTCTCGATGAATTGCTTAAGATATTTTCGTACCTCTCACCTAGCCTGTCTAGGGTAAAGAAACGGAACTGCCTATGTCGCTGAAAAAGCTTTGCGTGTCGATGGAACAATGAGCGAGTTCCCTTGTGACGTAGTCGTGAAATCGCGATTGTCAATCTTCAATTAAACCGTTAATCTTGCGATGAAATAAGATAACCATTGCGGAGCGAACCGATTGTACGGGAGTAATTGCTCCGTTCGTCTGCTACAAAACCTCCCATATCAACGAACTAAAGCAACGATAAGACGAGGAGTCTTCACTCGGCCGTGTTTCCCTGCAGCGCTGGCACACAAATAATCGACACGGCTCATATCGAGAGCAACCAGAAGAATCGACAAAGTCGCAGTTTTTGCTGGTTCACTGACGACAGCTGACGACGAGGAGGAGAGAAAAAAGAACTCATCTTGGCTTTGTTATATCTCATGCTGGGAGGGGATGGTGGCGTCTCCGTGTGTGACACCACATGGTGTTCGTTGTTTGTCGCGAGTCCGGCAACCGCTAGATGCTATGGTTGACGAAGCAGAGTGCGCCGCGACCCAACGCTTCGTGCCAATGCATTCAACTTGAAAACATAAATATAAACTCACGCTAACCTTCGCGCATTCAATGACCTACCTTCCTCGATCGGAAGTGTTTAAGCGAAGATAGCCGTGGAAGGGATGGCGTGGAGGCGGGTGGAGAAGAAATCAGGCAGGTTTGATCCACACAGCGCGCGGCACTACACGATCTCTCCACCTCCGCTCGGTAGTACGATCGTGTGGCGACCGTGGGGGGAATGAAACGGATCGTGCTAGAAGAATAGCAGACGGTACAAGTAGTAGTACGGTCGGACGCATTTCTCACGGCGATCGAAACGTTTAGTGTTGGAATTCTCTCACTCTATCGAGCGATTCTGCACAGTATCCAACGGGAGTGTGAGGATAGAAACCGGTTATGGACAACGCAAGTGAATTGAACTAGTCTTGCAGTAATCGGTGCTATCGAACATCACGCAAACAGGCAAACGACTACGACGAATAGGATGGCACATACACGGTCATAGCTTGTGACGTGTGCGATTGTTTCAAGCGCTTTTATTAGTTGCTAATTTGCAACAACTTTTCGGTTGAATTAGCGTGGCATGAAGATGTACCTATCATAAGCAATTCTGGCGCTCTTAAGAAATGGTAAAATGGTGTATGGTTTATTTACAGTGGCAAACGTGGCGACCGCCGCATGGCACGATAATTTGGCGATGATAAATTATCGAGGGTAAGTGTCAGGGGCAAAAACAAAACCAAAAAATAACACATACACACGGATTCCCGCTCTGCTTTACAACGAAACGCCGTACTGACACATGTTTTTGAAAATAATACCTAATGGTTCGATGTGTAATGGTGGTAAAATGGTGAACAGAAAGTTCGAAACAGGTTTGAGGACTCTTTGTCCGGTCTCAGCCTTCTGGAACAAACGTTCCGGGATGGCTTTTATCAGTAACCTTGTGTGGCCATTGCGTACAGTTGAATTTAAACTAGCAAAACTGGTAATGGGGCATCCATTAGATAATGTGGCATGTAGTAATGCTCAATCGATAACAAGCGATTGTCTCAACAAGTTTGCGCATAGTTGCGCCTGTAACTCCACTTGTACTCTTCAAATACTCGCCCGTCGTTTGAATCGTTCTAAAATATACTCAGTGTGAGTAAGCACAACGAATGATTAGAAATCGTCGAATGTAGTACGTAGGACGCAGATAACTCCCGTACAGGTGAAGTTCACTTGGAAATATCATGTTAGCGCTGACGTATTGCCCTACGAAGGCAATGCAATGACGACTAATATATGAGATTAGCAATTTGAGATTCGCGTGCGTGGGCCGGAAGCAGCAGTGAACTGATCACTGATTGGCACGGAGAAGCAATATTTTTATTTGGTTTTGCGAATTTCCCGTACTATCGCAACAACACTGCCTACCCGATGAGTTGGAATGAACGTGTTTCGTTTTATTGGCGGTTGGTTGAAAGGGCAAACGCTGCAGTAGAAAACTGCTTTCAAACGCTCGCACGAAGGACGAGAAAGGAAGCTAGCCGTAACGTTTGAGGTCAATGGTACAGACGAACCGTGAAAATCGAGCACAATGTTTACGGAATGGCGCATATTAATATCAATATTCGAGTGGCCTTCTATGAACCGCACGCGCCCGTATGTGTGTATGTGTGACACATCATTGCATTTCTCTGTGTGTGGTTGTGTATGCATTGTTATCAGTATTTAAATTTTTATATTACACAAATTTTTGTTCCTACACACACACACACACACACTATTTGTTGCTGCTGTTTGGCGGTGACAAAAACAAAAAGAAAATCTTGATGTTCTCAAGTATAACGCATTGCGACAGAGCAATCTCTGCGTAATGTAATTACCGTCAACAAGTAAAGCATTATCTAGTAACCCACTGCTGTTGCCCCGTAGTATATGCCTGAAGACCGAAACATAACCATACCTATTTTCTTGCTGCGCTTCGCTTTTTTCAGGTTCAACGCGTTACGCAACCTACCGCAAGGCTGTAAGGACCGTCGACAGTGCAAGAAATAACTAAAGGAAGCCGAAGGAACGCTGACCGGCTTTGCCCGTTAACCGTCAATCATCAAGGTTATGGCCGCAAAGGTCGATCCCGTTGGCAAATGTTTCCCGAAGCAGAACTAGGCGGCATACACATACAGTGGTAGAGGATCGGGAACACATGTACTGACATACCGGCATACCACTTGCACTAGAGTCGACTGTTTCTTCCTTCCATTGGAGCGTGCAGGCACCGAACAAAAACCCTTCTTTATACCGAGTCGGAACGCAGCAACACCCAGCACGCGCGATCGCATTTCGTAGAGTTCAACCTTCGCGGGTGGTAAAGTAGAGCTAACTTAAATGTACACGGATATCGGCTACGACGGTTGAACTGACTGATGCATGCAACTGTGCATCAGCTGTGAATTCTTAGCGAATTCTTGATCAAACGCCTTAGCAAAATATGCGAAATAAGAGTTTAGGTGGTATTTTAGTAGGAGATGAGTGAAAGTGAGTGTAGAGTGATACTTTGATGTGTTCTCGTTTTTGTGCGCTAATAATTCAAAATCATGATTATCATTCTTTCTTTTTAATACTATATTTTTGTATGCGCGAGCAATATTTATTATCTGGTGTCTGGACCGTGTTTGAATTATCTTCCACAGTACAGTCGAACAGCGAGTGCGGAAATCTCGACCAATTCGTGAAAAAACGGCTAGTGTGTGAGGCAATCAGCAGCAAATGCTCTCAAACGTGTGCAGCATTGTAAAGAAAAAATCTTGGTTCATGTGAACCGAGCAAGTGTGATACCGTTAGCGTTTATTGTGCAGAGAAGTTTGTGTTCATTCGAAGTGCCGAAGATTTCGCGGTAAGGTGAAACGCGTTACACTTATGAAAAAAATTGCTCATTAGGTTGTGGGTGTGAAACGGATTGCAACGAAGTGTAAAGCATGATGTCCGCGTTAAGCCATCAGGTGAATATGAACAACTTCCTATCGCTCCTCGTGGGCGCATCGTTGGTTGCGGCAAATTCATCCCCGAGCCACGACATAGCCTCCCTATCGCAGCCGTCCGAGTTTAGCAATGGCGTCTCGTCATTTGCATTACCGGCCGAGGATCGGATGGCCATCGAGAGTTTCACATTGGCCTATCTGAACTACAGCTACACCGGCGCCGACGGGCGTTTGGTAGAGCTTGGTGGCAACGAAAGTGCAAAGTACGGCGAAGGGAGAATTTTGAATCGAAGTGGTATTTTGGTGCACGTCACCAACAGTGTCAACCGTACGGACCATACAGGATGCTCCAGAAACTGGACCACCTCACTCGGAGAAGCTTTGCCGGAGCGTGACGTTTCCTGGATCGCGCTAATTCGTCGAGGTAGCTGCAATTTTGAAGACAAAGTTAAACATGCATACGAGCACGGTGCCGCTGGAGTTGTTATCTACAACGACAAGGAGGATTTGAAGTTGGATAAAATGAAGATCAATGATAAAGAACGTAAGTGTAGGGGTTTGCTCGATGGTAAATTTACTGTGGGGACCTTACCAGGTCGATTTATTGGTTATCACGTTGGCGTAGGTGTTAAAATTAATCACAGATAGCATGAACGGTAGCGTGCAGTACAAGAAACTGTGGGCTATGTACAATTTGGTTTTTTTTTTTGCGAATGGTGGATGTTGTTACTAAATGAGCAATTTAAGACACATTTTTAAATTATCTGCATACATCGTCTACTTTAATATTAGATAGTATTAGTAATATGGTTCCATTTTCGTGGAATAATTTTTAAGAATTCGAAGATTTCAATGCATTAAAAACTATCACCTAATCGTCCGTTCTGTGCGTTATCTGTTGCCAGCTCATTGCGTTAAAATGACGTAATATTTATCTAGTTTATTAGAAGTATTGTCAATGTTTAATTGTTAACATGCAAGATGCTCCCCAGGGTAGAGGTTTACCAGTGTTTGTGTTATATAGCTTAGCACGGAAAGCCACCAGATTGTGGTAATAGTTAAATCCGGAGTGTTTACTGCACATGTTGAACTGAAAACGTCGCGTTGGTCACCAAGACCAATGCCATGAAACGTAGCGAAGCTTGTACGTTTACGTACGGTACACCGTAGCGAGACAGAAACGAAACCGATGGTGTGTTTTAATCATTAGTCGGCCGTGGCACTATCCCACGCAAACAAAACTACATGCAGACAAATAGTGATGCGCGCAGCCTGTACAATGCGGTGCAATCTCATGGATTACTTTCACTTGTGACGAACGACCTCCCAAGTGAAGTGAAATCATTCTGTTGTTTTTTTATTGGCTGTTACTATACGCTACCGTGCTGCCGTTGGGCAAGTAGGTGTGCAAAGTAGGCGCACACTCGAGTAATATCGGATTGTTGTTTCATTGTCAAAATTCTCATGAGAGACTAGAAAGAATTGGTTACTAATTTCATAACCATCTTGGTGTTTGTCGCTAACAACTTAAAGCAATGTCTGGAAAGCGCAAGGTTTACCTCGAACTGCGATAACTCAATGCTTTTGTTAGATAATCTGTTTTGAAATTTAATGCTATAAAACGGCATGATGAATATTCAAATTTCTAGGTTTGCAAAGTAATTCGGAAAACAATTCGTATACACTGGACGTGGTGTTTACTTCCGGCGATTTCACGTTTGGTGAAACCAGTAACCAGTACTGCCTAATGTTGCGCAAAGTTAACAAAATTCTCAGCACATGTATTGATCATGTATTTTTGTTTTGCTTTTTGGTTTGTCGCTGCTGCTGCTGCTGTTGAAAACATAAACCATGAATTGCAGGAACTCGTTTCGCATAGCACGGTCATTAAGCTAGCACAATTTTTCTCATCTCACCATTTCAATGATCGTTTGTGTTCACGTTCCGCGGCTAGATCGCGCACTTCAAACACAAAGGCTTATGTTGCAAGCGATAATTTGATAACGCATGCACACAAGCACACGAGATTCGTGTGTGAGTATTATTTTTGTGTTGTTTTCTTACCAAGAAGTTTTTGACTGTGTATGTCGGAAAGTAGATGTTTTTGCTGGTAACCTGCATTTGCGCTCGAATCGGTTTCGTTAAGATAATACTGTGTCTCGGTTTGCTAATCTTTTATGTGTCTTTTTTTGTTCCGACGCAGGCAACATTACTGCGGTCTTTACCACGAAGTCACTGGGACGTGAACTGATCGCACTTTTGGAAGAAGGAGAGCATCAAGTGCGAATGAGCATCAGCGAAGGATCTCGTCAGTTCCGTACGATAGGAAACATTAACCGGTACGCCTTTACAATTAGGAAATGATCTTTAACATACTGTACGTGTTGAATGTATAATAATACACTTTTTTTCTCATTTTGTAGTACATCGGTCCTGTTTGTATCGATTTCGTTCATAGTGTTGATGATAATTTCGCTGGTTTGGTTGGTGTTTTACTACGTGCAACGGTTTAGATACTTGCAAACCAAAGACAAGCAATCAGTAAGTAGCATTTGCAGGCATGTGTGGGGTGGTTAATTATTTACCTTTATTTATGGTTTCTTCCAGAAACGACTGTGCAGCGTTGCAAAGCGAATAATTGCCAAAATTCCAACAAAAAGTATTAAATCAGATGACAAGGTGAGCGAATGTTACTTTCATGCAATGAAGAAACCGACAACACTAACCGTATATTAAAATGGAATGTTTTCACTTCGTTAGGAAATCGATAATGATTGCTGTGCCATCTGCATTGAACCGTATAAAGTGACCGATGTCATACGCGTCCTGCCGTGCAAGTAAGTATACTGTTCATGTTGTTTGTCGTGTGTGCATGAACAATGGTTACGATTGAAGGTGCTACAAGCATAATGATGTATGTTTTTTTTGTTTTGTTTTTTTTCATCTAGGCACGAGTTCCATAAGGTCTGCATAGATCCATGGCTACTTGAGCATCGTACTTGTCCAATGTGCAAAATGGACATACTGAAGCATTATGGCTTTGTGGTGGGTTCTTCCTCGTCTTCTCAGATCAATTCAGCGATCGCAGAGTACTTAAACGTTGCGCCACCGCCACCGCCCTCCAATACGTCAACCATCACTACTTCCTCAATAGCGTCGACCGAAGAATCGTCGAGAAGAGTTTCCTGGTCCACTGGGGCAGGGATGGGTCCAGCTACGTCTGCCACAGTGGACGGAAGCGTTCCAACGGCACTGTTTAGCAATGATTTCGTTACCGGTCGCAATAGTGGCGGTTCCGTTGGTCAGATGACCGATATCGTAACAATCATTATCAATATCGATGATAACGATAGTCCAACCGAACGCGATGGTACCATCATGGGCGGTAGTAGTGGAGCGAGTGGTGGCGGCGGTGGTAGCAACAGTAGGATGGGTGTATTATGCGATCTTTCTACAGACGACGGCGTAATCGATGGTAGTGGCGCTAGTGCTTGCAGTAACGATAGGGACAATAGTAATTGTGATAGCAAAAATGCAAACAGTAGCGATAGTAGCGAAAGTAACAGCGACAGTCATCTTATAAAGAAACAATAATCCACCGTGTGAGCTCCAAAACACATCCGTACGGTTTTACGGTCCATTACTATTTGGCGTGAAATGATGTGTTGAAAATTATGTATTTTGCATACCAACAAGCACGAAGAAAGTGTCATTTCACACTACGATCACGACAGGCAATATTGTGTTGATGTGCCATGCGAGCCGGCTCGTGTAATGCTACAGGAAGAAATCATGAACCTAATTTGGTGTCGAATTTGGTGTCGAATAGGTTTTGTCCTGTAGCCATAGTTTAAAGATAATATGCAATATAATCGAGTGAAACTTTGAGTCTTAAGCAAATCGACTATATATATATGTATGTGAATATATAAATTTAAAGGTAAATGATTCACAAATAAGAAAATGGCTGGTGGACCGTAGAATCAGACCGGCACAAAACTACTTAAATGACTAGCACACTACAATCTGTGTAAGATTCTGTGATAAAACTTGAGACATTATTATGATTATTGTTTTCAATTATCGATCGACCCTAATCAGCTCCAGTACATGCTGTTATTTTTCAGCTATACTAGTGCAATGTTTGCATACGCTACTATTACTAACTACTATTAGTCCCGTCTCCATAATGCATTAGTAGAGCAGTTCTAGCCAACGAAATCAAATGTAGTTTCTAGTAGTTTTCTTTCATCGCATGGAGCTGTCAGGCTCAAGTAGGTGGACGCATAATTTGATCATTTGTCGAGGGCATAAGATTGATAAAAAGATTACGAGCAATTGTGCAGGAAGCTGCTCTTGCGTAACGAATTTGTGAATTGAATACTTAATATGTAGTAACACTTAAGATGGAGGGATTTATTTTCAAACAGCAATGCTAACGCTATGAATGAAATGGAAATTCTATCAGTTGAACCGCCTGAATTCTGGCACAGCGGTAATAATGGCGGTATTCGAAAATTGTAACTATCGCGTACGTGACGAAACGCTATCAATTTAAGACACAGATTTCATGATGGAAACACATACACACAGCATGGGTAGAGAATTTCACTCTCGAAATCATTAATTCATTGTGTGCTTTGGTCACACGATGTCGCTACGTAGCAATAGTACGGAGGAATTCATTTATTTGAAACAGTTAGCTATGCGCTCCCGCAACCTGTAAATCAAAATAAACTTTCGACATGGGTTTTACTATTTACCTTTCGTTTCTTATGTTTTGTTTGTTTTTTTTTTCGCTTTCATTTCATCATCATTTTCATCTTGTATGAACATTATTTCGGCATTTCATGCATTTAGTATGGTTTCTTTTTATATGGCTCATGTAGCAAAAATTAATTTATTCTTATATTATGAAAAATTATTACTTTTTTTTAATCCGTTTTCTCTGTATTTTTAGGACTCACTTGTTTTCGGAATATTATATGCTTGTTCATCTAAATTAGCTCAATTAAAAAAGCATTGTAAAATAATGTATTGCTGTTGATATTACGTACAATTTATGTAGACTATTTCTTTGTGAAACGCATAATCTCACATTTCGGATTTACTCTTTACTTTCTTAGTTTACGGGTAGTCAAGAAAGTATTCTACAGTTAGATATGGACATGGAAGAAGGCGATCTTATTGACGACCGCAGCAGCACTGACGGAGGCTATCAAAGGCGCAATAGCGTAAGCCCATTGCCGCAAATAAGAGCATCCAACGAAAATCAGGTGATCATCCAGTTTGACTTTCATGGTGCGAATGAGTAATTTATGTTGTACTTGTTTTCCAATCGTTCGACAGCTCTCACATAGTTCCTCTGATACCGATTCAGAACAGGAGCAAATAGATTGCATCACGCCGCAATCGTCGGGACGGCGGTCAGCCCAGGCACCCAACAAGCGTGACAATGACCGGCAGCACGAAGAAACACAACAGGATGGTGACATTTGCGTCGGTTGTCTTGCGGCGGCCTTGAATAAGAAGCAGAAAAATGTTGACAATGCTGCCGCTCAAGACGATCCGGAGAGTGATGTAAGCAGAAGTTTGAATCTTGTCTAGTAATTAACTCATATAGATAATTATCTCTTATATTGTTTTCGCTTTCGCAGTCCTATACGACTGAAACTAATGGATCAAAAAGCCTTCCAGCTACGTTGAAGAAATACAAAGGTCACCATTCCACTGGATCATGTCGCGGAATGAATCCTCCGGACCATTATCATCCCTATCCACATAACGATTACCGTGAAAATAGGGTTTACCATCATCAACAGACGCAGCAGCATCTAGCGAACGGCGATGATAACAATTCGCAGCAGCCATCAAATGTTCCTTTCAAATTCTATAAAACTGATCGTGGCCAGGCGCGCAAGTTACGGACACCGCTGCGGAATTTAATTCCTCAATCGATTTCGGCACCCTGTGATACAGAAAGCTCTTTGCGTGTATGCGTTCGCGATGAACCTGAACAGCATTCGGGTGAAGCGCCATCAGCGACCCTGGCGGCTACAGATTCTTCCAACAATGAAGCAGACCAGGTACTCGAAGTGCATCCGACCTATGCTAAGCGACGCTGTTCGCTATCACGAAACTCTTCCTGTTCATCGTCGACCGAGCGCAAGGATGTAGTGACGGTCGAAGATCTTAAAATTGCCATAGATTACTCGAATGACGAGGACGGGTCGGATGAAACGGAACCAAACAGTGATAACGATCTGATCATCAGACGATCGGAACGCGGGGATCCGCCGAAGGAAATACGGAAAAAGTGATTAAATCGGTGGTACCGTCTCAAGCCCACGGGTGCCCCATGGGGTGATGATAGATAATGAACGCTTTTCTACTTCCACCCAAGAAACACATTTGATGGTGAATCGAAATACGTTATGTGATAGAGTGAGACTGTACAGGCGCAGACAGTATGCAACAGTATCCGTTTCCCGTGTGCTAGGTTTGTGATGACTTTTCCTGTAAAGGGAATGGTTTCTGCATTGTAGGATTTTAGGTGGACTTCTCGAGATAAATTATCCCTCCTACGAAATTCATACGAGCCAAGCTTGCTGCGTAGCGAATAGTTTACTGCACTCTATAAACAATAATCCAAGCAATCCGAGCATCCTAAACCAAACATTTGTACGACACCTAATGTTTTAACCTCGTTCGTCGTTAGCATACCACCAAACAATTACGACGCATTTAATGTTGTTCTTGTGAATGGTATTGAGCGTAGTAACGAAATAACAAGTGATGTAGAACATCCTAGTAAATTAAAAAAAAACACACACAATTCAAAATATCGGATATATTTGAACTACTCAGCTAACCAAAATCAGGCCAATATTGGTAACTATTCCGAACTAAAACTTTTTCCAGCAAACGCAAATTGAATGATAGATCAAATCTTTTCTTAGATAGGAGAAAACTAGCAGTTTGTAGTTTACAGAACTAAGCTCTTAGCATTAGCATAAACACGGCTAGGACGGAGTGAAGAGATGGGAGTTCGAAACTGAAAGGTTTAAAGGTATGTATATAAATCAACGGAAGGCGTGGTATTAAGCTTGAATGCGATAGTTTTTGTAAGGTAAGTCAGTCTTGACGTGAACGTTATCGGTATGACTGTCTCGAAAATCGGTAAGTGATTGGAAGAAACGTGCACGGAGTTTCGCATGATTGACTGAGACAGTAAGAGTTTAGGACGGCTGCAACAGTTGACGAAAACGGCATCCTTTACGAACATACTCATAATGATAGTGAGCTTTCTTTAAGGACTAGAGTTTTTTGTTCCATCTGATGCAGCGGTCTCAAATCCTGCGGACCATAGTTTGTCATGTGAAAATCTCCGCAATACGGAAAGGCTTAGAGTGTTAGGTCAATTTCATCAACTAGCAACTACAGCCCACGAGCTGTAATCATCTATTTGAAATTTGGCTTTAAAAGCGAGTTGGAGATACAACGTAAAAATAAATAAATAAAAATGTACGTATAAAGCGTCGTACGTGAGCACATGTTAGTTATTTTTGTGCATATTATTTTGTGTGGTAAAAGCTTCTTCTAACGTTCCTAATCGCAGACTCAATCACCAGAATGATTAACCAGTAACGATGAAGTCATTAGTTACGTTCATATTTTTTCCATATCTTGCTGGAAGCGACCTTTCGGATCTGGAAATCTCTCCGTGTCTCTCGTATAAACTGGGTGGGTAGTGAAAAACGAAGGAAATGTTCTAAAAATTGCACCTCTAATTCGAAACATTTCCCGCTCTATGATGAACTGGTTAAATTGTTTGGTTGAAAATAAAAAAACTAAAATGGCGAATTGCTGCGAATGAATTGGTAAGTGTAGCAAGTTTACACGTCACAATATTTTTTCCAAAAGCTATGATTTAAAATCATCGTTTCGAAATCCATCTTTCGAAACCATTGGAAATATTTCAAGTGACTTGTTATATTTCAAGCTTTACTCATATGCTTTCAAGCTTACCGCCAGGGCCGACCATTGTGCATCATTCGAACAGTTTTGAACGGACTTAAAATTTTTTTTTTGTTCTTTTGAAAATAGTAAATGCATGATTTCAATCAGTGATATGTCTGACAATTTCAAATTGTTTTACAATGGAGTCTGTTGCAACCTTGGACGATTTGCTCAAAGGAATAAAAAAGCCCGTTTTAGTTTTCATCCATCAAGAGATTGCTATGAAGTTGTTTAGGATGTTTGATCCATGGAAAGTGAAAAACAAGTTGGAATGAGTAAATAAGTGATTCTTAATCCAAGCATCTAATAAAATAGAATTGCAATCCATTGTAAGTGCTAATAACTGAAGAAAGTGTGAAGCGTATTGCATACATTTTATTTTCAACGGTTTGCGTCTTCCATCAGGAACTGTTGTCTAATTGGTTTTTTTTTCTAGTTGGAAATTAAATTTCTAATTGGTTTATAAATTTTTTGATTCCATTTTAAGACAAACAAGCTCGCAAATGATAATACTTGATGAATTAAAATTGATAAGATGAATTTTATAGTTAAAATGAACATTAATCAGAAATCAATGTTTTCTCCGACTCCAGGGTCGTTTACGCCCTCAAGAAACTTACTTGGCACAGTTTAAGGAAAATAGTATCAAATCGTGGCTTAGTAGGACTGAATTCGTATTAAACAACAATATATATTTTTATACTGTTTGATAACATATCACTATTAATTTATTATCTTAATTTTGTCAGGTCATTATTACCTTCGACTGCAAAATTGAATTGAATAAAACTAAACTTCCATGCATGGCTACAAAAATAATCGAAATATTGAAGAAAATTTAAGGAAAACTAAGTTTCTGTGGAGGTAATTTTTTGTACCGTTCATATGATGATGGCAAATGAGACCGTGTTTGTTTGTCTCATCTAAAATTAATGCTGATTCGGGCGTAAACATGTGAATACTGTAATAAAACAACAATAACCCCAATTCAGAGCTTTATCTGGTATTGTTACTTTTTTGCCAAAATTTGTAAACCTATGTTTTTTTCTAACATAATTGGTTTCTTTACGTTCTAGCACAGCAAATGATAGTTCAATGATATTTGGTACTTGCAGTTCCAGTAGGGATTGTGGTACTGGTATTAACGTGTGACGCCAGTACTAACCGAACACGCTGCGTGCTGGTAATTCGAAGTGAGGTATATAAATGATGGTAAAATCCTTGCTCCATATGCAACCATCTGTTGCACCGTGCAATATCGGCAATGCACGAATAAAGATATGCAATCAACGATTGTTCCAATCGAACGTTTTAGACATGATTCACGATTCACTAAGTATAGTGAGAATATCGGTGAACAAACTTTCTCAAGCGATAGGGAATGATAATTTCTACATGAACATCTATAGCGCTACATCTTACTCCAAGCTTGTTCAACGGCTATAGATGCAATAATTTCAAGACTCTTCCACTGCCAGCCTCATTTGCTACGGCCACTTTGCAAACGTAGGCGTTGACGCCTTGGCACTAAAATTAATCACACCTGTTACACTACGGCTCATCACCTTGTTTGCTATGCAGTTAACGATGAGGAACTTATCAATTTATTGATTAGTCTTCCAGCGCTCTTCGATGGGGTGTGATTTCAATCAATGAACCCATAGGGCTTGGGAAAGTGTTGTGTACTCATTGTGTTGCTGAAAAATTCAACAGCGATATTATTCCGGCAGCCAACGCTCAAAGCGTAATGAAGCTGCTTTTGATCACTCTCTATCGGTTGTAGTTGCTACTACTGTCGGACGGAATGATCGCCGGATATTGACACTGTTTCAAGTCACTTCCAAATATTTAGAGTATATATCAAGTATCATAGCCACTTTATGCTCTCTTCGGCACACACTGTACAAGTACGATAAGATCAATAATTATTCAATCGTATTTAAGGCACACTAATGAATTGATCTTATTCGATCCTTCCCAAACGCATATTGTACAGTTTAACGTTCATGATTATGGGAAATCATTCATATTATTATTGCTATGGGTAAATTTAAGGCATGGGTAAATTTATGGCAAAAAAACTACGGATGCAAACGAGGTACGAGTTACAGTTTAAGTTGTAGTAATCTATTATGTTAAACATAATTTCACTAATCCAGCTAATCAATTTTCTGTGAATAGTATTTGTGTTGTTGTTGTATACTGGATCTGTAAAGAGTAGTAATGGCTTTTGAAAAATAATTGTTTGAACATTGGTTTCAATGATTTTGAGCATACTTTTTCATTTCTATTATCGAATACTATTTACCTTCTTTTATTTTTTCACATTATTTTTTGTCATCGTGTTAAAATGGTAAACGTTCACGATAATCTTTAATGCTTCAGGCAATAAAACACGAACATGACAATCGATAATTATTTACGTAAAACTCTTTTACATACTTTGATCTTTAATATGATCCTACCCCAACGCAAGTTTGAGAAGGACGGATGTATCGATACTGTATCGAACTGGCACTGCAGAACATTTTCGAAAAGCTAAAAATCAAATATTTCACATTTTCAAATTTTAATTTTACAGTACCTTCAACGCTTTATGAAACATTTGCAAACTTTGCGCTTCGCAAACAATAACCTCCACATTTGGTTTTATGATCTGATATTGGATCCTAACGACCACTCCACACTTTTTCTTCCGATTTCAGTCCTTACAGCATTAACTGAATGACGGGACGCTTTAGTTGAATGAGATGTGTTATTAAGTTTGGATATCTGGACCGAATTCAGTTTCTTAGTTTTACAAAATACAAAGAGTGATGTGTTGGCAGCTTGCTTGCTAAATTGAGCTGTATATATTCTAGTTTTATAATTCTGTAGTGATTCTAACATCACTAGTCTCTCTAAGTATA
Source organism: Anopheles farauti (assembly GCA_000473445.2). NCBI lineage: Eukaryota > Metazoa > Arthropoda > Insecta > Diptera > Culicidae > Anopheles > Anopheles farauti. The sequence goes on from KI915066.1 coordinate 847,423, forward strand.
AATCAGGTCAAAAATATTAGAATCGTTGAACGTAATAACCTAGCATAAAGGTTAGCATTCTAGGATCAAATTGACTCTAGGCTCTGTCCCAATGAAGTAAGTTATGATAATTCAGAAGTAAATAGAACAAAACCTAAATTCGAATAGTAGAAAGAAATAGAATAAAAATAGTTCAATATACCTTGAAAAAGATTTCCAACAACGTATCAATCAGCAAATCAGCTCTTACTGTTGTGAAATATTTCAAGCGACGAAGTAACGAACGAAGGTTGTGTCTGCTGGCAAAAGTTTGTCTAGCACAAAAAATTTAGATTTTTTATTGCTTCAATTTCCCAACGTGAAAGTGCGAGTTTTAACTGGATTTCGCCTTTTATAACAACTTTTATATCGATCATCGTATTTTCTTACGAATGTTTTTTTTTAATTGAAACGAATATTTTCTTTTTTTTTACAACTGTCCGGCTTCCAACACTAACCGTTTGTTGTGAGAAATCTAGCCCTAAATTTGGGTCCATTGTCAAATCATTCGACCATTAAGAGTTATTAGGAAGTAAAGTAACAAGATCTTGTTCGTATTACGACTTCAAGTTTCCGAGTTATATTATGATTCCCTCCTTTATGTCTTCTTTATACTATTCCTACCTAATCAGCTCATGAGAATTGGATTTATGTTTCGGCAAATCGATCTCAGCAAAGTCAACAGAACATCCTGCAAAATTCTACCGCTATCGTAAACTGTTTAGATGAGATGTTTAGAATTTAGATTAGAATGATTTATAATATAAAGTAACGATTTGCATTTACATGCATTTATTGCCAGCATAAGAATAGTTTTGATTTGTTCCGGATATTAGAGGCTTAATTTCTATTTTTTTCAAAACCATCGTTAAAATAAAATATAAAACTAGGAGAACGGCTGGTTCAAGCTTAGCATGCTCAGTTGTTGTTTTATACTATAGCTCAGCTATCATTGGAAGCATCGAAACTCGTTATCACTTCAACACGCGTGTTTGATCCATTATCGTTGAAATCAAATTTGACTTTATGCTGGCAACATATAAACAGGTTTTGCTTCAGAAGAGATTTGAAGAGCTAATCGGTTTTGTGATTATTCTGCAGCAAGTGATACCCGAAATGGGAAAACTGTTAACCAGCAACAAGATTATGCTTTTCTCTCGTCTGCTGTACGCAGGCACATGGTCCCGAAATTAACAACAAAATATTCTATCAACGAAACGGAAGGGTAGAGAGGAGAGAAATGTAGAACACTGTGTGCTTACTTCCTTGTTTGAGTCCCATTGTTTGTGCATTTGGAAAGACGTGTTCGGTTCAAACATTAGCATAGCGTGTGCTTTGCCAAAGCTAAAACGTATTGTACTAATAGAATCGTGCGATTTAAGCCTGCGGAGATTAGAAAATTGACTTTTTACTCATCACAGGATCGCATGTTTAGCCGTTTGCGTGTGTATGTATGTGCAGTTGTATTTAGAAAACGCTTTTAAAACACCTTAGCATCTCAAGCGCCTCGAGCTTTAGCCCGTGTAAGCTAGATTGGACAAACAGCCCTGAAGGGTTGATCCTTGCATCCTGCAGCTATACCTTTCATCTGGTCCCGAGAAATCCGTTTGAAGCGAGCAGCTTATCAGGAGGAAAGGTACCAACAGCTTCAGGTGATGAATCTCTATCTCCCTGCGGCAGGTAATGGGAAATTGGAGGCGAAGACGTAAACTTCTTTAACTTGGCTTGGCTTGGGCTGTGCTCAGTATAGGTTGAGCAATTCTTTTTGGGATAAGTATTGTACGTCCTGGGTGGCTTAACTATGAGTGGCTCAGGAAAAAAAGCAAAATGTCAAAGAAAACCCGATTAGCGCAGTGGTAAGGTGTGCAACAACAGTGGAAAGCAAACAAATAAACATAAATAAACATGTATCAACAACGCTTTTATCTTGGACTTGAAATGTTCACATAACGATGAACGACGCAATCTGTGACTTTAAATGTGTTAAAACTAGCTGATAAAAATCACAGAAAAAACCAGCCCCCCTTAGGGCAGGACAACACATGAATGTTAATAAATTTGATAATTCCGGATCGTTCCCTGCTAGCAAATTTTGGCTTTATTAAATTTGGTTGATTATCGCTTGTCATTATATTCGATAAACATAGTTAAGATAACCACAAAATATCGCTGTGCTAAAAATAAATAGTTTATTACATTATTAGAAATCAAGTTAACGGCTACCGGCTTATTCGTTGGCTTTGCTATAGGCTCTGCATATATCAACTTGGCAGAATGTAAAAGTACTATAATTTGAATCGAAAGGTATGAATTAAAGTAATAAACTCATAATAAATTAAAATTAAAGCATAACTTATATCTAATCATTTGTAAAAGGACTCGTTTGAACAGCTCAAACATTCAAAAGCATATGTTTTATTCATGCCGAAAATGATCACTAATGTCAGTTTGAACAACTTTTGTGCTTTTGTAAACCTTAACTGCAAGTAAAATTGTATAAACTAACATTTCGTATAAATAATATTCTTAAGGTAAACCTAATAGATAGTACAACGTTGTAGATAGTACTCCTTTCAACAACTACTTCGCCTGTAGTCATAAGAAATGTTTAGATAGCCAAAGTTTTGAAAATGTTCACAGCGTCATTTGAACCATCATAAATAGATTCCGACGAGAAAAATCGTTTTAAAAAAGTATCCCATTCTTAGATCGATATTATTTCTTACAACGTCAGAGAAAATAGTAAGAAAGCTATGGAATAAGAACGACCTGTACTCAGCTTTATTTTCTATTTATGATAAACCAACGCATAGCGAAAGGAAAATGGCGAATGAATGGCAAAACGTACGATAACGTGGCTTGCATACCGAGCACGCCCGGATTCTTGCCGCTCCAGCTGGAACTGTGAAGCCTTTTCCGTGCCGGTGTGGTGAGGCACTCGGCGAAAAAAAGCTTTTTCTACTTGGAGCGATGTTTTTCTAGGCGTGGACGGTGGTGTCTGCTACTTTTAGATTATGTTGACTCAAATGCGACCGTTCGCGCGAACGTGTGGGACGGGAAAAATGGGAATTGAAATGAAAAAAAAAAAATGACAGCAAGATGAAGGATACTAGTGCCGGTATTTGCTCATCTCGATTGCACTCAGATTTCATTTGGCGTTATTTATCGATAGAATACGTTTAAATTGGTTCATTTCATGCGGGCTTCGGTTTCGGATTGCCTTGGCCTGCCTTCTCTGATAAGTGTAACGTAATTGACGTTTGGTGAACGTGCTGTGACAATGTGAATAAATTCGCTCCCGGAAGTATGAGTGACATCAATTTGTTTACGATGAATACGCTCATTTGAGCTACACATGTGTATGCATTCGGTTGATAAGTTATTAGTTTATAATTGAGTTCGAAACGGAAATAGGTATCGCTATTGATGTACCTGCCAGGACTATCCCAAACGGAGCAATAATAATAAAAAAACACACGTTATGCGTATGCCATGTACAAGTTAACGAGCATACATTTGTAGGAAAAAATCCTACCACTAATATCCAGATCAAACGATGGTGCAAAATTAAACAATCTGCTTTCCCCGAACCAACGCTAGAATTGAGTATCGTCTGACGTTACTTGCCATGGCTCATTAGCTGCAAAAGTGAGACGAAGCTCATCGTTGGTGCCTTCCCTAGCAGTAGGTGCTAAATTTCTTGTTAAAAATGCATTTGCTCGTATCTACCAGCGAAGCGGCTACAGTCAGCTAGCTACCGAACGCATCAACGCTAATTAATTATTTCCACACCCGTTGAAAAGCGAAAGTGAGCGGATCGGTGGTGGAGACGTCGGTGTTGTATGTACGCCCTTTGATGTAAGGGACGCGAGCGCGCCCGGAATCATGTCTGGGGCGGCGGATAAGCTATGTAGCTCCTCTTCCCCAAAGACATCGTTTGCCGGGCGGTTGGCCTTGTGAGCAGAATATTACGATACTGCCGCTTGATAGTGATGCCGATGCGCAACAACTAATGCCAAGAAAAATCGACTGGGCGTGAAAAACTACCACTCACTGGGATGGGATGCAGTGTGTAGCGTATAATTTATACCGCCACTCTTCCACGGACCAGCCCCAGTTTGACAGCGCTGCAAACAGCGCTTCCTTGTAGCGGGTTTCGACAGAAGCAACCTCTTGACATGTGCCATTCACTAAATCGATGATTTGTGATGACGTGCGATGAGTTGTGGGTTCTACGAAAAATATAGAGTGTGTTTCAAAATTGGTGAAAAAAGTGCGTGAACAAACACACACTTAAACAGGTATACTCACAGGTGTGATGCACAAAAATAACAAAATATGGAAAACAATGAATAGTAAGGTTTTAGAAGAATACATTGCCCAAATTCAGACGTTTGAATCCGTCTTTCATTTATTGTACCTCAACTTCCTACCGTTGATGAACATGATGTGTTCAACGATGTATTTCTTTGTTCGGTTTGTATAATTTTTAATAAATAAATAACGGCATGATATTATGGTCTGCAATATTCGCTGTAATGTTGCAAAACATGTATGAAAATTGTACAAATATCCTAACATAAACATCATCAGTGGCATCACTAAACCATTCGTGTCGGGATTACAGATACCAGATCGAGTTCGTGTAAACGTAATATAAAGATTCATATAAGTGGAACGTTGTGTAAACCGTGCGACATCGCAGGTTGTAAAGAATTGAACACAACAACCAGCAAGCGTTGCTGGTCGGTGAGAGGAAAAAAAACATACAGAAAACAATATGGTAATCTTCAGCACATGTTGGTATTATCGTTGACATGCTAGTTAAGCGTGAAAAGTTGCAACACAGAACGGGCAACACGAATTCCATACGCCGTTCTGCTGTTGGAAAGCAGAAGCGAAAAGCATAATATTCAATATCGCACAAGCGTAACCTTGGTGACGCTCGGTATCGAGAACGGCATAGCAACAAGTAGCCATGAGCAAGGCGGAATAGCATGGAATTCACGGAACGGCGGAACTCGTTCCTATTGACGATTAAGGATATTTTACAGCCTCCCAGGCCGATAAGAGCATATCATGCCCGTCGCGCAGCAAACGCTTATCGGCGTAATATTGTCGCCAAAGGTAAATGGTACTGTTCGAGGTCATTTTGCAAACGCTGCTGTTTGCCGTAAAAGCGTGAAATGTGCTTATCAGCAGCAACTCGAGTGCAAGTGTTTGCTGAACCCGTTTACATGTTCGTTCGCTCTGCATGCAATGAAGCAATTGTGTAAAGGTTCTCGAGCACAAATACGATGCTTAGTTTTTTTGTTTTGCCTATGCCTGGGGCATCTGCTGAAAGAGAAGTCCGAAGCCTAATAACAGCAGTTTCCGTAGCTGTTCCGTTCCGTGCCGTTTGGTGGTGCATAGGGAAATAATTCAAAGCTACAATAAGCTTGATTATGCCGATCAACGCCAGCACTCCATAAATCTTTCAGCCGAGCAGGATAAGGCATCCGGTCGTAGGACGAACGTCTAACCAGGCAAATCTAATGCCGGTGACGTATCGTGTGCTGGCCGCACCGTGCACCGTGTGTAGTTGGCCATGAAGCCCAACCACCGTGCCATCAACGTTCCATCCCGGGCAGTACGGAACTAATCGAACCAAACGAACCACCCGACGCAGCGACGTTGTGTCGTTACGTCGGCTGATGTGATGTCCTGATGCCTATGTTTTTTTGTTGTTGCCCTGTTCGGTGTCAGTTTTGCCTGTCGTTGAGCCAACGGTGCTCGCGCTCCCGATCCTTTGCGAACGGATGCGACCGACCGGTTGGGCGTTGCGGGGGGAGGTAAAGAAGTACGCTAGGACGGGGATCCGAATTTTTTCCGCTGCTTTCAACAATAGGCAAAAGGTTGGAAAGGAACCCCGGAGGCCGCCACGATCATTTATGAAATATTGATGACACTCTGCCTCAATCCGATTCGTTCATTTCGGCCCCGGCTTGAAGCCCGTCCCCGCAGCGTTCCCGGCACTGTTTGGCGACGACCATTTTCACGGTGGCATTTACTGTCGAGCCACCGCGCCTGATCCTGCGAGCCGGGAACGAGCTTCTGAGCTATCAACGGTTTTGTCCTGCTGGAACACACATACGCAGACAAACACTATTTATTTTCCCGGCCCGGCGATTGGACAGGAACGAGCCGGCAGGACAAAGGGGATGCAGTGCTTCCAGCTGCATGCTGAATTTTTGCACGCTTCACGGTGAATTTAATCAAACAAATCAAACATTTTCTCTCGTCTTACGATCCTTACTCCGGTGTCAAGCTACCGCCATCGTCGTTGAAGCACGCGTGTGTGTGTGTGTGTTTTTTCTGGTTCCCTTTTTTTTTTTTGATATACTTTGTATCATTTCCACGTTCGTCCTAAACTTTTCGGTCCTGGTCGCACGCTCGCGTTTCGTATGCATTTTTTGTTGTTGTTTCGTGTTTTCTTTCGTCGGATGTACCGTTCATTGGACGTTCCTAGCTGGCCCTGCCGCTTTGGCGTGCGCTTCGGTTTCGGCATACGGCAGGTATTAGTGATTTCCATAAATTCATCACGATCCTTGGGCCGCCTCGAGGAGGAGCCCTCGATGGCACCGGGGTGGTAACCGTTTAGGGGAGGGGTTCTCTGGATTTTGGCCGTTATCCAAATGTCACCGTGCGTGTCGTGTGGTCTCGCTCCGACGGCTGCCGCACTCGCCGGGGTGTCCATTATACCAAAAGAGATCGCCGAAGATCGTTAAAATGTGTTAATGGGTGCCGAAAGGAGGAAAAAAAAACGACGTGTGTGTTTTTTTTTCTCTTCCTCTCTCCCGGCCCTATTACCCTTGTCATATTTGTCTACATTGGCCTGAGGCCGACAATCAGTTTTAAAAATCTTCATCATCACGAGCAGAAGTGTCACACACGTCGCTCGCGTCACCATATGCCGGTGTCCTGTAGCACGAATCTGAATACCGTATTAGCGATCATCTTCACACGTCCTTGTGGGTTGCTTAGGGCGGATTTATTTCGTCCCGAGTCCCGCGTCAAATCCCTTACTAACCGATCAGAGTTGAGGGTTCTACGTGTGCAGAATCATTCTACATTCCACAACTAGATTCAAAAAAAAAAGTATGGTTTTCACATTCAACAATATATCACTATCCTTGTGGCATGCGCTAGCACAGTACGGTTACTAACTCCATGTTGCATGTTTTTGGTGAAGAAGGCGCAGGTCGTTTTTAATTGCCGGTCATTAGTTTAAGCTTTTCCTCATTCGTGTACTTTGCCTGACCGATTATAGGATGAGCGATGGGATAGCTTATTGCCTGCCATTAATTAATCGTTGGTGGTTGCATTGTTTTTGTTACTCGTTTTTTTTCTCTCCCGTGTAATGAATCGTATAGAATCGTACAAATAACAAATTGCTTGCACTGCCCCTCGCGCCGTGCAAGGGTTAAGGATAGAAAGAAAAAATCCTGTGTATGTTCTTGACTTTGGCATCAACGCATGTGTTGGTATCAATGTTGGTTTCGGTAGAAGTGGAGCAAATGACTTATGATTTTGTGGCTGTTGTTAGCTGCGGCAGAATATTTCAATCATCACTGTGGCTGGCGATTGTAGTTAATTATAGATTGGTTAATAAATGATGGAAATTTAAAATTTTGTTGGGCTCGACCGGTGGCTAGACACATCAGTGTTGTACCATTGCCACGAAGGATGTTCACATAAGCTTCACTCCGTGCAGTAATACCAGGAAACGTTCGAAGCCTTTTATGAAACACTGAACTGAAAACTTATAAAGAATCATTTCTTCCAAGGCGAATTCAAATGTGCTCCTACAGTCACTTATACGTAGTGAAATATTTCGTACCAACAATTCGTCGATATTGCACGGGTTGTTTGTTTCATACTATTTCATTTTCAAAGCGCTTCGTCTCTGCTTCGTACGCAGTCTTTGCACTAGATGCACTTGAACTACTTTGAACGTTTTATCAAACATTTCGAGCACATAACCGGCATGAGGAAGTGTTGCCAGCTTACAACTATGGCCATTAAAGTTGCGTGGGTATTACCATTACATCCCTTCGATTAGTAACAGACGGACCGTTTTCGGCACGGAAATTGAAATTGAAATTAAACGGGACCGACCGCTCAACCGATGGGAGCCGCTACAACCGCACGGATCGGTGTATCGCGTGCGTCGTGCGAGGGACGTGAGAAAAGCTGCCCGATAGATTTTGAAAATTTAAATAACCCAGAATGATCCCGATCAGTCGCTGGATGGCTGGAAGGGGATGATTGAGCGCATTTTTTTTCTCTCCTTCTCTGCTGTGCATTGCTTTTATTCCGATTCGATCGATTTCGATTGATTGAAATCTAGCACCGGTGATAGTTAGGTTTTTCGGGTGCTACCAGTGTTATTCCCAATTCGCCCAGTGGCTTGGAATGTGCTGTCTGGTAATATTGTATTTCGGAACAAGTGTAAAATCAATGAGTTCCAAATCACGCCAACTCGTTCCGTCACACCGATCGCAAGCGATTCACGCATATTCCGGATGCTGGAACCGAGGATGAGAGCATGCGTAACTGGGGAATAGGTAGAATAGGGGAAATATAAAAATCTACACCATACCTGCCCGAGGGCACGGTGCATGGGCATCTCTTTCGGAAATGGAAATCCCATTTCTACAATCAACGAGTTCGATTAGCCAAGCTTGTGCTGCAAGTATCGATATTTTTTGGGTTTCACTTCGTGGTAGTTCTGTTTTTATTTAGCTAGTTCGTGCAATCACACTTTCCCAGTGCTAACTGTATGCAGTTTTTGGGAAAAATCGTACTATAAGGTCTTGATTTCGATTTTCCAACCTTCGCTTGAAGCATTATGAAATCATTTGTTAGTAATTGGACCGTCAAGCTGTTCGAGTGAAATGTTTCAATGACGTTCTACATCGACAAACGTTTACTGAAGGAATAGTGTACATTTAGTTTTGGTGATTATTTTACACACAGTTTGCTCTGGATCTACTTTATTTGCTTGGACAAATACATATTTTACTTCAGCTGTTTAGCGTGGCTTACATGAAACGGTCACATTTTTTTCAGGACAATAGTCTTGTGAAAAATTAAAATTGTTAAATTGTTTAGGAAAATTAAACGTACAATATTTGTTTAACTGCTTTTTCAAATGCTGATTCTACTTTCAAAACTTGTGCCACCTTCTCATCTGAACCCTGTCCCCATATCGTCGAGTGACTAATCAACTGTAACGTTCTAATTTCTTACATTTTTTTAATCAAACTATTTGCTTTAATTGCGCACATTAGGGTAGATATCTTAAAGTTATCTCTGTGGTTATTTTGAAATGCTGATAAAAACACCGAGAAAGTGGCCCTGTGTGTAGTTTGAAGAAGTATTGTTGTCTTGTGGACTAAGAATGTTTGGAGTGTGTCATACAGTGTTATTTGATTACATATATTTAGAATTCAGCATCCCAAGCAGATTGACACTATTATTCTTATATCATTCATCGCATGTATTGCATTTCGTGAAACACACTTTCCTAGAAAACTACGGTATTTGCCTTTCAAAAAACATTGTTCAATCTGCCACAAGTAAAACCGCACGTATTGATTTATAAGTCAACGTTAGATTTCTCGATGTCACAAAAAAACCAACGTTATCATCAACTGCTTGTGACAGTTAAAACTGCACCATTGAATACGTATTTCGAATGAGGTACATTTTTTACCGAAACTTTTGAAGGCTCTGCAGTTCAACGCATAAGATTGTTTTAAAAGCCTTTCCATTTTATGCTACAGTAAAGCATCGAAACATCAAAACCCATGAACTAGTTAACAACCCAGCAAAGTCCCACTGCAATTCTCATCAATTTCGTTTGCACGAACAGCCCACGAAAGGCGGGCCAAGCCATGCGAAAGCTTAGCATGTTTCGGAGGAGCCCTTGCCGTTGTTCGGTGGTACCTTCGCCTCTGCAGCCGTTCGGTATTTTATTGAAAGAAAATTCGTTCCAGTCGAACGTAACGTTTGAGACCCGTGAAAATTAGTTTTCCCAAAATTCGGTGCAGCTGCCACGCTGCTCTTTTCCGTACCGTTCCGTTCGGTTTGATTACGGACGTGGGTCTAGGCTGCGATGGTGTTTGTGGTTTTGTCGCAGTAGCGATGGTATCGTAACGTGGCTCCGGTTTCATTGGGCCGCGTTTGGTACGAGATTCTACACCACTACCAAAAACTATAGCACTTAAATGTGCGCAAATGAGCTGTTGTATTTTACTTACCACTACTTTCTGTGCGCGTTGTAGCCGAAAAGCTATATTTTGTTGACGATCCCTCTCTCCGAGATCCGCTTATTTTGGGAACCACCGCCGCAGCTATTGACAGTGTGACGTAGATTCATTTCCTAATGAAATGAATCTTAAACGATCAACTCTGAATGAGATCAGCGGAATCGTCTCGAAAGCCGAAATTCGACGGTAAATCGATTCTGCTCTGGTCCAATTTCAAACAATCCGGAAATCGTTTCCTTCTCAGCGTTCCACTTTCGGCATGGTCTCGGTACGGTCCATTCGTTTCGGGTGCAAGGTTTGCGTTTTGGCGTATTATAACTTTTTGTTGCCGTTCGCCCCGACACTGGGAGGTTCGTAAATAAACACACTCGATAGTGCGTCTAGTGCGCTCGGTCGATCCAGCGTCGGAAGCGTCAGCGGGATAGAACGAATTGATGAACGGACCGAGCGATGTGCCCCCAGTTGTGTGCATGCGTCTAAACCACGGCTTGTTGGCCAGGTTATGAATAGAGTCCACGGACAGACCACCACCGGGCTTCCTGTCACATGGTAGAAGATGCGCTTGATTAACTCAACCCCTCGGCAAACGAGTATGTGTGTGCGAGTGTGTTACTCGGGGTTTCGATCGTTCATAATTTGATTATCTACATCTACTTAAGAAGTATGACTTATTAACATTTTTCTGCTACGTTCAACCGAATAAATCCGATTTGATAAAGTCTGCAACTGGGACCGCGTGGAACTAACGTACTTGCAAGACGTTTTGAGTCTGGCCTCTCAACCACTCACCACGAACCACACGCAAGCACACAGAATAGCGTGAATTTTATTGAATTGGCCAGTGCCATTGATATGAGAAAAGCGGAGCATGAGGATGTAAATAGGAGCACGCGACAAGCGACAAGTGTGTACATAAAAGCCATGTGACGTGTGACAACATGTTTAGATGAGAAAGAGATCTCCCATAACGCTAAACTGTTTTTTTTCTTAGCCTGTACCTAATTCAACAATCAGCGTTCCCCGTGACAAAAGCTGTAAAGAATGACCCACTTCGAGTCGGTAAGGAAAATGTCAATTGGGCTTAAGAGTGCTGCATAGGGATGGTTGTTTTACCACACGCTACTATTTCGTGTGCCATTAACAATTAACGAAACAATTCGATGGTGATGAAAAATATACATATGGAACTAACGGAAACATCATCACCGAATATTAAAACTATCCATAACTCTTTCTTCTATTTCTTTGCAATTTTAATCAGCTCTTAATTTAACTTGCATAGCTAAACGGTTTACACGTCACAGTTGTTAATCATTTGTAACATATGGAAGTTAAACATAAAATACTAAAAATATTTGAAGTTTATAGCTGCTCAGGCTGAGAACGATAAATTGCTATCAGCAACGTTTGTACTAATTAGCTGCGCCTCGGTCAGAAAGCCCAACAAGCAGGATAATTAATTATTAACACACAAGTGCGGGATTGTCTAAAGTGGAACACCGCAGTGCAGCGTATACCGCAGGCATCTATTATTTATTATGGTTTTGCAATCGTTTGTAGGCATTTTGGAAAATGTTTTCGTAACATGACTAATGGAGAGCGATAGCAAGAAAAACATGCACTCATACGCGTGCATAGCGACATGAACGCACACACTCACAGCGGCGCGTAGTATTCAAACGATCAAAGTCAACGACCATTCCTTACGCTGAAAGTGTGTTTTGGAACACGTGGTAGAGGGAGCTATTGCGTGTGTATGTTTTTCTCGCTCGCAAAAACAACCCCGAACCATGACAAAGTGCCCGGCACAAATTAATTCATACTCATGTTTCACTGAACGCTGGCTGCCATGGTCTCGTTTTGCGTACGAAATGAGCTATGACAAAATAATTAATTATCGCTTCGGTTCGTTTCGTCGCCATGGCTACCATGCGTCATTCTCCCTGTCGCTGCTGAATGTAGTCCTTCGTGATCAACAGGATCGGGTACGGGTACGGCCGGCCCCGAAATGTGCACTAACAGCGGGTGTTTGGCACTGAGGCGTTGAGAACACCGACGGCGTTTCAGTCCCGGTACGCATTTCCTTCCCCACGTCAAGGAAGCAAGAAGGACCCATACCCATGCGTTCGGGATGGAAATGCAATTTCGGAACAGTACAAAGCCAATAATAAATAATGTGATGACAGGTTCGGAACTACTGACCCGATAGGATTTCGGATCGAAGTGACAAAAGGACTCGACTGTGCTGTTTCGTTGAGCCATGATGCTTCTCGGGAGAGAATACACAACGCTCCACAGAACGATCGTAGTTGGCGGTAGGTGTGTAGATTTTCCTACTGCTTTAATCATCGTTTTTCGAACGGTTACGCACGCCGTAGGACAGAAGTCATGTTTTTGGTTTGCCACACACATAGCGATGGAGGGGTCCGGCAGCGTTTTGACCTGTTCGTTCAACCTGTCCCAACGTGTGGCATTGACCTGACATATACACCTGAGCAAAGATCGTCTCATGGGTGGTTTCTTAGACCGTACGGATAGGAACCTTTATGGGAAGGACTGACATGACGGAAGTCTTCAACATTCTAGTCGTGCTAGTTGTCGAAAATCCATTCTACATTCGTAATGATATTCTTATTAGTAGCTATTGTCAAGCAATTTTTAACTTTAAAATACATACATTTCAATTAAATATAAATTAATTATGTAAATATTTTATTAAATTCAATAACCAATTTATTTAAAATGTCTAGGTAATTTATAATGATGATCTAGATAAAGAAAGGTTTAGATGAGTAATCACAAGTTTAGCTTGTTTGGAAGTGAAGCATGTATGTATGAATTCTAGATATGATTCCTTGATCTTACCGTTGAGATTATTTGTATTTGTATTTTATCCAACAATTTGTTTCATCATTGTAGAATTTTCACCGATCGAGAATTAGAAGACGAAGTAGTGATATTTTTTAACCGCACTTGCTCCGGGGTGGTTGGTTTGAGACTTTTTATTTCACTGTCCTGGTAGTTCATTTCGAATACAGTTTGTCATTTCTTCTAAAGTTCATTTTACTAGTTCTAAGATCATTCCGTTCCGAATTCTAAGTTCTAATTAACGGTTCATTAAGTTCGCAAATTTCTTTGAACATTATCTAAAACATCAAAGCTAAGCATTAATTGAACAATCATCTTTTTACAAAACACCTTATTACTAAGTATTTATCTATTAATAACGTAGTCTCTTAAAATGAGTTCACAGATTATTTCATCGATCTGACATATTGACAGCAATTTTAAAATAAAAGAAACTAAATAAGAATAATTTCTAAGCAAATAAATATTCTAAATAGGGACATGAACACTTCGCTACTGTCAATGATATATTTAAAACTGTAATAACAGTAGTCGTTAATGCGTTCACTGAAGTATTCCAGCATTTTTATTGATTGCCAAATTAGAGTCAAATGGCATCATTCAACTTTGACTGTACCAGTTCAAGTGTTGGGGCATCGCTATTAGCTTTTTCTCACGATACGTTCATCATCCCTTGTCTATGAGCTCGCGCATTATGCTGCCGGTGCATTGCATCGACCATCAAGCGCAGTTATGCATCGTGCTATGCATGCTATCAACACTATCACCACGTTCCAGGTCCCCCGAGTCAATGCCTTAATGATAGGTCCACTTGGGAAGATGCCGCACCGATGCCGAGAATGGGGAAGGGAAAACTGTTCGCATTCGCATTTGGAGCGAACGTTTTATTTTTTTTTTGCACTCAAAACCGTATGATTTCGAATTGTTAGAACACATCAACTTCGTCCGAATGATTGAGCCTGGTGAGCACGATTGCTCGTGGAGCTCTTCCGAAAAGCCGGACGCTGGGGGACATCCGCAGCGCCAGACGATTCATATCGCGATATTATTGTTTTGCTTTGCTTTTCTCCCATTTCATATTCGTCCGGATTGATTGTACTGGTCCAATTTCCTTTGCACTAAATCAAGCAAGCGATACGTGCCGTTTGGTCGAGCGAAAGGGGGTGTGCCAGCGGGACAGCGGGACGTAAAATTTTGTACACACCGGGGCGTAGACAAAACCGCCGATGAGTCTGTGTGCCGGTGTGCCGTAAACATGAATGCGGTTGTGCGGCTGAGGATGCGGCTGCGACGATAACTAAAGGGCCCGAATACCTTAATTTGATTACATACTGCAACACTTTATGGCATGTAATTTGCTCACGTTCATGCATCTCTTCTGCGCTTCTGCGTTGGCTCTCTGCCTTCGACACTCGTCAGTCAATGCGGCAAGAAACATCGCGGATCAGTCCGTCGGTTGGTCTGATTTTTTCCCACTATCCAGCACAGGAGATACGGCAGTGGGAGAGGGGGCTGGGGGGAGGGCTGATTGCGTCGCTGGTGATCTCTCGCCTGTCGACAGCCGCAGCAGCAACCGGTCAGGGCACCACGGCAAAGATCGTCCGCCACCAAAGGCGTTCCAAATTTATCCGCTCGATTGCGGTCGATCAAAGTGTGTTATCGCGATCACCGGATCCCGGGCACGATGAGCATGGGATAAAGTGATAAAGTTATACGGATGAATTGAAGGTTGTTTTTGCTCGGGCTCAGGTTGAGGAGCGTTTGAATCGGCCAATCGATTCCGCGATATCCGGTTATTCGATGGGATTCTCTACGCTTCTTAGCAGTTGTTGATTGAAGACGGTAAACTATCGGCCTCGATGGAAAGATAATTTGGTTGTCAACACTGATAAACTAAATGCCTCACAAGGCTGAACAGCAATATGTTTTTGCTAATAAGAGAGTTTGTGATCTTTAACAGCTTATAAAAAGAAATCACTAGCAATTGAGGACGCTGAAAATATGCGCTGTGAAACCGGGTGTTTATAATACATGTTCAACACATATCACCGGTTCGATCACACATTCATTTGTGTCAGAAGAGTATTTTTTAATTGATTTTCAGACTGTCACTCTGGGTTAGCTAGTGCTATAAGTGCTCTACGAGACGAAAAAAAGTGTGTAGTGTGATCAATTGTAGAATATTTTCTCACAAATTTGTATGCAAGTCTTTGTGTGCGTGTGGTTCAGTTTGGCTACTGCCAGAAGCCAGAAGAAACAATTTAGCAGCTAATAATCAAACACTTCAAAACAGAATGAAAAGGTGTATAATTCTTCGTTTGCTTCAGTTTGAAAAAGAAGCCGGAGGTGCTGCCCAGTGTCTGAATTTGTCGTTAGTTCATTTTGGCCTGCGGTTGGTCCACCAGTACACAGGCGCACCGGTGGTGGGTCGCAGAAAGTGTGTGATAGACGAGGTGCCTAATGTGTAGACATCTTGGGGCCATATGAACAAATGATTCGCATCATCAAGGGGAAAAAGGAATCCAAATAAAAGTCTACTGTGTGTTGGCCTTCACACCGCCTCACAATTGACTATGGGTGATTTGATTGGGCGTTCGTGAACGCGATGAGGCATTTCATTGCGGTGATGGTATAATTAGTTCAACTCTCGTTCGGTTCTGATTCCGGCACACGGGCAAATCATCATCCCTTTGAGTTCGGTGCTACAGCCAAGAGACACATCACATCGTATCAATCATCATTTACATCCCTTTCGATGTTCATCATAATTCTGATGTTCTGTTTCCGAACCATCGCTCGCTGCTAGCTGCCTTGGCTGCCTTCGTGCAAGTACGATCGTGGTTTTAGGGATTTGGTGTAATTGAAATGTTGATGAGTTTCGTTCCACTTTTACGTGAGTTTTGAACATTGATGCTCATTTTGGGCGTCCTTCTAAGCTGCGGTGGTCCGCATCACGACACCGATGGCCCGTGGACAACATTTCAAGCATGTGCGGTAATAGTTTCATTAGCCACGGAAATGGACTAAACCCCGGGGAACGTTGCCACCCGGCAGCGTTTGAAACATTTTGATCAAACTGTTGCATCTATTAACGCCGATGGTAGCGTTGGATTTGTATCACAGTGACGTTTGACAATGGAGTTCATATCATTGACTCTAATATTTATAGCTTTATGGTGTACCATCCCATCGATTACACATCTATGAAAAGGTTTCTGGTTACATTTTCTTATCTTGATCTCAGTAAAACGTATCTTTCGCATATGTTGCTAAGCAGCATACTAAGCAGCCAACAATGTCGATGAGAAAACCTTCCAAAGAAGAAGGCATCAAATTCAGTATATTTCATTCATTCCGTTTCGTACAGTTTCTTCAATCGCTTTTGTCATGAAGTGCACATTAGAAAGAATACAGCCATTTGAATGGAAGTAGCAATCAAGGTTTTGAAGTGAGTAAAAATGTGTGGTAATTTACGACATGATTTATGATAACTCAATACCACGCGTAAGTTGCGTGTGTGAACCCAAAGCATTATGTTTCCTTTCAGCACACACTTTGCACCATTCTATTGGATTTTATTGCCTTAGGCATTTTAAAATTATGCCATTTTATGGATTCTTGTCCGTACTGCATAGCGACATCTATTCATTAGAAAACTTTTGAAATTGGAGCTAATGCTGTTTTACGATAATAAAATACCGAACATCGAATATAAACGTATGAAGCGAATATGCACGTTTATTGATGAAGAATATACACGTGAGTATAGATGAAGTGAGAAGGTGTGGCAAAATTGTTATTTTTTTAAATAAACGAGTGAAAACGTTTATTTGGTTGTATCACACAAGCCGCTTTTGTATCATCCTATGTTTAGAGTATGTCGTCCAAGAACATTACTTACGTGGCACTTACGGACAGCTAGTTAAACGATTCAACGTGAATTCAACGTGAATCGTTTTGAGCTAAACGTACACCGAATCCGCAATGACCACCCTGAAGCAGCATCGACCAAGCGTAGATGAATTAAGATTGACGAAGACGAATGGACGGCCAAGATCAATCACCAATCGGCAATCGGCAACTGTCGATTGAAAATGATAGAGGAACTCGATCTCTCAATAATAGTAAGCCGTTTAAGGTCGAAAGTCAATGCTTTACAATGATTTCATCGAGCTCTCCTTAGTGCCGTGAAAGGGTCTCGGTTCCCTTTCTGGTACGATCGAGATGAATTGATCCCAAAACGTCAAACGCAAGCCGGCGATGATAGTTGCATTAGAAGCAATTATTTTACGAGTCTGTTGCGTGTGGAAACATGCTTGTGGGATGGTGCGGACACGGGACTGGTGGGCTTGGGTATTCTTTGGATGGCACGAATGTCTGTATTTGTATTCAACATATTTTATGATGAATACGATGAGCCATGTATTTGATGATGAAATATTCGAACAAGTATGGATTTATTATTTGTTGAAATCATATATTTTATGCATTTCAATGAATAATTCCAGTACAATCAATGAAAATAATGAAATAGTCACATCAACGCTTCTCATTTGTGACTACTTTTAGGAACAACCTTTAAAAAAAATCCATCAAATAGCTTATTATTGGTACCTCCGACTCAATTGGAACCAAAAAGCTCGAGTGCAAAACACATTAATTTCTCTAACCTTCTCGGTAGACCCTTCTGGGCAACGAAAACGAACAGCACGAGTGTGCCTCACAGCAAAAGCAAAAAATAAAACGCTTTTCAGCCGTTTTTTGGCAGATTAGAGTGACTAAAGATGATGATGACCGTGATATTGACGATGCTAACGGTAGGTATCAATTAAAGTGAAGCCATCCTCAATTTAACAAACCCTTCTCATGCAGACAGTTCTTCGTTGGTTGGAGCTTGGTTCGAGGATGAGCAGCAAAATAGAATACAATAACAAAAACCTCCGATCGCCAGCCGACCGGCTTTTGCTTATCTGATACTCACGTGCTGTTGCACCAGGTGCACCAATTTCGTCACACTTGCGGTATAAACTGTTTCAAGTTGTGCATACCGCTGCCCAGGCGGACCAAGTTGAGTTTGAGGGCTTTCCGAAAGCTGGAACTAATTTTTATCAACCAATAGAAAAGATAACAAACTCACAGAACGAACGAATCGAACGTAATCTGGTACATGAAGTCCTTCCCTTTGTTTCACAAGATAGCGTAATCGAATAAAGTTTAATAAGCGAACCCACACGAGCTGAAGCGATTTCATGTGGTTGCTTGAGCTCGAAACCGTTCCTACATTTCCCAGCATTCTGCCTGGAGACGAGCATCATGGCATGCTGCGGTAGCTCAGCTGTCTGTGTAATAATTTACTTACTCGAGCCCATCTTCAAGCTGAAGTACCCTTGCAGCAGTTTCCTTCGGTGGAATGTTTAGCAGTCTCCGACAGATAATTGAATTGCAACAAAAGCAGATTACGCTAGCAAAATGGTAGATTCCATAAGAAGAGCTTTCTGTGGAAGCAGTCGTATGGAGAAAATAGCAATACAAGTGACCATTTCCCATTGGAAATCCAATTCCGTTTGGACGATGACACCATTGTGTTCGTGAGCATGCATGTGTGTTTCACATGTGAATCTCTCGTTTAAAACCTGCCCCTCGTCCAGTTAAGCCATTTCTTCAGCTATTCGCCGTTCGAGTGCTCGTTCGCTGGACGATTGCGCTTTTTATTGGTCGCACCCAGAGCGAAGGCTCATCCGAGGGGGCTTTGGTGATCCGTTTAATTTTTGCAGCTTTCACCCCCGGCCGAAGCAATGGGATCGCAAACGTGAACGAGCGAGCGAGAGCGGAAGGCGTTGGTTTCGCTTAATTTGCAACAACCTATAGAGGTCAACCGTGCGCATAGGTGGATGTACGTAACTCACATGTGAACATACACAACAGTGTCAATGCTTGAACGACATGACCCAAGGCTCAACCATTCGGCTCAGCATTCATCCGAAGCCGGCTTTGCGAAGAAAAAAAAACCTGATACCTTTACTCCCGTTGGGATAAGCGTTTGAACACACAAAGGGAGCAATAATGTGCTTGCTCTATTTTGTTCCTTTTCCGCACAAAGGTCACGGAGAGGTTTAGTCCAGTTTTGTGTGAATCTGCTTAGGCATCAAAACGGGGGGCGCTTCGGTTTCTGTTTCCATTATCATTCTTAAGCGGGGTAGGGATGATTGCTTCAGCACACAAACGCAATTAGCTATAACTAAGCAGCACTTGATCTGGTTTGGGACACCGTGTCCCCAGGAAGCTGCGTGTGCGTCAGATGATGTTGCAAGATTTAGACATTGTTTTCTAATTGCAAACAAAGTGTAACTGATTGCCATTATTGTCGCAGAACATTCTTATCACCCATTTATTTTTTTATTTGTACCTTCACCCTGCTGCATTCAAATGCAACTTTGTGCGACAGGAACTCACGGCGGAAAGCATGTTGGTTTAATTTGACATCTATCATGACCCGCTTTCGGATGGAATGCCAAGAATTGCAATCGAAGAAAAGTCAATTAACTCCGATAACACCGCTACGAGCACCAGCTGGAACGTGTCCTTGCCTGGAAACTATGCTGCAAGCATAACAAACAACTGCACCGCAGCGTTCACCGACGAGTAGCGTGCCCTTCATCCTTGGGAAAACGTGCTGAAGGAGTCCGAAATTTGCGCGATGGAATGGAAGGTAAAGGAATCCGGCTTCCGGCATGGAATGCAGCAACAAAAATTATCCATGAAACCGGAAAATTCATTAATTTCCACAATTTTGGTTCCTCTCGCTGTGAGCTGCCCACTACGGCGGCACAAAAGAACTTAAATGTTCGTCAACCGTTTGGCTGCTGCTGCTGTTGCTCCTTTGCACGATGTTCTTCCAATGCTCTTCTCTCTCTCTCTCTTTCTCTCTATGTATGTCTCTTTCACTCGCACGCATTTTCTCCATTATCATTGCGTACTACTATCTCCGCTGCTCGCTGTGCGATATGTTGCCCCCGTGATGGAATATCATTGCTGGGATTCGTAGATCAAGGTCCCACATTTTTGGCCTTTCTGCCCCGCTGCTCGCCCCGAGCACCGTCTGCTGATGATGATGCCGATGAGTGCGAAGCCAGAAGCTCTCTACACCGCTTTCGGAGGGAGCCCCCGGGTGAGTGTTGAAATGTGAACAATCTCTCCGCACAGTGTGCGTCCCAGCGTCATCGTCATCGTAGTAGCCCATAATGTGCGAGTGTGTGTGTGTTCATGTGTGCGTGTCCTGCAAGTCCGAAATTGCCGCCCGAGGCGACAGCAAATAATTAAGGTTTTAGCGATGCTCAAAGCTCACGGTCTTTGGGTCTGGAGTGCACGGTACCATGGGCAAAAAAAAAATATAACATGCACGAAGAGAATGGTAATGAGCCTTAAGCTGTGGAAACACGACTGGGACTGTGAAAGCAGTGCTTGGAATTTGTCCTGGGATGTCCTTTTTTCTGTTCATTTCACTGCAAACCACTCAGCGAAGCGAACAGAACGTTGAACCACACCAGCGAGCAGTGGAAGGAATAGAGCAGCGGGAAAAAAAATAAAATGTGACCAGTTTCGGAAAAGGACTCCATACCGGTTAAGTCGTTTTATTGGCTCCGTTTTCTCCCGGAACGGAACGGTGCCCCTAGAATTCATTGAGCTTCATTTCCCCGACTTCTTGTGCTGTTCGCAGGCGTAAAGGCTGTTTCGTTTGACTACTTTCAGCATTTCCTGCCGTTCCATCCGTTGCCGCACGACCCCGCGGAGCGTCGTATCCAGCAGCGATAACAAGGTTGAATAAACACTTTACAACCGAACCGCTCCATAGCCCACCATAAATATGTCTGGTCCGAGCCTGTGCAGCCTTCGTCCGTCGATGCCTCCCTGCTCTAGGATGATTGGTAATAAATATTTTGCATTTTTGTGACTGTGTGCTTTTTACACTTCGCTCGTCTACCATTTCCGACACGCAGCACGGCAGCAGCAGTCCATCAGGAAAACGACAAACTGCCGGACCGGTCCATTATGGACAATTTACAACGTACCATGATGATCGGTATGCACGGCAACAGCCTTTTGGTTGAGCCAGGAGCCCGCGCATATTTGGTCGTCGTTGGCCGAGTCCGTACGTGTCGGATGCTGATGAATGCAATCGTGGTTGAGAGTTATCATAACGATTTATAGTTCCGTATTGAGGATCAATGTTGCACCTGGACTGATGAAGAAAATAGCAATTATCATGAAGTAGTCCTGGCATGATGTTTGCAGCGCCAAGCAAAAGTTTAAACTTGTTCTATGTTTTGTGAGAAAATTTGATGTTGATCAAATCATTAAAAATATTCATAAAACGATGCTGTTGGTCACCAGTGTAGAAGCCAAGTAAGCATCACTATTTGCACAAAAATAAAAACTGTAATGGTTCAAACGCCTTGGAATTCATTTGTGCTTTAATTGAAGCATGGATGCTATTTTATTTCTTTCTTTCTTTAGAGAAGTTACGGCCTGACCGTATTGCTTAAAGACTGAATGCTATATACAATGATAATGTAAGATGAGACTTTATTAATTTTTGCTTTCAGTCATTCACTGTTGTGGTCATTAAAAGTGACGCAACAATGAAAAATGTTCCTCTTTTCTTCTTTTCTTTGGAGTAACGACCGAAGACATGACTGTCGTTTTACCGGACTCCTCACTAGGGGAAAACGTTCCGGACGGGGTCATGGTACCGGTCATGTCGTGTGGAAGACCGGCGCAGCTAGCACTACCATAACCGGACCGGAAATGTTATAAATTGTATTACGTTTTGTGTATTAACATTGACGTAATTAAGTAAAAAACAGTATAAAACAAACTAAAATTAATTAATAACAATGGCACGCGATTAAAGTAAGGGTTTTTAGATAAAAGATGAGTTCTAAGCGACGGGTAAAAAAATATATAAAAATGTAGCTGTAACGGTAGATGAAGGATTCGACAGGAGACCAACAATTTTAGGAAGATTCATATGAGATTAGAGAACTCCTTAATGTATCAGTTAATAAGACCCTTAAGTTTACCTAACATATTGACACACAATCAATTTTAATGATGAAACAACAGCAAAGTAACTCTCGATAGCTAACCCATCACGAAAACTATGGAGATAGCAAAAAACAGTATTACATATGATATTTATCACATCGGGATTGCACCAAGACACGAACGGCACACTCAACGCTCGCATATATAACTAAAAAGTAGAGAATCTAGAGGGAATCAAGATCACAGTTTAAGCACGTAGATGATGCTTTGCTTTCAGAAGGTTATGCGCGCGGTTATACAAAGTTTATTCTTTGGGTGATCGTATAGCGAAGCGAATAGTGTTATATTTTTCAAAGCATTAGATAAAATAAAGTACAATTTATGAAAAAACAATCAAAATCAAGCTAGTTTAATTCGACTTTATTACCAATTACAAACTTGTTTATGAAAAGACACATATATGTAAGATTCAACTGTTGCTCAAAGTATGACAGAAAATGTAAACAAGTTTCAGAAATATTTCAAAAGATTAATCTGTACATTTTTTCCACACGTCTGGACTTACTTATGAGGCGATTGAAAACCAACCCTTAACATATTTGATCAACGAATTGCGATGGCTTAAACTTATTGTTTGCGTAATGGATCGCCATAAAGCCTCAAACAAATGTCCTGCATGCACCATATAACGAAACATTATGTCAAACACAACACTTTCAAACATATGATCAACAAATGTACACCGTTTTTTTTTTTAGTTGTATTATCTTTTGTTTATTTAGATGTAATATTATATTTTATCTTAACGTGTAATCAGTACAATCTTTGAATGTAGGCTCTGCTATAAATTATCATATTTTCTAACTAACAATGTTGGGAAAAATAATACTATCAGTAATAATACGTTTGATTTGATTTGCACCAACGCATGTGTTGATTGATACATTTTGATTTCATTAAACACGTTACTCAGTGCTATAAATGTTGCAATCCTGGTGTGCCGGTTGTAGGGCAGCAATCTTTTTTATCTTTGTTTTCGTAACTCTATGTCTGGTATACACCATGAGGTAGTAATGTACAAGTAATTCAGAAACAAAATTACCATCAATCAGGTTTGCCAGCCATCCGTACAGCAACTATCAATCCCGCTGATAATCCCGAGCCCAAGGTCGCTTTTGCTTGTGCCCCAAATGCTGCTTTTTTATGTACACAAAAACTCATCATAATCATCATCATCGTCGGCAGTAGCTTAGCAATGAAGTCGACTCATTTCCAACCCTCCCAACTGGCCAAAGTAAGGATAGCCAGATTTAGCTTCCGCCGCTACTACCGCAGCCGCTGCCGCCGTCTGATAGTGTGGGTGATGGTGGTGCGCATGGTGGTGGCCCATGTTGTTGGAGAAGAATGAGCTAACGGAACGAACGGGGGCGGGGGGGAGGAAGAAAGAGGAAAGAGATAAAAGCATATTAATTAGCTGCATGCTCGGCAGGAGAGTGAAATGGTTGGTATGAAAATGTCACCGCAAGGCAAATGGGACGGTAAAACTACGACCATAAAGTCAACCTACCTATAAGCGTCCCACTCGGTGGAGGGTTTGTTGTGCGAAACGGTGCCGGACCGTTGCCACTGTGAGTTGACGGTGTCGAGGTTGGCACCGGTGGCAGAAGGATAGGCTGCAGCGTACGATTGAGCAGCGCTGATTTGGCCAGTATGGTGGTGGGTGGCGTGGGCGTGTTGCGGGTGCAGCTGAACGTGCTGCGTGTGGTGGTGGGTGTTGTTGTCCAGCATGGAGAAATAGCTGTATCCGGACGACTGCGTTCCGGTGCCAGTGCCCGTGCCCGAGACACCGCTAGTCGTGTGCGTCTGAGGGATAGGCGAGACCGAGGTAGACTGAGCTCCGGCATGCGACACCGGTGGGCTGATCGAGCTTGGAGGGCTCATGGAAGCCGGTGGACTCATCGTAGCCGAGGTTGGATGGATCATAGTTTGGGCCAGTGGGTTGTACGAAGACTGCGAAGGTGCGTGAATCGATGCGGACTGACTCGGCGACGAGTAGCATTGGGTCCAGGATGCTCCTCCCATCGGGGAACCCGAACCGGATCCGGACGTTGCGGTTACGGCGGCCACGGCCGCTGCCTGTTGCTCGAACTGCGAAGGATACTGAGACGCACCGAACGCCACCATCTGCTGGGAGCTCACGTGCTTGCGAAGGCGCGCACGGCGATTGGAAAACCACACTTGCACCCGCGCCTCGGTCAGTTTGGTCTTTTGTGCGAGCTCTTCGCGCGTGTACACATCCGGATACTGCGTACGGCTGAACGCAATTTCCAGTGCCTCCAGCTGTTCGCCGTTGAATGTCGTCCTGGAACGGCGTTGCTTGCGTTTTAGCGTGATTCCCGGCTCGGACTCGGTATCGCTGTCCTCGTCGCACGATGATCCCCCGAGAATGCCGTTGATTGAGTGATTGCCACGTAGCTCCACATCATCCCGGCGACCTCCACGCAACAGACGACTGATCGAGCTCACGGATGGGGCCGAAGTTTTGTCGCAAAGTCCGTCCTTGATCAGCTTGTCGCGAATCTCCCAGCTGAAGATGCCGGGATTTGCCTTGCGAAGTTCCTCGATTCGTGCTTCGATTTCCGGGGTGGAGACACGAGGCTTCGACCCGCCGATCACGCCCGGCCGGATGGAGCCCGTCTCCTGGTATCGATTCAGGATCTTCGATACGCAACCGTGAGATACTCGCAGCTGACGCGATATCACACACGGCCGCACTCCTGACGCTGCCATCTCGACGATGCGCAGCCTGATGTGGTTTGGCAAGGGACGCCCGTTGATGAACACTCCGCCTAGCTGGTTCACACGACCCTGACCTATGGGCGCATGAAATGGAAAGAAAGGAGAGCAAAGAAAACCGTTCGTCAGAACAATTGAACCGACACAGAAATGGTACGAATGGAAGAATGGAAGGCAGCCCAGAACGGGTCGCCTACAAAATCCCGCACTACAAATGGGTCGTGTCATGTGAGTCGACACATTGTCACACACGGTGAGGACCACACTCAGCGCTGTACGGCTCACCACACTTGCCGAGGACCTGCGAGACGCTCCTCAGATCGAGATCAAAGTGATCGTGCCCGAAAACCGCCGCCTGGTAGAATGGAAAAGGCACACGGCTCGTGTTGTTTCGGCATGTTTCGGAAGGCGCTAGACATGGTGTCACATTGTTCGGTCACATTAGCGGGCACTTTTCCACGTCTCTTCCGTCGACCTACGACGACGACGACGACGGTGACGACACACCTTCATCGCCTTTAATGACTTCCTTATGCTTTTGATTGAGCGGTTTTTTTTGACTGCGCCGCTTCGTAAAGGGAAACCACCGACCCGGATTAGAAGCGTTTCAGGTGTTTCGGGCACCGGTGATTGGGTGAGAACTTTAAATCAATTAATACACTTCCGCCCCCGTTCGAAGTGATCCATTTCCAACGCGTTCGTGTCGGATGCTTCCGGTTGAGGTGAGCTCGTAATGATTTCATCACTTTCATGTGAATACTCTTCCTGTTCGAGCAGGACCGCAACTCGGCATAAAATGATTTCATTTCTCTCACATACCAGCCGGTAATGAAATCGCTAGCTTATGAAAAGTTTAGTGTGTCGTGTCCGTCTTCTGTTCTTGTTTTCTTCCGGTGGTAAACTCAGCTAATCCCGCCAGGTATCCCGTGTAGAAAGATATCCGATTTTGCAACTGCACCTACACTTTTCACAATTCGGAAATGTGAAATTAGTCATAAATTACAACAAATTAACGCACGCATACGCACTGCCAGCTGCTAATCTTAAACGTTTTCAAACGTTTCGATTAATAAGCATACCTCCAGTGATAAGGATCATCAGATTTCAATTTCTTTTGATTTAACCCTAGGCGCACAAATGTCCAAGCGCGATAGGAAAAAAAATGGTAACACAATCCCAAGATGCCGAAACGAAACCTCGAGCCCACCAAACTTGGTCACCCTTTGGAGCGTCACGCTTATTATGTTATCGTTGCTGTGTTGTCGGAGAAAAACGATCATTTATCATTTTTTTTTACATAAACGCAAGCGACCGGAAAGGCGGAACATTCTTACGTTACCATTTGTTAACACTAACATTGTTCACTTTTTTATCATTCTTATAGGCGATTAGCGTATTCATAAATTGCTTGCTCCATGATAGGTGCTAGCGTACGCGTGTAACAGAACCAACACTACTGGTTTAATTTGAATTTAATGACCGTTTCGCTCTCATCGGGAATGTTTTCATAATTAGGTGGAAAGATGTTACTGATTGTCGGCTACTGCCGGCTGGATTGTATGACAAAATCTGCATGTACATGGGATGGTTTCCTTTCTTTATAAGCAGGCAAAGCCGCTCCTAGAGCAATTTGTTTTTACACTTGCAACATCGCTTTGTTTTCCACGAACTGCAGAAATGCAGGTAATGACGCATGCATTGGAGCTTCCGAACGTGTTGTTTTCCTAAATTATTGATGAAGCATTCCGACACGCACACACACACACACACACACACACACACACACACACACACACACACACACATACATACGTAAGCCGCAAAATTGAGTGAAAGGAACGGCTATCAATTGATCGACCATGGCATGATCAATCAGCGGCTGCTCAAGCACACAATTACATACCTCGTGATAGGGCGTAATTACACACCTCAACGGTTGCGATCGCGTTGTTTGATTTCCAATTCGTCGAGGACATTCAGAATGTGGATAAGGTAAATCCTATCTCATGCATATGGTGAGCATAGTGCCGTGTTGTGATTACATTGGTTACCGGCGCCGCAAAAGAAACCCCCTCAAAAGGAGTTCGAAATGTTAAACATTTCAAAAGCTCACAGAAGCACCAGAAGGGAATAATTGTACCGCACAATCGGCGCTATTCGGAGCATGATATTCATCAAAGCTCCATAAATTTCGTCATTATCGCATACGACAGAGATAAACCGCCGCCACTTGGAAGCGTACTTCCATGCTAGGCGTCGGGAAGGAGCAGGCGTTGAAAAGATAAATTGGCTCATGAGCATCCATTTCGTACGTTGGCGCATGCACACTTTGATTGGGCTGTGTCGTAAACCATAGGAGAACAAAACCCCGGTCGGGTTAGCGTTGAAATTTCATTAAACACCTCGTGCAAAGCGTGCAAAGTTATGGATCACGGGGGAAAAAAGCAAGCCCGGAACCTTTTCATGCCACGGCAATGCTGTATCAAAATTTGATCAATTGATTAAAATGTATCGCTCACCCCGCAGGGGATTTCTTGCACAACCCGAAAACGCCTCTTCGCTGATCTGAAAAAGCCGACACCGCCCGAAACTCGCATGGGCAACAAAAAAAAGGTTGGCCTCAAGGAAGATGCTTTCGCTTTTTTCTCTCATCTTTCTCTCCCTCTCTCTCTCTCTCTCTCTCTCTCACTCGTTTTCTATCTTCCTCTCTCACTCTATCATCCACCATCATCGCCCACAGTGCTTTATCATATAAATTGATCATTTAGTTTATAAATATATTAAACATCCATATAAATTATTGCATTAGTGTAAGCCTTCCTTCCTCTCCTCCTCCCGCAATCCAGTCTGCACTCGATCGATCGATCGTTGCCTGTCGCCGGTTGACTGTGCAGCACCTCGAAGAAATTCCATTCGGCGCAGGACGGCCGATGCGAACGTCAATAAATTCCTGGCGATTTATTTCACGCGTACGTGTGGCATATGGAAAGATGACGCATTGCGGGCGAAACGGAAAAACGTGTTGAAAGCAGCTCGGCCAATTGAGTCTGGTCGTACTTGAGTAAGATGCTGGCTGCGCGCGTATCGTGGGGTATGCTACGCGAGCTGTGGGTTTCGATCACGACCGAAATAACGACGGTGCGGCTGTTCGTGTTCCTGCGATCATGCGATCTGCTTTCGGGGCTGATCGCGAACTATGCCGGAACCGTGAGGCATGTGCTTACCCTTCGCACAGAAGAAAGTAATAAAATATTCCGGGGCACCCATTACATTATCATTATGAAGCATCGAGGGTTCCCTTCGAAGCCCGGGCGGCTGCAGACGAACACCCAGCTCACCTTTAAGGTCGCTCGCGCGATGCAGACCGTTCGCCGAGCGTCGAGCGGACGGGAGGGGACCGTGATGGGGCCGTGAACCGTATGGGCCAGCGTGGTGTGGAATGTGACGCGCAAGCTTCTTGAGCTGTTGTGTTGAGAAACAGGAATTACAAAAATAACATCAAAGCAACCTCGCCGCCGTGAGCTCGCGGCAGGATTGGAAGGCGTATGGAAGCTTTAAAAGCAACGCTAAAACGAACAGCGAAGATCATCACCACTACCACCACCGGCATCATCTTCGTTCACGGCATCATCTCCGTTTTCCGAGAGCGCGGAAAGTACTTTCGCATGGGTGAGCCTTGGACGTACGTTCTTTCAGACGCGCCATACTGTCTGTCGAATTTTACGATCGAACAATGACAGCCTGAAGCCCGTGGCTCGTTCGTCGCGTTTGGGTGCTTTTCATCCCTTGCGCGCCCGGTGAGACGGTGAGATTCTCTGGAATGCTTTCCAACCAATTTTCCGCGCGGTGAATTGACCGCGCGGTCATTCTGTTCTGTAATCCTTGATCTCATTGTAGAAAGCATTCTGACACGTATTTGGCAAAGGGCGCTGCTTGCTTTCGAGTGGGCGGCATTTCCCTTTTTGTTTATGCAAGTGCTGATCTTAATTTAAATTTCAACTTCAAAAACTTTAGCTCTCATTCCGCCCGCCGATCGCTCGGTTGGGGAATCCTTTTCAAAGCTAATTGAATGAAACGTGTGGGCTCGTCCGTCTGTTCATTTGTTGCGTGGTATGAGAAGCACACAATAACCAACAATAAAATATTTACAATCATTAATCTTGTCATCTCTCGCAGCAGCAGTAGGAGGCGGCTTTCAGGTAGAGGGTGAGAAAAGTGTACGATCTAGTTTTTTTTTCTTGAAATGAACAAATTTTCTATACCGCAAACGTATTCGTACCGCGTTCGGACCATTATTGTGCACTTCATACGAGCGATGCCGTGACGCAACACTTCGAAATTTGTTAGAACCTCTCATTGCTACCAATTCATTTGATATTCTCCAAAGTGTAAAAAGGTACCCGAATTCTTGATGTTGCCGAACAAATGTGTTGCCAAGGGAGGCGTAACTCCTGGATCGATCCATGTGCGGCACAGCTGTTATGCGTGATCGTAATTATATTTAGCTATCGATTACAGCTTCACACCGTTTGCCGAAGGTGTATTGAATGATTTATGATCGAGCTCACACCCCATTCCGTGCGGTTGCTATCGTTAGGAAACATGTGTTATCCACCGATGGAACACGCTAGCTTTTGCTGCCGAAACGTTCAAGAACGTTTTGATCGCATCACCGTCGGTAGAAAGTGAATCGAATATGATCGTGTTGTAAAATGCTAAACTTACCTTGAAAAGGGTATCCGCTGAAGATAGGAGACATGTTTAAGCTAGCAACAGCCATTGATGCTCGATGCTATATTGTGTTACTGCAAATCACCGTGTGAATTGTCGCACTTGAACGCGCACCGAAACTTTACTTTAAATTATGCAGTTTGTTTGTCTGTTCTTGCCGATAAACAATCGAGCATCACCAGCTCTCGGTACACTGTACGATGCAGTCCGCTTTGCGTGTTACCCGTTCTTGCACTATTCTTCCTTATGCCTTATACAACGTACGGTCGGTGGTAAACACTCAACTTTCAAAATGTAACTACACACTGAATTCCTTCTTGCGATGTATCACTCTGCACGATCGGTTCCTTCGGAAGCAAACTTCAAACTATGGAAGATCTCTCCCAAGATGCTGCTCGCAAGGATGTTGGCACTCGAATAACTTAAGAAACTGTTCGCCAGTGACGGGAGGTCGGAGCTGGATCTGATCTGAGGAGGTTTGAACGATTCCCCTTTTCCTCTACTGCTCACCCGAACAGGTTTGAGCCGATACGATCGTTGCCTCTTCCTTTGCTGTCTTCCATCCTCCTTCGTATATCCTACTCATTTTGGCACAGTGCGTCATGAGCTTCGGGTCCGTGCGCCATCAGGCCGCGCCTACTTTTTTACATTCGACTCGTTCGGTTCGTCGACTCGACGAAGTAGAATACGAGAAAATCGATCAAAAGCAATACTGTTCGGGGTGGTAGCGCCCACCAACGGTGCGAACGATCGCAGCCGGAGGAAATAAATGTCAACTTAGCTTTTCTTAGCGGCTGAATGTAATGACAAATGTGCCAACCATTTGTTGTGCTGCCCGGCTATTATCAGCGCCAGGAGATTATGAGACAGTTAGAATGAAACAAGCGGCGATGCACAATAAAGTCAAAAGGACCGCTCGAAACGGAATATCGTTTGAAGTCCCGGCAAAGTTTTCGGCGTTGACGCGGGTAGTGAATGCTCAGGCGTGATATATTAAGATCGGTAGATGATTATATTTAAGCTTCAATGCGTATTTTGGCTGCAAAACCAGTGGTTTAATTGCAAGATCAGGTCTATGCAGGTGTTATGTTCATTTGAATTTGATTGAATTAAATAAATAAAATAAATAAATAAAAATAAAAATGATAGAATTTAGAATGCATTAAGTATATGTTTTCATAATATTTGTAATATTATTGCAACACATAGTTTGTTAAGGAATATATAGAATTTTTTTAGAGAAGGTTTTCAGTGTGTAAAACGCCGTTGAAACTGTGATTTATTGGGGAGGGAGAGTAACCAAGCGGGCATAAGGAAATCCATTGCTTTAGTGATTGGTAGAAAATATTACCAGTTATAACATCGATTGACAGCAGTTATTCAACAATGACTATAGCGTTACATCACCTTTTTTTCTAACGGTATGCATGACAAGCGTAGGTTGCTACTTTCGAAAACGATAATGTTACCATTTTCAACCACGGTTACCACGGAGATCCTTATGGTTGGTGTTATTAACTCTGCCTTAGCAAGAACCAGAAGCGGACAACTTTAATTTGAAGATACTATGGAAAGATGGTTGCTTTCCGTTAGGATTTGCAATATTAATGTAAGGATAAATATCGCCGCGAAGGATGAATGACGCTGTATTATTTTTGTAGAAAACCATGTATCTTTGAGGAATTCACATGGTAAATATTTAAGTAATTTTATGAATTACTACAATGCACCCATTAGATGGGACCACGACCATCTTCTTCCCACGAAGATTTTCAGCCCAGCCCCACTAGCAGGAAGTATCTGGATAATTGAGCGAACCGAAGCAAGTTTTCATTCATAACACTACGCGATTTTAGCAGAATGGTACGGGTTCATCAAGCCTTTAAAACATGATTAAACTTTTTCTGTAATCCCTCTCAGCGGTGGTTGTGTGCAGCAGGGATAAAAAACGGCAACTGAGAAATTGCTGGAACCGATCGCATTTTAATACCGAATCCGGCCGACAACTTCGATAGCGGCGGATGTGTCTGCCCTACGGTTGGTTGTTTTATTTTACCGCAATTCAATTATTTTCTCCACGTACCTTAATCTTCCGCGCTTCTTGAAAATCCACACTACCCATTTTGGTACCATTTCGGGGCGTACAGCAATTTTCATTAAGAGATAAGCATTTACCGGGCACACTGGGTGGAAAAAAAGAAATATGAGCGTTTGATTGGGCGAAGCAGTTTTTCTAAACATCACCGCGAACGTCTAAGACGGCTCAGGTTAAGACGTCCGTCGATGCATAATTGGATGGAGCTAAAGCTTCCATCTATTCCGGACAAAAACGATCAATCAGGTCAATCAGTGCAGAAGCTTTAGATTTTCTTTCCCTCCGGAAATCTTTGTTTCAAACTCGCAGCGTTATGACGATTTATTGATTACGCTCATTTATTCTGAGAATTTGAGTCAACAGCTCGACAACGGCGGTGCGTGTGCGGCGGATAGAGATTGATTAGAAAGAAAGCTTTGAAATACGATTTTTAGATTTAAAGATTTTTAGATTTTTATCGTAAATTCCCCACACATTTTAAAAACTTTTTATCCTATGTACTGTATGAAGTGAGATTTATTCGCTTATTTGTTTTCATATACATTTTCTTCTAGTCAAAGTTTCAAACATTTTTCATAACCTACGTTGGTAAACGCTTTGCTGGACATTGAAAATACTTTAAAAATGTAAGCATGTCAAAAACTGTAACAAAATCAAGCAAACCAAATGTTTGTTATTATTGCTGCAGGTAAGCGCTTAAACAGCTACAAAGCTTCCAGGTTTAATACGAGGCCACGCCATGATCGACTTGGATAGTGGGGGTTTAGCAAACCTTGTTTGCTTTAAGGAAATGAAACAGCCCACAAATGATGAAATATGTACAAAATCAATCTGCTAGCATCCTTCCATTACAATTCTACTCACCGCAAAGGGTTCGGTTTGTTTATGTGGGACAGCTACTCCGTCATTAATACCGTGGCTACGTTGGCGCCACCGCACCGCGCCGTTCTCCGTCGGTTGCACGGACTCTAATTCGTTTTGGATACACCCCATGAAATTCAATCGCTTAGTTTTAGAGACCAGCATAGCCTCCGCTGGGCATACGGTTCCGGTAGATGTTGAATGATGGCTTCGATAACGAAGGAAGATCTTCGCATAGGATGAAGGAATTGGGCCGTGGATTATTCACCATCGGGCAGCGTCTGCGCAAGGTGAAGGAAATCATGTTTGTTTCGGCCATTTATTATTCTTCCAATCATTGGATTAGCTATTGCTCGTTGGGCATGAATTGTGACCATCAGCGCTAGTCGCAGTCAATGGTATAGTCTTTCATTCATCAGCACACAGTGTAAGGTTGAGTTGAGCGCCTCGCGGATAATTGTTTAAATATTTTACTCACAAAAAGTGTATAACATCATAAGCGTCATTTTCGGTAGTTTGAACGATTGCTTAGTGAGAGTGAATATTTTGCATGTATGATGTTGCACTTAAAGATTTCTCATAGATTTCTGAAACTGTACAGTTCACTAATAATTTAAATGAATTATCCAGATCACCAAGATACGAGATCAGATCATCAGATGCATTGCGAAAACATTTTATCTAGATATAAAGATCAAATGTCGCGATCGGATGTGGTTTGATTTTGAAGCGTACACTTCAACCAACCCATGTTCTCTTTACATCCGAAGCAAACCTAATAAGCCCATAAAACGAGTCGACACGATCATTTAGTGCACCTGTTTCTGCATACCCAGGACTGAAATAAGTTGAACTGTGAAAAGAGCGATTCGTATTGCTCCACGAGCTGCAATCAACGTTCTCTTACCCGCGTAGTGGAAACGGTTCGGCTTCGGTCAAATCAAATTTATCGAATTCGAAATCAATAAATGTTGAGGTTAGTCCGCCTCAGAGCGATGCAGTAGCACATATGCATTAAATGCACCACTCGGTGCACTTGCAATGCATCATTACTTCAGCGAGCCATGGCCCTGCCCTGAACCTGTTAGCACCAAAATGCACTGACTTACTTCAGTGATAGCATGGCAATAAAAGCGTGGCAAGCACGGAATGCATAACGATGTGCACTTGCGTTAATGCAAAAACCTTTGACGGTGTCGATTGAACTGATTGAAGGCTTCTTCTCCACCTGGCACTTTGGGACGATTCGCTGCCAGCTTTGGGGCTCTGAATTTTAGCCACCCATTCGGCATGCTACCCTATTTGCTGCACATCATAAACGAACACCGACAAAGTGGGCCATAATATCTGTGTAATTGAAACGGTTGTGCGGTGTGGAAAAAGAAATCGACAAAACGAAATGTCGAGATGCAGCGCTCGTGAGCTATTCAATTGAACCGCACCAAATTAGCGAAACATACTCTCGTAAACCAGTGCAGCTACTGACGTGTAGGAGTAGCTTCCGCAGAAATGTTTTCTACAACCACATTCCTGTCAGTTGCCTTGGGATATGCAAATGCTAGAATTGCAACCAGCCACCCACAAGGGAGTGATGCACCGTTTGCAGTCAAAGCTTTATGACCCGCAGTGAGCCTGACCTCATATGTACCTATACATTCTAAGGCTACCCTTCGAACCATAAGCATCCCTTGGGGCAGCGGCTATTTCTATAAATAACTATGAATGCAGCTTCAAACTAGATTAGGTTTGAAATGTGTAATTAATTAAAGTATATTATGTTGAGAAAAAGTGTATCTTTTCTGTTTCAACATTTAATTGCTAATGTATGCTATTCTATGGGGGAAACTATTCTGTTACAACAGGTATAACGTGTAACATATTTTATAGGTATAGGTATATTTTATAGGTATAGGTATAATAGGCATATTTATGTAAAAGTGGTAAAGTTTAAGGCTCGTTAATGGCTCGTAGCAGTGTTTTCAAATTTGAAACAGCGCCTATCCAAATCGTGCGTATTTTGTATCGATTTATTATTCTCGCTAGTTGGGTGACTTCTATCAAAGATACAAACCGCCTGTACAAAAACAGTTCATCCACCAGCCATGATACAAGCTCGGGTATGAATGAATAATAGCTGAAACACTCTGAATGAGTACTCTGCATTTCTAGATCATAAAGCCAGAAGAGTGGTCGGCATCGATTCGCTTTGAACTATCCGCGCTTTCAAGCGTAACCTTTTGCGGCGCGTTTGAAAGCTTCTGTGACATATGACCCGAGGCAATTCCACGCTTTGCGGAGCGCATAAAAGTTCCACTACATCTGCATGGAACACGAGCACCAATTGAACACTGCCGCGCGTGTGGAGGTGCAAAAAGAAATCATCATACCACTACATGGCATAGGGGAGGTATGGGCATTGTTAAAGGAATAAACCGCTTCGCATGGAATTGTATGAGTAGCTAAAGGGGAAAAATCGGTGCTGAGGCCAAAAAATAGATGAGAAATGTGAAATCAAATAAATTTAACCAAACCTTTAGCACGAAGTTTACAGAGAGGCTTAAACCAATTGATCCAAATGCTCATTTCATATAAAGATTAGGAATGTTAAAATTTTGCATTAATGCTACTGACCATTTTTTGTGCTGAACGGTAATTAACTTTTTAAACCGGTTATTAGATTTTTTTTTGTATCTGTCATGTTCATTCTAAATATTCTCTTGCTTCTAAACCCTTGCTGATGAATGAAAAATATATTTCAGGTACACGTCATCGGCACGATACATTAGCTTACGAACGATTTGCTGCTGCCAGTGTGGTATGATGAGCGCTTAGAAACATCGAAACTAATCGTTTTTATTGCTGTATCGTACATGCACATGGTGGCTATCGATTGGTTCAAAACATAGCTATGAAGTAGAACGAGATTAGGTTCGAAGAATTCCACGCCACTTTCAACTTGTTAATCGTCATTTCTCCTCCTTCCGCTACGGACCAATTTGATGAGCTTCTGGTCGCGCGCGAAGGTTCTTTCTAGTACGCTTGATCGGTAAATTTGCCTACAAATAGTCCACATGAACTTCAGAAAATTAAAATAAGAAAAAAAGGCTCCGAAAGCCTATTCTCATCCTACCACATATCAAAACCTCATCTTATGCTTCCTTCCCAAGCTATGGGTCTCAGGCCGGAGAAATGAATACAGCATGATATCTTACCATGGATCGTCGCATCATTACCGATCGGATCGGTTCAGACACAAACACACAATAACATACCACACACTCGAAGCACAAGACAGCAACAATTGGGAACAAGCCCGGGCATCTCATTTTTGGGCTTTGAATAGGATCGAAAACCCGGACGGCATGGTCGGTGTTCGGGGCAGTGCTCCTTTTTCAAGGTGGGAATAGCGATCAGAGGGATGTGGTAAAGTGACTTCAATAAAGGTGAAGAGATCGGATTTTTCCTTTGATTTTTGCCGACCACCCAGAAGCGAGGAGTCAAACTGTCTATGATAAACCACGAATTAAGGAATACCATCGGAAATGTTTCGTTTTTGGTATTGAAGATTTTGCGCTACAGCTTGACTGGTGTATCTGTGAGAAATTCAAACTGACTCTGCTTATGAACGATCGTGATTTACGGGATAAAGGTTGTCTGTGAATTTGAGCACATCACATTACACACTACAAGAGATATCACGAAAATATAAAATTTCTATATTTGATGAATTTTTTGTGAATATGTTTTACAATGAAATGTTTCTTTTCCGTAGCTATTGAACTACGCAAATAACGCATACAGGGACATAATCGTGTTTCTAACAATCCCTAATTGCCTCAAGGTACGTTTTAATGATAGATATTAACTTTTTATTGTGGTAACTCAAACAGCAGCCACTAACTTAAAATGTGTTGCTTATATTAGAACCACATAAACGCCTGTCTGTCTTGAATTGAAATGTTTTGACACGTTTACGATCGTCAGGTATTCTAGTAAAGAAACACACGCAAACAGCCACGGGTTTCGATAAACTTACAAAGCCGTTGATATAAAAAAGCCATTTATCGCTTCGTTCCAGGAGAAGCATCCATTCACCAAACGGAATGGCTCTAATTAATTTGTTCAGCATCTTCAGCGCCCTGCGCGCTGCCGTTGTCATCCATGCTCAGCCACAGTCGTCAGACGCTCATAGCGCCCATAACCCGGCGTCGTAAATTGTCCATAAATCTACGACCAATTTCTTTCGACGTATCGTGACGCGCCTGGCGGATCGGATGTCAACAACCGTAGCGTCACGTATTGTGGCATGGCCGGTAACCATACCGTATCGCCCCGTAATATAACCGTAATAATTTCATAATTATTCTACAATTAAAGTGACGCGCGTTGGCGTTTCATTGTGATTGTTTGGCACTAGCTCGTTGAGTACAAAACAACTGTTCGCTGCTTTATTGCTTCCTAGCCGGCTCGTTCCTGCAAACGCATCCCAAATGCGCTACAAATAAAATAATAAGTAACGTTCAGTAGAATAATCACCCTTCCTAAGGTAACAAATCCCGGGCCGGTGCGTCCATGCTAAGCTACAGTGACACGTAACCACACTTTATATGAATATGTTTATTCGTTTATTATCGGCAAGAAGTTTTAAACATTCGCTCAACCAGCTTTGTGATCGCTTTACAGCAGTACCATAAATGGCCGATCTTGTATATTAGGTGCACGATGTTGCAGCGCAGTAGTAAATTCTCGAAACGAAAAAAAAAAATGACGACCCTTATCGGTCCCATTTCCCTCAGCTACCTTTCGAGTTATGCGTCGGTCGATCACCGAAGTGTATTCGAATTCGGATCGTATTGATGGTCAGGTTCGCTGCATCATTTATGACGCCGAGTGCTTATTTATGCATGGGTTTCGGTCGGTACGTACTCGGGTCATGCCTGATCATCAGGAACTAAATCTGCCGGTAGACAATTTGCAACACCATGTTGACCTTTCTCGTTTTGAAAGATTCACACCAAAAAATGTCTTGGAAAACATTTCGCTTTGGGTCAAGGAAACGCATAAAGCAGGGAATTAACAGAGGATAATGTGTTTATTGTACCAAATTCGGAGGTAACTCCCCCGGCAGCCTCCACGGGCCTGCTGCGATTAGTTCATAAACAAATAAAACTGCAATATCGCTCACCGCGTGCGGCTTTTCCACCATTCCATTTTGTTGCTCGATTCGTCACCCGCCGAGCCGCTAGCACTTCCTTCATCCCAAAGGATTGAGGATCCGGTGATCGTACGAGCATAGATGAAACAGAAACTGGCATCACAGGCTTACCTCGGGCGAAGAAACGAAATGGTTGCAAAAATCCCTTTCTCTACCTACTAATCCAATTTGTATTGTTTGTTGTTTGAAGTCGACTTTCAACGGCAAGTTATGTTTGTGTATGCTCAGGACAAGCGTCAGGCAACCATCGATAACCATGCTCTTATCAAAACAACCGTTGCTTTTACAATATGATATCGCCGGCACAAATTTACAGACTACTACTCATCACCCTTTCAGTTCGTTGGTGCATTCGACATTCGATTCTTGGAGGCTGGAGTTTCAAGTCGAGAAAATATGTCCGCTGTGCCTACCTGGTACTTGCGGCTTGACTGCCGCTACTACCCGCCGAAAATTTGCTTAAATACCTTTAATCCAGTTTGGCTATTTGCTTTCTCTCGATGTCGCTTCGCCGCATCGTTTGAGGGCACTACAGTTGTGGTTCAATAGACAAATATTTAGAAGCTTACCTAGGGTACGTGTTTGGTATAGGGTTCACGGATACAGAAACAGTTTCCTTACATGTTTAAATTTTCTAATGAAGATTACTGTATACGGGCGATAGCTTATAGTTAGTATTACACTTTTGTACTGATAACGCATCATCGCAATTTTGATAAGGAAGAAACGATGTTGTGATACAACTTGCCATTGAATGCAATTAGTATCCTTCGTTGTTTGAAACGATAACAAAATAGGATTTCTTAACGAGTAAGGAACGAATAAGAATACTCTAGCACCCTGTTACATTGTTTTATGACACTTGGCTTCTCTTTCATTTCATTCCCTGTGTACCAACTCATGTCCGTAGAGCACTGCTGTGAAACCGGTACTGTTAGACGATTCAAAATGCGTGACCTTGCTTACCATCCACGCTGTTTTCGTCTACCGTTCTGCCTGGACAACAGGGGAACGTTAAGCAAGGTTTTTTGATGGTCAAAATTGAAGGTCGCTGTATCGTATAAAATTCGCTCTTGGACATTTTCTTCAAGAACTTGTTTCTCGTGACACAGTTGGACGTTTGGGCGTACGTGGTGAAAAAAAAACTAACATTTCCTGCGTTCGATCATGGCGAGCCATGAAATTGTTAATGCACTGCAACGACTCGGTGACTGGGACGAGGTCGAATTCGTATCTTTAGCATTACGTGCATGGCCGTTTAGTGGCCGATCGTTCTTTGAAGGGCACCGGAAAATGATACGAGGCTACTAGGAGCTATTTTTGGTTGCTTCTGACACTGTACACACCTATTGTGCCTATGCTCGGAGCGCAGCATGACCGTTTTTCTTGCAATGAAAAAAGCTCCCAAAGACAACTCAATTAACCGAATGTTACGCCCAAATCGCTAGTGTCACTCTGCAGGTGTGTTCGAACATTGCTGTGACATTGTTTGCAAACTTGGTTTGCTACTTTTTCCAAAGGTTTGTTTGAAAACAGGTGTCATGTTCGAGCTCTACAGCTACTGAAACGTCATGCATATTTATTATACATCACCTCCAAGGTAACTAGAAATGCTCAACTATTTTTTGTTGTAGCTCTAGATGAGACTGCTAGTTTTAAAAAAAGAAATGATACGAAAAAATGGTATGAATTACTTCAGTGTTCACTAAGTTAAATGAATCGTACACTGATGTATTTATCTGGAATATCAAAATTGCGGGTTTAACCACAAGCTTAAAAAAGAAATAATGTCTGCTCAGTACGGTTTGAATTATTATGTATCAAGTATTTTATCAACTTTTTTCAAAAGTAATTTCAACGATTTTTCTATGTATTTATACCAGCCAATGTAAGATAACTATCCAACGAATAAAAGATTTTAGTTGGAAAATGATTTTATTTTCTTTTTATTTACCAAATGTTTTACACGATCACCGGAAATTGGTATTATATCCAATGCGTTGAGATATTTATTATTACCTTTGGATTGGATTGCATTCTGTATGAAATGTTTAGCCTACGATATTGGAACTAGCAACTAATTTGTACAATTATAATCAGTTTACTCATGCGTCTATCAAGCAATGGGAAAATTATAGCGGCCATTGGCTATGCAAAAGGGTGCGAATGAAATTGGCTGTAGCAGCACATCGTTATCAATGCCATTCTGATCATCTCCAGCAGCCAGACGATGAAGTTTGCGGAGCATTCCACCAGCTATTCTTCCTCATATCAATTTTCCTTTGCTCGCGAAACGTTCATTGAAACGAACAGGAAAGCAACCAAGTTCGGCTTCACGATCGTCCTTCACAAAACGGTAGCGAGATAATAGTTAATTAAAGATTTTTTCCACTACCGATTTATGGTTTTGTTAATTCCACTCTTCGTTGCCTTTCGGTATCGCCTTGTTCGGTAGATTTTAGTGTAGTTTTTTTTTTTACTGACTGATTTGCCGACCGTTCGGGCTCGACGGTGTGCCACCAGGTGAGTTAGGCAGAGAGCGGCAGCAAGAAAGGGAAACGAAATTCGCTGCTATTCAGCCTTGTCATGGTCGTGAAATGATCGTGGAAAGAAATTGGAAGGAAGATACTCCAAAACAATAACACATCAAATCTTGCCAATGATGTAATTATCACTATTATATTGGGAGGGTGTAGTTTTACCATTATCGCTTGCAAGAAATGACCTGTCACCACTATGTAAAGTGATTTTACACTGAGCTTAAATTTGGAGAGCACTGGACCATTACAAATCACATGAAAAACATGAATATGTACTACTGGAAGTTGACTTGGCTTCCAATATTCCTTTGTTCCATATTCCATCGATACACAAACACACTATATAATATGTAAAAAAAGAAACAATTGAAGTAATATTCAAAGCTGTATCGCGTCCTTCTGCAACTCAACGATGATCGTGCGTTTTAGTAGCCGTTTGTGTTTTTCGATATTGAACGAATCAAAACCTGGTACGCTTCGTCGTATCCCAACCCAACCGAAGCATAACACGACTCACCAACTCGAGGCAAGCGCGGCAGGATGTTTGTTGTTTGTTGTTTGATTGAACCGCGATCATCATTTTATCATTATTCACTTCACAAAACCCGCACAACAACGCTACACGGAAGGCACCTTTACCTGAGAGCCGCCTTCAGGCAGCCGCATACGGACCGTAAACTCGAAGGTGCCTAAATGGGTGTGAGAGTTATTTTAAAATCATTAAGCCCATACCCCTGCTCTTTCGTTCTCAAACTCGCTGGCTTCGCAATCATGACGCTACCTGGCGTTACTGCCCGAAGCGACACCGTCTGTGAGAAGATCGGGCAATCGGTAGCACGGTGCTCGGTGCTCCACAAGCTACGGCAATCGTGTTGTCTATTGATAAAGTTTCTTGACTCATTTGGCCACAGCCGTTCCACTTCTTCTTGCTAGAGCGCTACTGTATTACTACAACGAATGGCGTAGCGATTGGGTCTCGCAATGAATGGATCGATCGATCGAATGATCGATCGTCA
Source organism: Anopheles farauti (assembly GCA_000473445.2). NCBI lineage: Eukaryota > Metazoa > Arthropoda > Insecta > Diptera > Culicidae > Anopheles > Anopheles farauti. Next base: position 888,921 of record KI915066.1, read on the forward strand.
GCAGAAGGAAGGAGACCGCCCTTCGTCGCTGTCCCTGCACCGACGAATTTGTATGCCTTCGCTCCTTGCGCTCGCGCGATCGGACAATGGGAAACAGTGAAAAATGGTTTTCGTAACATGAAGGAAGACAATTAGCCACGAGATAATTAGGCATTTCCTTCCAAGACCCCCAGTGCTGGCTGTACAAGTGATGGAGCAAAAAGTTTTGTCCCGCTTATAGATACGGGTGGATTGGCGGAAGACGCAGCAGTCTCTGCGACGGATGTTGCTAGAAATATCGAAGAATGTATGCCAAGGGTGTACGAGGGTGGTTTTTACTGTACCTCTACCGTACCTACCAGAACGCAGCTTGGCAGTAACAAACAAAAACGTTAAAGTTTGTTCAGTTACACTTGTCGTACGTCATGCGGAAGAAGGCAATGGAAGAAATTTGAAAAAAGGTTGATGCAAATTATGTTGATGCACTTGTGCAAATCCTAATATTTTTGGGATATTTACAATCGCATGAACTACGTGAAAACTACGACTATTATTGTAACGAAATGCTTTCATGAGCTAATAATCTTAAATAATTTTTTATAAAATCAATGTTTATTTATAAACATCTTAAAACTAGTCAACAATATCAGTACATGTAAGAGTGGGTAAATGAAAGCACAGGGGTTACAATGAACATTTAAGGATATCTATATCGATCACAGCATCGTTGTTGCCA
>KI915066.1:889735-923272 GCA_000473445.2 Anopheles farauti
TGTTGGTCAACAAAGCCTGGCTGTTGACTACAGGGATGTGTAGGTTTAAACCCCCGCGATTTCGAGGGAGAGCCAATTGTTGAAGTGGTACGCGGAAGCCTCCAGACCCATTCCAGAGCAGACATCCAATCATGTACGAGACCTTGGCTGTGTCCATCGCACGAGCGCCACACACCGATGCCACGAACCACAGCTTTGGTAGCAAGAAAATAATAGTTCGTTTAGATTTGAAATATTCTAATTATTATTAGAACCTCTTCTAGCTAAAAGTACCTCTTGTATCAAATGAAACGAACAGATAATTGGGATTGGTAGCCAGATATATATAATAATGTTCAAAATGTGAATAACATTTTGCTCAAAATAAAGTGTAAATACAAGAAAAAGCACTGAAGTATAACATATTCATGAAAGAAGTTTCATTTGAATTTAGTGCAATTCTTAAAACTGAAACTTAATAACAAGGAATGCGAGGATTTGTCCGTAATATTCGATATTGGTGTATCTGCGAATTTACAATAAATTTTATTTCAGGTAGCCAGCAATGTTTAAAATTATAAGCTGCTACATTTGTGCTAAATGCTTTAAAAGTACCTTTATTTAGTATGTTATCTGACACATTACCACTTGATATTTTATCTAATTATGTTAATTCTAGTAGACTTTGCAACGAACGAACGAGCGAAGTTTTCGTATTGAAGCATCCATGACGTAAAGCTTCGTATCGACTTTAACATGTTTTTTTTTATGAAAAAAATATGAGTTCTTCTTGACGACTTAATGAAGTAAACTGTAGGTCATGTAAATTGAAGTTTTTCTCCACTTTGTTCAGCGTAACAGGATAGGACCGTAAAAGATGGGTTATGATAATAAAACAGAAAACAAAACTTGTGAAAGAATATAGTGTGACCACCGGAAAAGTTTTACAGGAGCTCTCACAACATTTTCCCAAGGGAAGCAATCACTCAAGTTAGGTTGTCAATCTACTCCAAGCAAAAAGAAACACGGTAGCGCAAAGGTTAACTGAAGGTAACTATGATGCGAGGAAAGGAAAAAAACGTTGAAAAGGGGTCATAGTGTGGCTCGATTTGCAGTCGAAATGCCGCAAGGCTGCACTGGAAACAGCAAACAAGTTTAACGGACACCCCGAGAGTTCGAGTCCGGTGCAACCCAACGGCATGTGTCAGTAGCGGTGATCATTTCCTTTGAATACAATCGAATCTATCGATGAATTCATAGAAGCTCTTACATGCGAGCCCTCCCACTGTTTGCCGTTTTATCTTTATTTCTTTCCGAGCTTGCTTGGTGGCACGACAGATCGATCGATCCGATCGAGGGCTACTAGCGGATGATTGATACGTGAACGACACATCGTGTCTTTAGACACAACAGTAAGATCTCCAAGCGAAATGTCCCATGGGCTTGGTCTCACGAGAAGCTGAAGGGTTCTTCAAATGGAATGTGAATTAAGATTACTTTCGACCATCAATTACACTTAATTTCACACTACCATCCTAAGCTTATGAGATATGAAAAATAGGTATTTCGGAAATTCCTGAACAAGGTCCATTGAAGCCAAAATAATAAAATAATTTCTGCTAAATCAGCGTCGAGTATGAGTCGAGTATAAATGTTTAGCATGTGGATATAATCCAACGGGAATCAATTCAAAAGTCATAGAGCTTCAGTACTGTGAAAACAGTTGAAATACGGAAAATGGATGGATATATCAAAATTGATGCACACAAATTTTGCAATGATGATGAAACACAGCCATATAGCGAACTTTAATATACATCATATTTTCTGTGAAGCATTTCTTTGCTTATTTTATAAAAACGTAACTGAACTTGTTATCCGCATTATCCTTGCTATATGTTCGACAATTGCATTTGAATACCAACGCAACCTCGAATCGTATGCTCTTCCATTCAATCATTTGAGGAACTTGACTAAAGTTACTCGTTGCCATCGATCTTTGCTGCCAGCAGCCATTCATCGACGTTTCACTTTTGCTGTGCACAATATACGCTATCTCATTTTCACACCATTTTGTGAGTGATACAGCACCGCGCTGGTTGAGTGTAACTTGGTAGCTGAATTCTATTCATCGACCGTTTTGCCACCCGTATTGTACCTTCCTTTTATTCCACGCCAATGGCGGCCCGATGGGGAATGAAAAAACAGTTCAATTTTATATACATTTTATTTCATCGCTCTTGCCGCGTCCACAGTACAAAGGAACCAGCACAAAAGCTATTCGTACTCACCGTACACCCAAACGTTGCACGGCTACCGCGCTTGCTGCAGTGCGTTTTGAGTTTCGTACTCTGGCTACGATTTTCTTCTTTCTTCGCTGGTTGTTGTTGGTGCCCTTGTTTACCTGAGCTTTTTTCTTTATCATCAAATCTATCATCGTAATGGCTGCCAATCAATGATTGGCCGAATCTGCTGATTGGAAAGGAAATTTGAAAATGGAATGGAAAATGGAAGTCGAGTATGCGGTAGCATTTGTGAGTGGCGGTCAATTATATTTTTCCTCTCGTTTTTTTTTCGGTACTCTGCCCGAAAAGGAAGACCATCAGGCAAACTGGCTGGCATTTGGAAGCAGGAAACGATCGTTCTAACACCTAAAGCAACCGACGTTTCGCCACACCACATGACCATGCTCAAGCTAAAGAAGATTATAATGAATGCACATTCCTCTGCTAATTAGAAAGAAGTTCTTCACGTGTTTTGTTCTGTAACCTGATTTTTAGAACGAATGATAACCGACGAGTAGTTTGTCGCGAAAAGGTTTTCTTTAAATTAATTATTCATTACAACATGCTGGAATCCAACAGACACACGCTTTACAAACAGCGAAACATTGCATTAGAAAGTACACAGCAATTATTTGTTTTGTTGTTTTAATTTTGTTACTTTGAGCCAGTGTAATATTACTAATACCGTCGATGACGCTTCATCTGGAGAAATAAAAAAAGCTGAATTAACCCTTCACGCTCTAACAAACATTTTTAAGTTTCTCGAATAAACGATTGTTTCATCTCTGCAATGAATGATCCGCGCTGGAAACAGCTGCACAGTACCTCTTTCACCATCTCTTCTCTGCCGCAGTATCCACTTTGATTCCACCTGCCATTGTTGGGGTAATTTCAAGCGGCGGATCATTAGCTGTTGCTGCTACTTGAATTACTTCGATCATTACGCAAAACACTAATGGCTTTCGTAGTCGTGCAGCAAGCAAGGTAATACTCCTGGTCTCCTGGTCGCAATGGTATAAGGTGGAGACCTGGTCTCTTGCCTCTATACCGCTCCTTCATTGGTTCCAATGGGCCGACAAATGGTTTTTGTTTAAGATTGGCTTCCATACCAGGATTCTATCGTTCGTGCATTGAGTGATGATCTCATGTTTTTTAAGGTTACACAAACTGCTTCTGCATAATATGGTTAGATGCAGTAGTCAATGCATGTTGGATCAACCAAAACGCAATTGCGAATCTATCAGAAGAGTAGGCGTGAAGAAGATGGTAAATCAATAAAATACTCTAAATAACAGAGAGGTCTCAACTCAGCTTGTTCGGATTATTGTAACTCATGTTGTCACAATACCTGGGAATGGATCGTGCTATTATGATTGGATTGGACTTCATTGCTAGGAAATTTAGCAACTTACATGAAATATAGATGTTGAGTTGAGTTACCACAATTAACTACAGATGTATGTAAGTATGTTTAATGAAAATTAATTGAACTATTGCAATTATACACTATATCATTGCTTATTACTGCAAACCCATTTGCACCTGAGCTTTCCTCATTGATTTTATTTATTCGAAGAAATAGAATTCTGTTTAATTATTATGTATTTACAAATAGACAAAGATTTTCAAAGACTAAAACATAAGATAAAGTCAACCGTAACCCTATTCGCAACATACTCATTCCTTTATACAATACCTATTCTACTAGGTTTAGAATAGTGTTAATAGAGCTTCGGTGCCATCTTATGAATAAACTTAAAGTTCTAAACCAAGGTGGAACGTTCTAGTTCATTTCATGTTCATTTCAATTAATAACTTAATTTTTACACCTAGCAGTGATTTCCTATTTAAAAATGGATAAAATACTTTTACTAATTTATCTATTCATTCTGACACGTCTTATATGTGTGTTTTGAACGTTAAACGTTTCTCAAAATGTACTCATAAAGATTTGATTTTATTTTTCCATTGGATATTTCCATGTTAAAGTAGCAGAGCTGTATAGCATGTTTTTCTAGTAAAATAGATTGCTCCTGATTTTTATATTAAACGTTAAACTAAGTTTACATCTAACGCAAAATTTGCTGTATGCTTTTAAAGCTGTATGCTTTTAGAACTAAGTATAGATTTACGATTTTTGGAGCTGGCGAGATGGCAACATCGTCTGCATACATAATTGATGCATTTTTGTGTTCTGGGAATATCGTTAACATAGATCATAAATAAAATTAACGAAAGAATGCTGAGGAGCACTGGTCAGGGGTTCATAACCTAATCATAGAGGATATGATCTGTTTGCCTAAATACAAAAGTATTTTCATACAACTGCACATAATCAAGATTGTTAAATACTTATGAATCAATATCGCAGTTTAGTATTCTCACTCATGGAACCTCAAGGAAACTTGAAAGGAAATACAAAGAATAATTCAAATAAATTTCAATGCCTTTTTAATAACATTGCTACTGATTGCTAACTGATGATTCCTTAGCCATTTTTAACTTTTTTTACGTAATTCTCTCTCATGGAACCTCAAGGAAACTTGAAAGAAAATACAAAGAATAATTCAAATAAATTTCAATGCCTTATTAACAACAATAACTGATGATTGCTTAGCAATTTTTAACTTTTTTATGAATGATTATTGTATGATAAATCTTCTGTCGTGCGACTTAATATTAATTAAACAAATATTTTGGGAAAGAAAAAACGAGTAATTTACAGACATGGCAAGAATGCTCGGAAAGTTTTCCCACCCAACATTCACAACTGACCGAAAATCGTGACGAATCGCAGCAGCGAACCAACGATGCATTAAACATAAATTGCTCCGAGCGTACGTCGCTGTCTTGCGCCTGCAATTGGCATACGTTCCGAACATTGCGTCCCGATGCTATTTTTAGGGTGGCTCACCAATTCCGGATCCAACCCATTTTATAATCTATGTTCTATTTTTGTTCTCACAGAGCGCAGAGAGTTTTTGATGCCCTGAGAGTTTGATGTATGCATCCAGATAAACAACGTGCGTGCATTAGATTAAATGTTTATTTGATTTCTCTTTTTTATATTCATTTAACTTGCAGTTTTCATAATTCATTCGATCCAGTACATCTACAACAACATTGAACGGCCACATCAAAATTTAATTTTAAACCAATATATAATCATGAACCACCAGTTCCTGCCGCTGCTGCCAAAAATCGAAAGCTACGGGCGAATGCCAACTCTTAGTAGTTGATAAGTACAAATATTTTCCCTTCGTTGCCTAAAATGTCTCACATTCCCCATTCTTTTTCCGGCTTAGCTTCGTAATGATTACCAGCCGAAAGCTGCCAGTTGCATGAAACGTTGCATTTCTACGAACATTATAGAGCAAACGGGGCATTAATTTATGGCGGTGTACAATTTATGCCTGCACTGAGTGGGGCATGTGAGCCCTGATTCGAAAGACTGTTGCTTATGATCTCGTGCCTTGTGATTGTGCTGCCAGTTTGAGAAATATTTATGCGACACATGGTGGGCTTTCACGCGACACTGAGATTGCTATCGCTCGACCGCTCGCTTATCACAACAATGCAGCGTCCATACAATAGCGGTTGACCGATGCTGGGAGACGTTTAATTTGTTTAAATTTAAACCATCTCAAAATTGGAAGATGAATTGGATTCTTCAAATAAAATTAATTTTACAACCTCTGACCCAATTGGGGTCGGATCAATGCCGGATACGGGCACAAATGATGAATGAGATTCTATAAATGACTCATATAAACGAAAATTCACTACTGTCGATTAAGGTGCACTTTTATACAAATATGTGTTTGTACCGTCATACGATGAAGATATCAAAGCTTTTGTAGCTTTATATTTTTGGAATTATTACAAACACAAACCCGTTGAATTTATTGACAAAATATAAATATTTCACAAGAAATATTTCACAGGATTATATTATCCCACAATACCCATACAAATATATGTATTTGTACTTCTTTTATGTACTTCTACATATAGCTGGGGCAATATAAACCATACTGTGCTCGCCATAAGTGAAAAGTGTTGTTATTTTGGATGAAATCTGCTTCCCTCTTGTTTCCGTTGATTAAAAAACTGTCTTGGAAGTTTTTTGTTTATAAAAAACAGTATACATCGATATTTCCCATGCGATGTGTCTTGTACAACCTAATTATGGAAGAGTTACGTACATTTGAATAGCAAGTTTCCGTCTAATTTATTTTTCGATAAGGTTTAGAGATTTTAAACTGAGCTGGCGTTAAAAGACTTACTTGTTAGCTTACTTTTTATTCATAAAGCTAATAAAAGAATGAATCTTATAGATACTGATCGTTGAGTTGATTATCCGCTATGCATAGTGCTGTACGTTCGTTTTATTAAAAAGAGTTTCATGTCAAAAAATCCTAAAGTTCCTATGCCAAAAATTGAGTGAATTACGTTTTATAAAAATTTTAACAAACAAACGTGAGTAAATGTTCATCTAAGCGTGCAGTGACTGCTAACAAATAAAGAACAAAAGCGATAGATTATGCTTTTGAACAAACATTATCTTTTCTTGCTTCACATTAGTTCAATTTTATTTTTCTTCTTTCATTTCTATTATTATTTATGTTTTAAGGTAAAGTGTTGAATGTTTTGCATTTGTTTGTAATCTTCGTTAATGTATATTTTTAATAATCATCGTAAATGTTATGTTTCCTGATAATCGTCATAAATATTGTCGATTTCAAGCGTTTAAAACTTGCAAAAACCAACCAAATAAGGTAGAGTTTGTTTCACCTTATTTAAACAATCAACTACAATGCAATGGATTTGTCACCCTTGTGCAATTTTTGCTTTCTAAGTGAAAATGTTGACGTCAAACCCAACCGGGTTTGTGGTTCGAAAGGTTTGAATCTTTGAAGAAATTTTCTTCTGTCCCATTTGTAACCATTGTTTAGTTTTAAGTATAGTTATAAGCAATACGGCCAGGCCGTTTATTCTCTAATTAAATAAAATAAAATAAATAAGAAATTTTCTTCGATTAATGATTGATTTTTATGGCTCAAAGGTTGGGTTCTATTTATCTGATCCGTTTTATGTAACGAAGCACAGTCAACAAACTATGGATAACTATACAAACATGATGACAGTACTTTGTTTCCTCTTAATACAGTTAATTAACATATAGTTAACATTGACACAAAGAAGATTTTGTGTTGCAACAATATTAAGTTCTTCGAGAACGCCGAAAGTTTACTCACTTACTCACTTAACTTAATTAAACAGACACCAGCAAACTTAAAAAAACAAACTTTGTCGTAATTTAATGAATATTTATATCATTTCAATTGTCTATAAAACCTATTTGTTAGAAAATGTATTTTCCAATCCTATTTTTTTAAATTATTTTATAGTTTTTTTATAGACAACGAAAAAAGAAGAAGTAAAAGTAGAAATGCCTACATAAAAGAAAATGAAATTGTCTATAAAATCAGTGGAAACCTTTAAAAAATCCTACCTGCTGTGGGTTTTCTCTGATTTTATCTGACTAAAAATTGTATACTTTCCACAAAAGCATGTTGTATATATCTGCCTAGCATTATTATACCAACTACCGTGAGTAAGAATTACTCAGAACCATCCGCTTACTTATTGAACTTCTGTATTTTCTGCGCTGGAGGTTTAGTAATTCGCGGTTGCGCCATCAAATCGGCGTGTGCACACAAATCTCAGCTACGACTTCGTAATTTCGTCGATGAACATCAGAATCGACGAAGGGAACAACCCCGCGACCACGAGCGTAAATCGACGACCACACACGCGCTCGCACAAACACTAAACAAGCCGCGCTTCGTTCAGCGTAATAATAATAATAGCAACCGTTGCCAACGGAAAGTAGGCGGAGTTTATATCCATTCTATTTTTCATCCAACACCCCACGAATCGACCACCGTCATCGTCGATGAAATCTCTTCCGTTTCGCGGGGTTGTATTTCCCCTCGTCAGCATACATCCGTTTTATACCTTTCCTTACGAATCAAAGTGCGCCCCTAGCGCTTAAACCAAACCGGCGTGAACTGATGTTGGGCATTATGTTTTGTTTTAGTTTATGCTGTCCACTAAACAACGACACTGTTTCCCCTCGAAGGTTCGCCTTACTTTCGCCTATCATCGCTTGCCACCGTTATGGGTCCCTTTCGCGCATCCGGCCCTGCGCCGCGATGAAATTACAATTTTTCTCACACAGATCACCGGAAACCCAGAAAGGGTCCTGTAGCTCCGGTCGCAGGCATTCACACCAAACGATCAGCTATCCCCTTCCGCACACGCACACAAAAGACGATGGTTCCCTTGTTACATCACCACCACGTTGCCGCTCGCAAACGGTAGTGTTTTACCCGCTGGTGATAATATTTTAGGGTGAAAGACGCAGCGTACGGTAAGGTCCCTATACTTTGCAGGACCCCGCGCGCGTTGATCGCCCGAGAGAAGGGTGAACGATGGATGGGACCTACCAGTGAGGGACTCGCCCTCCTTCACGGGAGCCGCAGTGTGCGAGAAAAGGAAATCATCTCATCTCCGTCGCGGCCGCACAGCGTCACTAGGTAGCCCTCGAAAGGTGGGAGCAATCGAAATAAGCAACTCCCTCCGATCGATCAAACAGTCCGCGCGTGCGACTGTATGAGTGTGGAAGAAACAGGCAGCGGATCGGAATCGCAGCTTGCCGCCGCCGAAACACAAGCGAGCAGTGTTTTTGTTTTCTCGCCCGTGGCCAACCACAGTTCCTCTTGGGAATACGTTCGGCAAACGGTCGCCGCCGCGCGAACACATCACGGTCGAAACGCGTTCCGTCTGAAGCGCGCTCCAAACCCGCTCGATCGAGTAAGATCGCCGTCGCATATCGTGGGGAGACACATTGTGTTAGTGCGCGAGCGCGCGCGCGCTGCCCGATTTGTTCAACGAAAGATTTCTATGCGCGAGTTTTTCGCCTTCTTCATACCAGCTGCGCGCGGCTCGGAGTGCCGACGGTACCGCACACGATCGTAACAACCGCGCGGGAATCTTACCTTATCGATTACCAAAGTGTTATTTTGTGAGTGATAACAAAAAGTTCCTTTTAAATTTTACTAATACACGCGTGAAAGAGTAGCTCAATTCCCCAAAGATCTCCTGTCGCGCTCGTGCTGATGTGCGCTGTGCAATCATCGCAGTGATTCTAGCTTGAAAATCACCGCCGCAATCTAAGGCGCATATACGTGGCGCATTCAATCGGCAACGCTCCTCCAGGACCGGATCCAAAAATAACCGAGTGTTGTGTTGTGCTTCCGTGAAAAAGAACAACGACCGGTGCGGTTCTTATACCACCCAGCTTCACGCACCGCTGGGTCCGACAGGGTGTGCCGTTCTTAACGATAGCGAGCTCGTAAATTGCTTCCCTAATGATAGTGTTTACTGGTGGCAATTTTGTTGTTTGTGTTAATTAGTTTAATTTCATTAGAGACCGCGCTCGGGCACAAGCAATAATATAAGTGTTCTCAGTGTGCTTCACACGCAGCAAGTGTTGGCCAACGTGCGTCACAGTGGTTCGTTCTTTGCATGATGACACCACGAGAGGAGTGATGACCATTCGCAGCTTGTAGTTGGTTCCTTGTATGAATTCGTGCTACGGGAAATGACAGTGATCAGTGGAGATGATAATGGTATCCTTGCATCCTGATGCTGCTACGTTAATAAAATTAATGTCGTGCGATTCGCGGCCCGTTTTGCGCTCACCGCGGATGGTGTCGATCGAATAAAGCGCTAAAAGTTGTGTGCGTAAATCTAGTATGTACTATGAATACCAGCGAAAAGCGAAACCGACACTCAACTGTGAATGTGATCAAATAAAATAAGAACTATATTTTAATATCAAGCATAGCAGAGAAATAAGAGAATACAAGAATCGAAACAAACAGCTCAGCCCGATCAGCATGGATATGTCGGGTGCAAATTCGCTCAACATGAGACCATTGTTTAGTGGATACCCTTTCCAAGGTAAATTAATATTCAAAAATTCATTTAAAACCCCAGATTTGAACCAATTTTTGAAATTTAACACCTCAACATGAATTTTACGTTTAATTCCACACCTATTTTCCTACGATGATCCTCAGAATCATCAGAAAATATACTTTAGAACATCGTTGCTAATCTAAACGATAACTAAATGATTGCATACATCTCGTACTGAATAAACAAATTGCTAACACCACATGGGACTAAGTGAAATAAATCGTCGCTTCTCCTGCTGTGTCGGTAGTAGATCAATCGAGAATCGTTGGTGGTAGACTGATAGCCTTTTGTTTAGCAAAATATGTAAAGGCTAGCATAGGCACAGGGGCAACCTTTTCTACGGGAAACCTAGCACCAACCGCTCTATCATATCAATTGTCAGCTCAAAAGCTAAGAACACTCTCGGTTCGAGGCGTCAGGTCTACGATAAAGTCCCCCAGCCACACGCTAAATCGGTCGGAGAGTCGAAGCGCAAATTTACCGTGGCGATGCATACACCTCCAAACAACAGACGACGGGCGAGGAGAATCTACCGACAATTCCAACGGATGAGAAAGATGCGTAGAATGGGAAAGGATCGCATTTTTTGTTACGAACCCAAGAACATTCTAATCTTCCAACTGGCCACCTTTATCCTCCGGCTGCCAACGCCACCACACGCAGAGGCGAATTCTCTCGCGAGTTTTGTAAGCGCAGTCAGGGCAGCAGAAACCGATGGCGGACGCATCGCCGGAGTAGAAGCGCAGGCTGCCCGGGTGAGGCATATGGTGTACAAATTAGCCATACCTGAATTCCGACGAATCGTACCGGCCCGAACCCGGTCAACCGGGGGCGAGAAGAAATGGAAAACCGGAAAATCGGAATTTTACACGCTTGGACCAGATGTTTTCCTGCCCCGATCGATCCGGTTCGATCGATGATGGCTCCCGGAATAAGATCATCTTGTTCCATTACACATACCACCGTCAACGCTCGGTCGACTCTACGCAACAGACGCACACACGTTTCGTCAGGGAGTGCAGTCTGCTTTTTGTCTGAAGCGTCGTGTGTGCAGGGTCACACTGTCCAAACGTGACGTCACAGAGGCGCTGTCAATTAAGCGCTTTTGCATCTTTCTCGTCGCTCGTGTCAGCTTCGACATACACACACACACACGGAATGGATGGGGAAGGATACAGGCCATACATTTTCCAATTTTCTTCACACCGGGCGTGCGGCAGCTGAAAATTATTCATCGACAGAGCTTCCTAATGGATACGCATCGGTGCGCCTTTCTAGTGAGGAAAGTTTTTTCTCAACAGTGATGGTTTATTTTATATTGTGCCTCATGTGTTAATGTCGGCTGAGAATAGAAACAATGCAAATGTGGATCGCTCGAATAGACTGATTTTGTTTTATTTTTATGTTCTACATTGCCTTTTGTATATTAAAGATATTAAATCTTAGTATACATCAATCCTTTACTGAAAAGAATTAAAGATTATCAATTTAAAATTAGAATGCTTTATTTCAAAATCATTACTTTTAACTTGAACGCATATCGTATGAATCTTAATTGTAACTTTTTATAATGTTTGTCATGTAAGTTCATATATATGTTGAGTTTTTGACAGAATATATGATGAATTGTCATTTATTACTTTCCGACGTGTTCTTTGGGGCTGCCCGGTGGTGTAGTGGTAGCGGAGCCGATCTTTCACACGACAGGACCAGGACCATGACCCCATTTGGACCGTTTCTCCCTAGCGAGGAGTGTCTAACCAGCTATGGTAGTAAAATCCTACTATCCACCCGTAAGGCTTGACTTCGGTCGTTACATCAAGGAGAGAGAGAGACAAACGTGCTCTATGCTCTTTGTAACGTAACTATAGCATGATTGGTTGTCATGAATGCCATGCCATGCTTGCTATGACTTTCTTGCGGTCCTGGAAATGTCGTTACAATTTTACTCCTGTTAACACATACAACAACAAGAATATTAAATAATGTTTGTTCATTAGGAAATTTTCTATCAGAAAACGATCATCCAACAACTGTAATTCATTTCGTTTCAATCAATTAGTTTCTTGAAAAAGATCTAAAAAAAAAGAAGGTTTTTTTTAAATTTATACTATTTTGTTCCTTGATTACTAGTGCCCAAAACTAATTGGGACAATTCACGGATGATGCTATGCAAGCATGAGGAGAAATCAGTTAAATCATTTAAGAATAAATTGTTGCAATTTGTGTTACTTCTATCTTACTATAATGCTGATTACATGAATGCTCTTAACAACAAACTATGTTCTTTTCATTTTGCAAATAAAGTAAATGCTTAATTTTCCACCCATAGGCTGTTCCAATCATTCTTCGATGTTTCGAGGCCTCAACAATATTAAGCAAATAATTGAAGTATTATCAACAAAACCAAGAAACAAATGTAAATTTTGAACCAGATAACTAAAATCATTATTTAAGAATAGAAATCACCAACAGGCATAATTGTACATAACAGAAAAATTCTTTTTACACGGATTTTACATAAAACGTGTAAAATCTTGAAAGTAACGAAGTTGTTTCTTTCGAACATGATTTGTAAGGAATTATAGAAAAACGACTTCACAACGGGTGAATGCTAAATAACATGAATGATTAAAATGTTAGGTTTTAATATAGGATAAAATAGGCAGTCGGATAAAATTAAAATTTACAAAACAGGTAAATTATTTACGATAGCATAACTATAAATGACCTTTATATCAATACTTTATGCATGCAACTATCGAGCGGAAAAACTGTAAAACAAACAATCACATTGTAGAAAGCATTTATTTCAAACAAACTTTCTTCCCTTTCTTTCCCAGGTCAAGGCCGTGTGAACCAGCTAGGCGGCGTGTTTATCAACGGACGACCGTTACCGAACCACATTCGGTTGAAGATAGTGGAGATGGCCGCCTCGGGTGTGCGACCCTGCGTAATTTCACGCCAACTGCGTGTTTCTCATGGATGTGTTTCTAAAATCCTGAACCGCTACCAAGAAACCGGTTCAATTCGTCCCGGAGTAATCGGCGGCTCCAAGCCAAAAGTAGCAACACCGGAAGTGGAAGCTCGCATCGAGGAGATGAAGAAGATGAACCCGGGAATCTTCAGCTGGGAAATACGTGAAAAGTTGATTAAGGTAATGTTCGATACTAGTGAGAATAAACAAGGTATCATATGCGAGATGTTTAGACATATTAACTAGCTATGATGAAATCAGGCTCTTGTTAAGGAAAACAAGAAATGAGATTGTTGAAGCCTATTGCCGTAAAATCAATATGTATGCAAGAATCACAAATTTTTGCTTATGGTAGCACTACACTGATGTCACATTATCGGTTTATGGACTTCCTTATCTTTACTCTGTGATAAACTGTATGTGTGTGTGTGTGTGTGTTGGAGTTTCAACATACTGCTAGATTTGCTCCTGCCTGTTCTGCATGAAAGAATGCAAACAGCATAGTCATTCTCTTGTAATTAGCTTGATGTAATCGATTTTTCCTTCACGTTAGCCTTACGGTTGGTTTGAATCGAACATCGTATTGTACATATCAAGAATTATAATAAATCTGGACTAAACTTTCAAGTTTACTGTTTATAAAAGAAAAATCGATTAATATATTAACAATTTATAAACGATTCGTTGGTTTTTGGAAACCAAGCTTCTAACCAGCTGCGAAAACATGCGAAAGCGACACATATCCTTCCAACGACTTTGAGCTTCCGACGCCACAAACACTGCCCATTGATCCAAATATCGTGGTGCCCGTTTGTGTTGTTCACAATCTTCCAGCGCGTGTAGTGCGCGAGCAGTGTAATTACTTTGAAGCAAGTAAACGTGGCTGAGCCCGATGTTCACGTTCAGCTGATCAATCTCTTGCTCGCTTGCGGTTGCGGAGGTCTTGAGAGATTTAACACCAATGCCGCAGTTCGGCAGCGTATGATGCGATGGGGTGGGTACCGAAATTAGGAATCATTTTGGAGTGTTAATTTGCTGGGGTGCACGAATCCACCACTTCCCAGATACCGCTAATGACTTTCGTCGATGATGAATAGCCCTGGGGTCGCTTTCGGTAGTCGAAAGTCCCTTTTGGCGGCTGATCAGTTCCTCGGCCCCTCGAGGCTGGGCTCGCTGGCCACTGGGACTCACGGAGCGGCATGTGGAATATTAGCTTTTGCTGGTGGATTGTGATGAATGATGATCGGGAAGATCGTGGCTGCACGTGAGAAGCAGACGGTGGGTGAAGCGGCGAAGCGGCAGCCTAAGGGAGTAAGCATTTTCCGCGCGAGAATGAGACGTAAAGAGGCGGTGTTGTATATTGACAAAAAAGCTCATCATTTCGTTCGAAGCAGCCGTCGATCGTCAGACTGTTGCAATTTAACTGATACAAACATCATTCACAACCACCAGCGCGAGCGTACAATGCCGCCCCAGGTCGTGTGGCGGCTGTTTGCAGTAAACATAATTTGTTTTCCAGAGAAAAGTGTTTCGACAATGAAACTTCAATCTACTACCGTGACTCATCATGACGTAACATTTCTCCAGACGTATAAAGTCGTGAATGAAATTCTTTTCGACGCAACACCGAGCCGAACGAAACCGGGTGTGCTCCATCGTTTCGGTCGATACGACCTATTAAAATGATCTCCCGCGAGGGACGGATTACGTCGTACACACCGGAACGTGTAAGATTTCTCACCCAGAGCAAATTCCGGTAGCGTAGCCGATCTTTAGTCACGGATTGTTTAAAAATACATACACCCAATTGTTGGCCGGGCTACGATATCCGTCTACGTGCTGCGGCACGCCGTGTGTGCTGACCAATGCGTAGCGAGGGTGTTAGCGGAGACGGGTGGGGGGGAGGGGGGGAGGGGAGAAAAAGCTTCGTTCAAGATACGCCTGCTCCCAAGAGCCGATCGACAGTTGATTTGATTGATTCGAGATGAGATTCTTTGTGAACAGTTTAATTTATTCCCACTGCCTTCACACGTTTGTCCTTCGTGCGTTCGAGGCTTATCATTTCGAATGCGACCTACTAGCTAAACGAACAATTTCGGCTTTAATCTGGTATCCTTGCGCGGGAAGGGTGTATTTTCGCTACACCAACCAGTTACGTTGGCCACATTCCGGGTGCTGGATGATGAATGAAACGATGACTTCTGGGACTGGGTGATCAGTCGGGAATTATCAACCGTTTGCACCATATCCATGAACGATCGCGATCACGCCGATTGAAGACCAGATTCCCCTAATCTTCCGATTGCTGACATTCAGTCCAGTCGGTTGGAACTTCCAAGCCGCGAGCCGCCTATACGGGCCGCGCGATCCGAGGCGCGCAGAATACATAGGAAATTACACTGCGATGATCCGATTAAGGAAATTTGTTTTCTATCAACCTGAAATGATAGGCACGAAACGTCAACGAGACACCTCGACGAAGCCGGCAATCAAACACATATCAAACAAAGCTTTTTTCGAAGGTGGCTGTTCCCGTGCATGGGTTCGATGAATTGGGGCAAAGGTTTCGTTCGCATTGATGCACGCTAGTGAGATAAGTTGCTTTTGCTGTTTCGCTATCTCTGTTTCATTCTCTCTTTCTCTTTCTCTTTCACACGCGCTCTCTGTGTTTCGTACTTCTTTTCCGAGCTGTCATGTCAATCTTTCGTCTGAAACCAAACTTACCCACAGTAGTGTTGCCGTCAGAACCCGGTGTGTACTGGGACGGCAACACCAAAGAACTTCAAAAACTACCAATGCGTTGACTCAAGTTAAAGGGGAACGGAAAGACAACAAACAATAAATTATAACGCGAAGGAAAATATAAGATTATGGAATAGAACTTTTCCTTTTTTTCTACTCCCTCTCTCTCTACCATTCTAGACGACCGGCTCGGATGACCCCAGCGATAATAGACATTCTGGTCAACTAGGACCTGATATGGGCTACCGGCAGGTAAATGCCTCTTTATAGTAAAAACATCTTTCCATTGGATGACAATTGAACGTAAACGAACTTCTTCTTAAAACGTGTGCCGGTTCCGAACATTTACAAGTCAATTAATGAGCTACCGATTGGCTCATTCCACATTGGTACATTATTCCAGTGCATTCTTTAATGCAGTCTGACCTACGCCGGTTGGTGTATCAGAACCAACCTCCTTATGCCAAAGAGCATACCGTTTTGTGAACTTTATAAAGAAAGTAATTTAGTACGGTAATTAAAAACCCGTCACAATTTTTATATGGTATTGCTCCTACCGCACCGCTCTCACTCTCTCTTTCCCTCTCTATTTTTCTGTCATGGTCTCTATCACTAATCCCACCGAAATTACTGAAAAGCGGCACGAAATAAATAAAGCTTATTTACATTACCAGACAGCTTCTCGTGCGCTATCAAAAGCAGGCTCAAACACCCGGTAAACCGCGTTGGTGCCCATCGCGGTTCCACCCGTTTACCGACAGCATACCCTGAACACCGAAATGATCGAAATCGGCATTACTCATCTGGAGCAAACGCTTTATATGCCGTCTTCTTCGGCTGCAAACTGCATGTTCGCTCTGTGTGCTGGATGTATCTATAGGAACGAAGTGAAGAGAATGAACAGAAACAAAACGACACCGAAAAACATTAAATCCGACATGAGAACTTAACCTTCGTGACGCCTCTGTACGAAAGATGTATGTGGACGTGGATTTAATATGACAATCGTGCTCTGCAGCGTCAGACATAATGCGCACCGCATTACATGAATTTAATTTCTTTTGCTGTTGATTTTATCTTTTTTATCAGTGTCGTTTGTCGCTCTCCCTTCATTCGGTATGTCAGTCGGAACAACTTGATTAGACAGCCTGCATGCTGCGGCTCTTGGCCTACAATTGTTTGTCGTTTCGTTTTATCCCTGCATTGATTATGGAAGTTTGTGTTAACTTCAATATTTTTTTATGATATTATTATTTTACATGCTGAAATGATAATGTCACATAGAAATGTTTGATATCGAATAAAACTACACCTTATTTAGCATAATTCCATGTCTATTTTTTCCATCATAGTTTATCCTCGTCGCACAAACATGAGCAAAAATTGTAAGCTTTTCCTCAATGGACACATGTTTTCAGCGCCTTGTGTATGAACGCACCTGTTGGACAGCCTTCCGCTCTGCCACATTAAGCGATGCACGAAATGTTTGCTTCGCCTACGCCAATGCAGTCAAAGTGCAGTGCAATATTAAGCAATTATCGTCCCTTGTGCTTGCCCATGGTTTGCACCGTCGTGGTACGGCATATTTGGTGCGGCAGGGATTAACATTTACAATAACACCAGCAAACACGTTTTTGAGTGAGGCGTTACACAAAACGAACCTCAATTAAGAGCACAACGTAAAAAGGAGCCTGATGACGTGAAAATTAATACATGTCCACCGCATGTCTTCGCGTGGGCTTACCAAATCCAGCAGACTTCTATTAATTAGCAAGCAATGATTGACTGAATGGACATGTTATTGAGTTAGCGATTGTTATAATAACAATAATTATGAAAACGAATTACGAATGTTTACGTTTATATCCGTTCACGTTTCTAGATTTACGACTTCTTCTCTTTGACGTAACGACCGAAGCCATGTTTGCTGTTTTACCGGCTAACTAGACTGATTTTACCCATCTTAGCTGGTTAGTCTTTCCTCACTAGGGGAAGATGGTTCGAATGGGATCATAGTACCAGTCCTGCCGTGTGGAAGACCAACGCCGCTATCCATAATTTTTGCAAATTTATGAATGCAATGATGTTTTGTTCTATCGCGAATGTACACATAATCAACTTTTTACGTAAACCATCATTAAGAGATCTTGCGATTAGATACCAAAATCTCTATCAACATTTCTTAGGAAAACGGTCGGCGTAAGCATTAACATTTTTTTCTCTCTCTTTCTCTTTCTCTCTCTCTCTCTCTCATTCTACCTTTCTCTATCTTCCCCTTTTTCTCACTTCTCATCCATTGTCCTTCCTATTTTATTCCTACAAAGTTGAGCAAGTTGTCTGGTTCACT
The DNA here is from genome assembly GCA_000473445.2 of Anopheles farauti. Classification (NCBI taxonomy): domain Eukaryota; kingdom Metazoa; phylum Arthropoda; class Insecta; order Diptera; family Culicidae; genus Anopheles; species Anopheles farauti. The sequence goes on from KI915066.1 coordinate 908,115, forward strand.
CTTCAATTTCGTCTGGGCATGATTGACTTTCTCACCTACCCGAATGAATATCGAATAGGTGTTATCATGATCATCATTTAATTAACGGACGAGCGATCCGAAAACGGAAGGATGAAAGAAAAGGCACGAGAGTATCCGTGCATTTCTGTGAGGCTTCTTTTCTTCACTTTAGAGAACACCCCTGCAGAGAATCACAAAAGTGCCGCGGTCAATATATTTTCTCGTTTGATTTGAATTTTCTTGTCTTCCAACCGGCGTTTTTCCCTTTTGCTATACTACAAGCGTCAGCATGACACAACCACAAACGGGCTTGATGACGGTCGTAATCGTGATTGTGATGAATTTAATTGAAAAATTAAGCACCAATGGACCAAACCGACCTACCTGCAGCATTATGGCAGGTGGTTTTGCGTAGAAGAGATTTTAGAAGCGTTGTCCTATTTCTTAGAGTTTTCGGATGATAAGCTAAACTTGTATAATAAGTTTAATAATCTTTCTTAAGCTAAGCTTGTTATTCGTCTAGACTTTTCCGCTTAATTTTGTTTCCGTTTTTAATAGAAACTCGTACACTACAAACGCTGCGAACTAAAGCATTCCTTTGAATGCACCACTTGTTGTACAATTATGAATTTGACACGAAAAGCAAATAAACCTGGTAAAACTCTACCTGGTAAAAGACTCAAAATCCAACGAAACGCAAAAACAAAGCGTAGAACACAAACGCAAAGGAAGGAAACAAATAAAACCTACAAACATATCAAACAGTACGGGACGGGAATAATCGTTGCAGGAAGAAGACTTACCGCGCAGACCGTGTGATAGTGGTCTCCGAAAGTGGGAAAATTTAATTAGAAGCTGTGAAAAGGTTTAGCACCTTCCAATTTACAGCCGATATCGGAAGTTTCCTCTGTTCGGCCCGTTTCACCAAGCTGTTCGCTGGAAAGCAACGCACGCTCCGTCTCAGGGCAAGATATTGGGGTGCATTGTTTGAAGAATCTAGCCTGAGGTACTGAAACAAGTATAATGAGAATCAAATAGAACACTCGAACACTCGATATCCTGTGCGGTGTGCATCATCTTGACGAACTTTAACAAAATATTTCATTGTTTAACCGGTTTTGCTTTCAGGAAGGAGTAACGGATCCACCAAGCGTGTCTTCAATCAGCCGCTTGTTGAGAGGAGGTAGCATGGACGTGGGACGTAAAGATGATGATGGTCGAAAGGACTACAGCATACATGGTATTTTGGGCGGTAAGTGTCGTAACTCGAATGTTGTGCGAATTATATTTATCTTAGTTTCGTACTGTGAAACAGTTGCAGCTACAAGAGGACAATTGCGAACTGGCTATTGATAAACATTTCATTTTATTTATGATCTTCTTCTTCTGTTTGACGTAGCGACCGAAGTCATGCCAGCCCTTTTTTTCTGGCCAACTAGACTAATTTGTTTTTTTTAGAAATTCTCACTAGGGGATAACGGTCGAAATGGGATCATGGCACCGGAAAGACCAGTCGTGTTGAACCCTCTGCCTTTTTTATATTGAATCCGGTGGACCGGTTTTTTTGTTTATACATATTTCATTTGTATATTGAATTTGAAACTAAGCTACTAACTAAAGTGTTTAAGTGAACTTCATACACCAAACTAAGATACATAATTTTTCTATAATGACGATGGTTGTGAAAGCGAGTTCCACTGAACTAGTTCTGGCAATTGTCATTAGCAATGTCACATAATCACACACACACACATGCGCAAATATAGTTGACTACCTGTTCCGAGTGACTGGTTTACGTGACATGACAGCAGACACTACATACGATCCTGCCAGAAACCATAGCCGTCACTGGAATTGGACTGGTCTCTGTGAATGACTTAATCTGCACTTTACGGTGCCGTTCCCGTTCATACGGTGCGACACGAAAGCAAATCATACTTGATTTCTGATCTTCCAAAACTAGCCCTTATGGATTTGCACCAAAAGACGTTTGAGTGGCACGAACGCGATGATAACTTCGGTGCAGTGACATTTTGTTTCGCGCACCACAACCCCAGCGACGTCTGGCTTCTTTTCATCAGCTGTGTATGGGTGACGTGGAAGTTCAGTTCGCCAATATTCTGGGCACGAACTACGTTCATCTTCCCTTCCCATCCCACACAGCAGTTCCAGCTTGGAGGCAGGCGTTGAAAGCGTTGCGCTTTGTGGTAAACACCGTTTTCGCCACGTTTGGAATTTTCAATGCCATACAGCGGTAGTGCCATTGCTATTGCATAAATACTTTTCTTCGTTACGTGACAAACACATGTTGCGTGTTGAAATATTCACACCAACGTTCTTAGTACAACAACACACATGGACAGATTTGCACGTATCTGTTTGATAAGATAAGACTTGTTCCACTAGTATGGGCCTTACTTATATACAACTATGCTTTCCTAAAGCTGCAAAATCGAAAAGGAATTTGAATGAATGTCAGAATGTGAAGAGTTTTTCGAAGCTGTTGCGATAATTGTGTGGTCTGCACCTGGTACGACGCTGATTTCATTGACAAATCGAAAAAAAGCATTGAATTCCGGTTGGTAATAGTGAGTTTATGGTTTTGGATTCCTTTTACGAGCCGATAGCAATACCATACGGCCTGATGATTCTTTTCAAATTGTGCCATCCGACAAAGGCAATGCACGTTGACTAATTTCTACTCACTGGTTCTGCTGCAGGGAAGAACAAAAACACAATTTGTTGCATGAAATTTATGCAGCATGTGCCCAAAGGCCATTGCAGCTTTACATCTTGCCGCTGTTGCCCCCACCCGTAGCGCCTGACATTGCTGTTGTGCTTTTACCAATACGTTGATAAATTGGCGGTAGCCTGGCCGAAACAAGTACGTTATTCTCTTCATACCGTTTTCACCTTCGAACCGGATACTGTAGCTGTGTCGGATTGCGCTAAGGTGTCCGGAAGTACAACAATTTGAGACAGTTGTAGCTTAAATTGTCGTTCAGGATGAGATTTTTTTTCGGCTTTGTGTCTTACACCACAAGCGAGTATGACCTTGTACGGCACAGTTGAATTGAACTAAAGAAACTAAATGGGTAAGTAAAAACAAAACATGAACACACAAACGGAAGCGTTCAAGTTTCACCTGCTCTCAAATGTATGGCACAAGCAAAACAACCTATTCACAATGCTCTGATGTTTGTAAACATTTTTAGGTACGTATTGTTTGTACCTCCCAACCAGATAAACGCAACACAATACTTTAAGCAACACCAATCGAATTTATTTTTTTTGTATTAGTATAACATCAATAATCACTAATTTGATTAAGATAATAATAATGTAATTCTTAAATAACAATTATGACAATAATAATGATAACTGGCTGTGTGGCTTTTCTCGTTTTTGGTTTCATAAATACGCTTTATTATTATCCATATCAACGATCTATTATTTAGTTAAATCAATATTAATTTCTATTGACTTGGTAAGATTTGAGCAATCAAAGCACCCATAGAACCCGCATGCACTGCGTTGCTCTCTCCATTCCAATAATCCTTGCTATCTTTTTCTAGCTTGACGCAAAATTTTCCTCAACAACAAACAATTGTTCACGAAACTCTTTAATTATGTATCGATGCATTTAAATAAAAAAAATCCGTTTTAACATCGTACCTGTTTGATGGATAAAATAATCTCGAAACTCTCCTCTCGAAACGCCTTAACAATCGTTCATATTGTCTACAAACTGCCTTTAGCTTTCTCAGCCAACCTTTTGCTAGGAATGTAATCAATCAATACATGTGTATTATTTGTATCGGTGCCGCCGTTCGGTAGCAATTATCTGCCAAACATTCGCCATTTTTCCTATTGTCTGATTGCAGGTCCCTACGACAAACGCGCTGGGGAAAAATAAAACACGACTAGCGTTACTCCAAAGAGCGACCATTAAACGACACAAGAAAGATCTCACACCTAAAAGAAACAGGCCCATTTTTTTCTCACATACTTTCTGCTGATGTTTCTCTTTTTCTACTTTCCGTGTGTGAGTAAAATTCATTCCATTGCAGCACTGCCACCAGTGTTAACGCTCGGGTTTTGGTTTCCTTTTTCGGTGGGTGATTTGTGGCTTTTCTTCTTGCTTTTCCATCTACCGCTGGCGAGTTGGCTTGCCACCGGCGTTGAGGCGTCGACTTTCGGAGGATCGTACGCACAAAAGCCACCCGGGAAGGGTGACAATAATCAAAAGGTTGTCGTACAACATCATTTCCCGATTTTTCTACCCGCTCCTATCCTTTAGCGGTTCCTTGTGAAACACTTTGATGCGGAGCCGCCACAGATGAAACCTTGAAAACTAGAGCAATATGACTCCCGCATGCCCTTCAACGATGGTTACACTTTCGTTTCGGTGGTTGACTTCCTAATGTCTACAGCACAGGGATCGTAACCAGAAATACGAGACGGCATGACGGCACGCCAGCGGTTTCGCACCGAAGCTTCTTGGGCACTCTCAATTTAAACAAAAGAAGGCTCGCTGGAATAACTCGTCGAACAAAACGATTGCCTCTTTGATGGTCACAATAACGTTAACTACTCATGACAAAAAAAAAGTATATTCTTCCTAGATAAAGTTTATTCGTACTCACCGCAGTATCTTTCCATGATAATCATTTCAATATTTCAATTTGCTATCCTCAACGATTATACTACATTTAATCGATGTATGGAACTTTACAAGATTTCAAGTTATTATTAACCTTTTATTGTTCGTTCATTCATGTTATGAAATTGTTTAAATATATACCATTATGTGTTTGCACCATTTTTAGATTATTATTATTATATTTATTTGTATAGTTTTATATTACCAGCAATGATAAATCTGAGACAGGATATATGACATAAATAATTCATTTTAATTCATTTTCTCTTTGAATCAGCTTTAAGGCATCTATATTACTTATAATGGTAATTCTAATTTCACAGTAATCATTTCACAGCATGAGTGCATAATATTGAGAACGTCCAAACCGAAAATAAACCGTTATAGTTTGGTTTAATTTTGGTCGGATAGTTAAAACTCTCAGTCATTACTTTTGAATGAACATTTTTAACCAAAAGCTATTGAAAAGCAATTGCATAAAAGAACTTAGTTTTTTTTCTAGATATTACAATGTTCTTACGAAATTTTATTATTTAGCGGGTATTTCGATGAGTAAATGATGAAACATTAATCCTAAAATGATCTCATGCACCTGCTCGTATCGATGTTTCTTTTTTTCTACGTTTTCTCGTTCAGTTGATTTCGTCTGTAACGTAGCATGGTGGCAGCAGGTTTTCCACATCAATCGCAGATCTGATACAATGTTTTGCTTTTTTATACACGAGAGAACTTTGAAATGTGGTGTTGATCTTTGTGTTTAGAACCTATTGACTTTATCCTCTGATCTACGGCATGTAATTGATGTTTCAATATTGAAACATCTATGCGGCTTTGACCTGGTTTCATGCATATCTGTGTATGCGTGGTTCGCATTATGTTACAAGTTTATTTTATGAAATAAAACAGTTTTTGGTATTATCATTGTCAAGAATGAAAAAAACAAACTTATTAAAATCGGATGGTTTATTTTAGACGAATGATTTGGCAAACCAAATGGTTGTAAAACCATTGCTTTCTTCTTACTCTGGCTAATCGTTTTAATTGTTTCCTGTGTTCTTCACTAGGATTAAAGGTTGAATTCTCCCTGACTATCGCTAAACATCGTCTCGGACTGTTATACTTGTTTTAATTTTCATTCCACAATCCTGACAAATAAAAAAATCAACATGTTTAAATTAATGCAATGTAACAAATTAAAATTAAAAAAAAATAAGCATTCTGATAAGTTCGGACAGTGAAAAACGATTAACGTCACTTCCGATTCGAGTCAATATCAAATGTCTTCCGGAAACTAGCCTACAAAGATACCGACACCGAAGCGCCTTTCCTAAGGTTACATCATGGATGTGCTTTTTCTCACCGCACTAATCCTTCCTTATTTTTTCACGACATTTTACACATACCTTCAATGGTTCGACTTTTGCCTTGATCGTACCGACCGATATTACTTCTATTTGTGCCCTCCTACATTGAACAAATGAGGTAGAATCCTTTCATAAAAGAGGACCAACTAATAAATGAGTGTGAGTTTACAGCAGCTAATACCGCAAAATTGTACCTAAGTGTCAACCGACACAATGGCTCACATGATACCGAAGCCAATATGGCCTGGGCGGTAGACTTCAAAAGCGATCTCATGCTTCGGACCTGTTATGCCCACTGTACGTATACCGTACACGCCATGGAATGTCCGAATGGGCCAAGAAACCGAGGACCAGCCAAATAAATGAAGGTACTTCGTTTCGAAAGCTTAGGCCCCGGACGACTCAAGTGCAGAGGGCTCATCCGTTCGCCATAGACGGCCAGACGCGGCGGCGAAATGGAATGAAAAATTGGTAAACGAAACCTTTTAGCCTTATAATAATTTATTAAGGGGATTCCAACCGTCAGACCTTGTGACGCTTGTTCCCGATGGCTGCCCGAATGCCGTCCGTCCGATCCGTGATGTTTCGTGGAGAACGCCCGAAAGAATGGAAAGCGAAAAGCACAGACACCGAAGGTGTTGAACATGATGATCTCCACACCGTTGGAGCACTGGTCACAACTTCCTGTACTTGGTGCACTGATTACTGAAAAATGACATTCAATATCCGATTATGAGCTGCTCGCTGTTTCTCAGAATGTTTATGACTTTCCTTCGGTGCTTGCGTATGCTCGTAAACTTTAAACGTACGAGCCAAACCGCGCTGGAAATGTTGCATAGATGCCTAAGCACTGTGTAATGAACTTAATTTACAACCTTCACACCAGGTAAAGGGTTGCTGGCACGGATCTGCACAAAGCGTTGTATTTATGTATGCATTACAGTTGCGTACGGACGGCAATACGCGCACAATATTTTTTTTGTTTAGAGTACAAAACCAAAAACAGAGCGATATCTAAATCTATTTCAAATGTATCTCTCCTTAAGCATAATTAAAGGACATAATATTCGCTTAAACGATTGCTGTATTTAGTTGGGTAAACAAAAAAAACACAGTTCTACATGAGATTCCCACGTCAAACCCTACAAACAACAAGCAAGGTGAAAACATGGAAAACAAAACTGAAAAGCGCTTCTATAGCTGTCGCTAAAAGTCACGCTGTCTGCGTAATGCAATTTGTTCGTCTCGATCTCTCTTCGTTGTTTTGGCTCCTTTCGTAGACAGAGTTGTTTCACCGCCACCAGTTTAACCTCCGCACATCCCGGGGCTCGCATCTGACTGCGAACGACGGGCGTAAGATTGAAGTGAACCATTCTGCCTTTTGCCGTTTGTAGATCATTTGCTATCGAACGCAAACGTCCATCCTTCGCACGGGCGGAAAGGCATTAAATTTTGCCGTATTTTTGTAAACGGACTTCTAGACATTAATGGTTGTTCATGTTTATAGCTTTTTAACGAATACCCCGTTCCAAATTAAGACCTGCGCATCGGTGGTAAAAAAAATTTGGAAAAAAAAACTTCCCAAACTGGAGAAAATCATACACACGTGAAGTGGATACATGGAAACCGTAAAGCTTAAAAATTTGATTCATGCCTATTGTGACACTCTTACGATCGTTTTGCATATACTTACGCAACGGTCAATATGTAGCTGAGCATCACATTGATTCTTTCTACTAACGGCTTAGCACGAGCAGTGACTAAGGTATTGTATAGAATCTTTGGGAATGAAATTTGTCGGTGTAAGTTATGTTGTAGTCGACATTCATTGCAACATTGTACGAGCTAAACAGCTTGGTAGATAGGGTTGCGAAACAATAAGACCGCATTACACTTTACTACTCATTTACGCTTGAAGCAAACGAATGCTTGAGCTCTAACATATCTAACTATAATTGCAAATCGGAGCGTTATTATACTAACTGTTGGACAATTTCTCATTTAATATTATGGAATTGAAACATTGGACATCGATTTAGTGTGTAATAATAGTTATGATTGCTAAAGGCATAGCGCTAACGTGAGTATGACAAGAGCAATACGATTACGGTCGGCAGTTAAAAGTGATCAGGATTAGATTATTCAAACAGCTTTTGTGCTACTAGTTTATCTGTCTTCTTTTGATGCCGTATGAGGTTGACAAGGAATGTACAACATAGGAAAAGCAGACGTAAGACTACAAGAAAGAAAGTTATACTTAACAGTTTAAAGTTTACAACACAACAGAAGCCTCGTTTAAGGAGTACCCACGATCTAACACGATACACAACCACGCTGACAGATATATGCCAAAATGTTTACGATTCTAGACGGCCATTGAAAGCGAAGACGCTACAAAATATGCCACAAACGTCGGACGAAAACGTTTGCAACATATTTCAGAATCGCCTTGCTGTGGGCTTTCTTACGTCCTTACGACGATACGATTTATTTGACACAAATTGCGAATTTCATACGCCTTAAACCGTTCCATGGAAAGTGTGTTGATGGTTTTCTTAATTCTTTTTCCCGAAACAATTCCATGCGTGGCACAATGAAATGTTTCTTTATTCGCAATCTTCCCTACAGTGCTTCGTTTTGTTGACGAGTTTTTCTTTGTGAAAGCTACAAATACGTAATGCAGCTTCAGAGTGATATTTTAGGAATAAATATGTCACAGGGCAAGCTCATTCTTGAAAATGTTTGAAATATTTGCTCATCGAATCATACATATGTTTCTACAAATAAATAATATCAATGATTGCTCAAAATCATTGTGCTTTCAAAGATTGCTAAAAAAAAACAATTACCGACTGAACTGATCTAAGTTCGTTGTATCTTTTGCAAAGATTTTTACGTACGTTGTATTAATTTTTTTTACCAATCACGTAAAATGCCATTAAATTATATCTGGTAGTTTTCGAGAAATCATTCAGAATTATTTATGTACTGCGGTTCCATGTGTGGAATGAACTCTGATCTCATCTGATGTGATAAAATCTAACGAAAGAATTCATGATATTTCGAAATTACAAACGTATTACGATTTCGTTGTTTATAACAAAGAAAAAATAGAATACCGTCATACAAACTTCAATTTTGTAATACTAAAACCACAGCCACAGTTTCCCATGATGGTGGCCGAAGCAGCACACACACATCGTGTGCTACTCATTGCTACCGTTTCGTTCGCCATACTTTCACCGTAAGTAATGTGTGGCCTATCTTTGGTTACAAACCGCCAACGACGAAGCAAGGCAATAAATGTCGCCTCTTGTTCCTTACATTTGACAGTACGTTGTTGGTATGGGTATGTATGGGATTTTTTTTTTTCACTAAACATTCAAACATTTTCCACAACATCTGGTGATGCCGGCGATGTGGTGTCGGTTGGTCTGAAGTTTTAACTGATTTCAATTACACGCCACATTATGCCACCGCGCAAGCAGCATTCGTCCGTAGCGATGACTAATTTGGAAACCCATTTTTTCTCTGGTTTTATTTCATCCCCCTCCTGCCCCCGGGTGCCCATTGCGACGCGATCGTTGTTTCGTCATCTGGTAGGTCGCGGTTCGGACTCGAGTGACACCGAATCGGAGCCGGGAATATTGTTGAAGCGGAAACAGCGAAGATCGAGGACCACCTTCACGGGTGAGCAGCTGGAAGCATTAGAAAAGGCCTTCCAGCGGACGCAGTATCCGGATGTGTATACGCGCGAGGAACTAGCATCGACCACCAACCTCACCGAGGCGCGCATTCAAGTGTGGTTTAGCAATCGCCGCGCTCGGCTACGCAAGCACGCTGGTGCGCAAATGTCCACGCCGCTCAGCGGTTTGGGAAGTTTGCCGATGTCCCAGTACCATCCAGGGGTGGCGTCCAACGATTCCTACCAAATGGCGGCAGCAGCTAATTATGAGTTTGTGGCGCAAAATCCGTCGAGTTTCTCTTCCGGTCACTTCCAGCACGGACACTTCGGAGGGCAAAACTTTTCCACCAATCACATGGGCTTCCACCAAAACAATCAAGGTAACATTGTTCAACCCACAGCAGTGTGCAGAGGGCGAGTAGCTAAAACGTTTATTTTTTCTCAATCTGTTGCAGATTTCCTACCTACGGAGTACACCAAAATGATGAGTGAAGAGTACATCAAACCTGCCCATGAAAACTCCATCAAGCTTAGTCCGTCCGCTACGCAGCCGGAAAATTACGCCAAGGTACCGTCGGCAGTCCCGTCGGCAGCGGTACCGACCGCACCCATTCCCACACAGGAAACCCCATGGAGCCAGTCTTATCCACCACATCATCCCGGCCAAGCATACGCCACCAACCTAGTTGGTTGTCCACCACCGGTTACGACTGCGACCGCTGCAGAGTATCATCCAATGCAGCAAGCGGCAGTTTCTTATCCCAACAAATACTGGTCTTGATTGGTTATCGTGATATTAAGTACTCCCACGCTCGCATTGCAATATACAGTTCTATGGAAAAATAAGACTTGCGTCATCGGAAAGCATTTCATTGTTGCTACATCTGCGCACCGAATGGACGGTGGGCTGATGCCAAACAAATTGCTTTTGAACTAGATGTACAACTACGTTCACGCTCTATAAATTATAGCATAGGATTCTAGTAATGCCTTACCCTGGTAGACTCTCTAGAACGTCACTAGCCAAATTTGGCGCCTTTAATATTTATTTTGCCTTTAGTATTAATGTCTAGCTTATTGAACTCTCTTTATAGCAGCTACTCTTATTCGTACCGATTAGATTGTAAATTAAGTCAGGCATTATTTTACACAATAAGATCACTTCATCAATCACAATAGAAGACAAATAAACTTTTCTCTGCACTCGAAACATACTGGTTTATGTTATTTAAACGGTCGTGGTCTTATCATTACATGGTGGTCTTCAAATTACATTTTGTATTGTTCAGTGTTACGATTTAGTAGCCTTGATAGGATTACAATTTCACCGCAAACTAGGAAGCTGTTCCTTGCTAGGAACGACTCACTCGGGCAGTGTCTGTCCTACGGGCAATACATCAACATTTCAAATTGCGCGCTATGTATGCAATCCGCATAACAGAGAAAACTTCTGTTATAAACACATGCGCGTGCAGTATGCAATTTGTTTGTAACGATACTGATTGCATACTTTTGATGTTTTTAGCCTGTGCAACCACCACCGCTAGATGATAGTTACGACTCTACTTCACGATAGAGACAATTTTTGGATCAACCTGACACTAGATAGCTCTATATTTTATTGTCTCTATTTTTATTGGTATTTTCCATCGTTTCCATTCGGTGGAAAATGTTTGATAAAAAATGGATTTGTGTTTTAAATAGCCCTATGATGACGATTAATCAACAAAATCAATAAACGAAACTTATTATACGATCATCATGTTTCAATTACAATAGCGAAGATACTGGAATTGATGTCCACTGGGGCCAAGGAGGTAACTGTACCGGTGTGTCTGCAGCCAGCGTCGGGTCCGTATTAGAGATTGTACTGTCTGGTGGTACATCCGGTGGAAGTACAGAGGTAGTGCTGTTTTCAGTTATCATTGGCGTTACAGGCGTGGTGGTAGTCATCGGTGGTGGTGGTAAACAAATTCCAAATCTAGCACTGAATGTCGATCCTACACCTGGACAAACTTGCTCGTAGCCGAATAACTTTCCACCTACCTTGCGACACCAGTAGAACTTTGATGGTTCCCCGGTTTTTGCCATAAAACCTTCACGGGTACACTTAAACACACAACTATTGGCCTGTGCGTTGAATTCGGCCCCTTCGGCACATTTATACATGACAATGTTTCGAAGGATTGGATGACGCCGTATGCGGTGATAGTTACAGTACGCATAATACGCCGGATCTGGTGGGTATGGGAGGAAGATGGATCTTCCATTCGGTCGACACTGCACCGTCCGGCACGGAGTGTTTCTGCTGCATGTTTGTTTCTTCGAGTTGTACACATACTTAGAGGGACATTTAAAGGCTCGCGCATACCGACCCACAGTGGTACAGTAATGGAATTTTCGACAATCCAGCGGATCCGGAAACACTCCTGCTCCCGTGCAAAGTATGCCAACACTGCCGCCACCACCCCCCATTTCTACGCTAGCTCTACACTCCGGAAACAAGGGATCGATGGTGGCCAGACAAGCGCCCATACCCCCCGCGAGCGTATGGCAGTACGTCGACGGAGGGCAATCGTTTTCCGGTAGCAGTGCCTCATCGCTTATGCCCGGAATGCACACACGGACGCGCCTACAACCGGTACATACAATCGCCGAAGTATTGCTACAGGTACCGGTCAAAGTTTTGTCGATAAATGGTGGCGACAGCTGTGAACTAGACGATGAACCGAACCAAAGCGAGCTGGGGACATCGTTAGCTTGCAGTAAATCATCTACAGACGATCCCTGCGGATCGTTCATATCCAAGTAGTCCTGGTAAAACTCCTGCCCATGTGCTACAGTCAGCAGGACGAACAGCAGCCACTGTCGAATGAGCAAAAATAATTTCATGATATTAGTTTAACAATCAAATCACCTCCGTTTACCATAGACGTACCGGAATTGCCGAGGACACTGCTCCTCGGGTCTCCATTTTTGCACGCGACATCAATCAAACAGCTGCCAACCTAGCTATTCACCTGCAAACACGACCCAACTGCAAGCGCCTATGCGATCACCGTGCGTATTTATTTCACTAGAAGCGTTCATTCATTTGACCTACTTTGAGCCGCAATTGGTCCAGTGAACACTTGTGAATTATTTCTAACCAATTCGGCAAACACCAAACCGGCTTATCGCATTAGAACGACATACTTAGAGATTACACTTGACCGATAGCCTCGTTGAACGTGGTTGTAAATATGGTTTCTATGTCTAGTGTTATATTTTCTAATAACGTAGAAAAAATACTCAGTGCGTAAGCAGAGCTACGGTTGGTTACTTTTTTCTTTTATTTTTGTTTACAGCACAACTTTCTCGTTTACTAAACGGTGCAAATTCGTTTCTCTTCATCATAGGTAAGTTGCAGCGGACATCGTTGCACAAACAGCTCCAGCTACGCAATTAACCACCAATCCGAATCAGGACCATAATGCGGACGAAGTTAACCACAAAAAAATATTACAGAATAGAAAATAAGCGCCTCTACATTTCAAATGTTCGACATACCTTGAACGGAGTGACGTAAACACATTCGTAGAACTTCTTATTATCCTCCGGATACGGGAAACGGCCACTTTCGCGGCATTCGAACTTGCATCGTTGTAGTTTTACATCGTACACATCAGTGATCCGCGGACATTCGAACATAACCGGGCGGCCACTGCTCGAGCAGAAAAAGTACAGCTGTGGGAACGGTCGGTAGACAAACCATTTGTTCCGGTTTGGTAGCGAATCACAGCTCACTTGATAGCAATCGTCTAACGTCTTTCGCAGAAAGCAGGACGATGATGAGTGATTGTAGGCGTTGTTGGCTGCAAGGCAACTGACGGTCGTGGCAACCTGTTTGTCATCGCAGTACAGATACTGCGTGCAGTTAGACGGATCTATGAAATATAACATCAATTTGCTTACCTTACCATCATTACACGATTCATTTTAGCAAACCTGGATAAAACCCCATCTTCGTCGAGGGACACAAATCGTCTGCCACGCCGCATGTGCTTTCTGAGTCATACTCTGACGAGCAGATGCCATCTCCGGTGCAGTAAGGTTTATCAGGCTCCACATCTTGACATTTGTAGCTCGTAAGAACGGTTTGATCGTAGCTGCATATGTTCACCGTACGACAATCAGCACAACCTTGTCGTTTTCCGGACTCACATTTATCGCCCGCTGCCCGTAAACTGGGAACCACCGCCGAACGCACCAAAACAACCTTCAAAGCACTGCAAATGAGCAAATATAAGCTAAGGTTCTATGTTCTCTCACCTTCCGAACATACATGCACACAACGCACAACAATATTCCTCGGCACCTCATGGTTTCACAGGTCTCGCACCGTGTCACTAGTGAATGGAAACGAATCATGATGCTTTTTATAGAGACTTCTCCTAAAACTACATCAGATTTACATTGCGCGGCGACGACTGATAAGATAACATACATGTTTGTCGTCACGATAAATTTGCGAACTTCTATTTCCTACTCACTTGTCGTTCAATGTTTACAAGCAAAATTGTACGATATAATTGTGCGTAAGTCACCTTCAATTTTGCTGTCGGGATTGACTCGAAGTCAATGCTAACCGATAATGCAAAGAATGCATGCCCTGATGAATAGAAGATTTTCAGGAATGTCTTGGATGTATTAACCGCTCCAGCGCAATGTTAAATAGAACAGGAGAGCTCGTACTACCTGGTGAAGCAAGTTATAGCTGCCTATGATAATTACCTACTGCTCGTTAGCCGTATTTGATAACTAGTACTACCAACGGCTATTTCAGAATAACATATTTATAAACATCTTCTATATGGTATGAATGATATCAAAATCCCACACACAAGGCATTTATTCGCAGTTGCGCTGCTTATTCACTAGTTGATATTTGATAAATAAAGATCGTTCATTAAACATCTACATCTCATGTTCGACTGTTATTACAATCACGTTCGACAAATAACTTGAAATAATTTTTCAACGCTCATTGCAAAAAAAAAAAAACAAATAAAAAACTTTACTATGTTACGTTCTTTTCTACAGATAGCTCTGGCGAGGCAAAAATGTTTTACATACATTTTTTATTATAACTGTTATAGTGTACTTCATTATACTTTACAATTCTTGTTTTTCAAGCCATTCAATTCAAAATTGAGATTCTGAATCAAACACATTTTCGAGATTCTGTATCAAACACCATACCAGGCGGGCAGGTTAGTTCATATTTCTCAAGCTGAAAAAATACAACAATATTTCAATATATTCCAAACACCTTATTCGACCGCACATAACACATGTCTGATAGGCACATTCTTACCTTGCTGGTGGTTACGTAGGCACATTCGTAATACTTCTCTTCCTTTTCTTCATGAGGGAAGCGTCCGGGTGATGAGCACGAAAACTCGCA
>KI915066.1:923781-986333 GCA_000473445.2 Anopheles farauti
CTCCAGTACGATACTAACCAGGATAGTACCCTGGAGCATCCTTCGGACATAAATCGTTTGGAAAGAGGCAAATGTATTTCACACTCGGTATTTCAGAACATATCCCGTCACCAGTACAATAGGGTTTCGTTGGATCTACATCCTGGCATCGATACTGTGTAAGTACGCTCTTATCGTAACTACATATTTTTACAGTAGTACAGCTTTCACACTCTTGTCGAGCTCCTTCGCTACATTCTGCAACTGTACGACTCTGGAAAGGAGCTACTCGTTTCGACACTAGCCTACGAAGGGCCAACTGCTCCTAAAATACACGGTAAAATTGGTAAAATATTTACTCTAACTGAAATAGGTTCCACCAACAAATCGTAGTCTACCTCGCTATGCACTACCACAAACACCAACAATAATCCCACTACTGAACGCCACATTGCTTATTTCATCACCAACGACTAAGGTTCCAACAATCGCAATCATTCTTTATATGCAGTCTGGGTGCAACATGATCCGTAAATTTGGACAATTTTATCACAAGCGTGAGATAAACAGATAAGCTATCGGAGCTATCGCATACAGCGAGAGCAAATAACTGCAAAAATGTTGTTACCGTGAGATCGACCCTTAACTGAATGCTCGGCTGCTGGTGTGTGCCGGAAGAGCGCAAGAAGAGCGATCAGACACGGACGTAAAAGTGTTACGTGTGTGTTAATAATGATTTCGGTCTGGTCCTAAGCAACGCACGATAATCAACCACTGTACCAGTGATTTCTGCGGGAGATTTTTGCGGTACATCGCCAAACCACACTCATTTACCGGCGCTTTTACCCAGCAGAACATGAAAGGTCAATGGGACGTAGCGCCATCGTAGTCAGCTAAAACGTCAACGTTATCAGTGACTCCAGCCTTAAGCCGAAAGTGCGATCGATGGTGAAAATACTTCACCTGCTTTTACCAACAACTGTTCATGTATAAACAAAATAAAACTCCACTACCTCCATCGCTTCACTCTGTTACCAGTGCGAACATCTAATTAGAATTTTTAACAAAGATGCGGCACGAGTCAACGACGCCCCAACTGTTTCTGCATACACTAGTAGTCACGTAGCACGATCGGTATCTTTGTTTCATCCTACCATGGCAATCAAGCGATTTATCCTTTCACCAAACTGTCAAATCTTTTCTATGCCCGGAAATCTCTGCTAAGTAAGTGTTTTAAGAGTGTTCAAATTAAAAATGATGTTAGCACGACTTCTTAACGCATGCTCTTCAGGTCAACAAGGCAGGTGTATTGAGCTTAATCTAGGTAATGTGATCGAGAAGGAGCTGAAGAATGTACTATAAGTATCTGCCCTCCACGAGGAAATCGATATTGAGGTTCGCGCAAGGCTGCTTAAAAGTATCGAAGATCGCACCGATGTTGCCTAAGAACAGTTCCAGATATTCAGTGGATTGTGTTCATCGTTGGCCGAAATGTTATCCTCGTTCATTGTTCTCCCTTTTAATCTCAGACTGCGTCACTGTTCTCCCTTCTAGTGGTTCAACGTCATGCTTGCAGAGTGATGTTCTTCTCACGGACTCATTCTTTACATTGCTAAATGTTGCATTATCTCGTTTGGTCGTTCTGCAGACACAGATGAAACAAACAGATTTTCAATTATCAACTCCTTCGTTCCTCTCTCCCGCGAATATCCCTGGTCAAGGACCTAGGGGTGTGGCTTGATGACAAATTGTTATTTGAGCATCATCTCAATTTGGTCCTAGAGCGGGCCAATAAATGCTAGGCCTGATTCTACGTATGGCGTCGGATATCCGTGACCCACTGTGTCCTATTTTGAACTACGCCTGCGTCATCTGGTCTCCTTCAGGTGTCACCGGTATGGATAGGTTGGAGAGGGTGCAACGGAAGTTTACGCGTCTCGCCATCAGGCGCTTCCTAAACGACCCCTGCATAGCCTTACCTCCTTATCCATCACGTTACCAATTGTTGGTTCTTGTTACCATAAATGTTCGTCATAGTCTTGCACGCAAATTATTTTTTGACAATATCTTTTTATCCAATGTGGACTCCTCCTCCCTTTAAGCTACTCTTCTCTTCTGTATCCCGTCCCGTCGTTTACGTATTCGTCCTCCGTTTTTCATTCCTCTGCGTCGCACGCGGTTTTCAATGTCTGACCCTTGGTTTCGCGCGCTATCGGAATTTTACCTGTCAGGTGTACTGTTTGACCACAATATCTCTTTGTCCTCCTTACGATCCCGCCGCTTCTTATCCTTATCGTGATCCTTATCCTAGCCTATCCTCCTTACTTCTTCCTTTAGTATATAAGAATGTCCCATGTATTTCATGTAACCCATGAGGCAAGCACGAAATAATAAACTACATTAAATTAAATAAAAAAACATCCATAAACGGTAATCTAATAAGGATGCAATTAGCCACTGCATAAAACGTGAAAGTAAACTGATAGTCCGTAATCAGTAACTAGTATCGATGGACTGGGTATAGAACTATTCAAGATGGACTTGCTGTCATGCACCAGTTGATCGTAAAGATTTGAGCGCACGAAGGAGTGAAAACTGAGGACCATTCACCCAGTATAAAAAGGACGACTAGCTGAACTTTCCTGTTTCCTGGGCTGTCGATCAATGCGGCTAAAACGAAATACCTGTTTACCGGAGGCTCTGACCTTGGTAGAGCCCACCTGGGGCAGAGTATCACTTGACGGTGATGATCTCGAGGTAGTAGAGAAGTTCAGCTACTCCGGCATGATAATTTCTTCGGCCTTCTACTAGCTCCACATACTCCTCAAATCCAGAAGATTCATCACCTCGCTCAAGATGTGCGATATACCGCACCTTGATACGTCTGGTGGTTATCTATGGGCACGAGGCCTGGGTCTTCTGGCCAGAGGACGCCTATGTCTGAGCTGTCTGAGGCACCTGTCATGAGGTGTCGGACTCATGTCCCGCCCGGAAGGAGCTCATCAGCCTTGATCATCGTTGGCTGGATCAAGTGAAGCTTGATCTGAGGGAGATTGAGAGCTACCGTGGATGGAGAAATCCAGCTATGGACCGAGTAACCTGGAGGACTATTGGCGACCAAGCCTTGTCTGCTCACGTGCTCAACCATGAGAGAGAGAGAGAGAGAAAGAGAAAGAGCGAACAGTAACTACAAATATGGCATAGGGCGAATTACTTATGGTACAGGGCGATTCAACATTAACGTTTATATGCGTGAGCGATGCATTAGACCTTTGCAATTCGTCACTCGCATTGCGTCACTTTTTTTTAATTTGTCATCTCTGCCTTTAGACGCATTCTGCCACACATCAGGTTCCGGGCGTATTTACAAAAATAATGGTACTTTTTCCAAGGCTGTTCAAAGGGACTGGGTTATGTAAAGAGAAAGCGGAATTAGGTTTTACTTGAAACGAAACAACCAACCGGTTTCTGATTAAACGGGTTTCTCCAATAACTAACGAGATCTTGAGGGGCATGAAGATATCAGACTCAACACATCTGTAAAACTCTCCAAATGGGTAGATCGAATTGTCGTTGTATAAAAGCTAAAGGAAAGATGAAACTTTTTAATGATTATTCGACTGGATTGAACGGTCGCCTTAGCTCCTACGACTATCCGTTACCACTCCCGGAGGATGTGCTCTCAAAAATAGCCACCTGCTAGCAAATTTCTGCAAAATCGAACAAATATTTTCTAACGAGTCAGTAATAACAAAGCTTTATTTACAGAAATGGCTGGCAGTCGAGAGCTGGAATGGTCTCAACACATATCGGAAGCGCAATGTACGAATTCGTCACAGATAAGTATCGCACTCATCGTAGACATGATTTTGGTTTCTCTAGCGACTCAACCGCTAGACATTCTAACGAAAGAGGCACAAACGCCTAATTTATCAGTATATTAGAATATCGATCCGTTCATTGCAGTAAAACATTCATCTTCCGTGAAATCTCCGTCTCAGTAGATTGTTCAACGTATGCAAGCTGCATCCAGGACTATCGTAAAACAGCCGATACAATCGCAATGCCGATCTTCTACGTTCTAGGTTATCGGCGTTTAGGCACGAAGGGTAACGACTTATTAAAAGGGATATACGTTGGTGGAATAACATCTTATTACATTTTAATGGTTAATATAGTTATGGTATACGATTAGAGTCAATGTTTAAACTTTTAAATTAGTTTATTAACGTACCACACGACCATCGACTACCAATCATACAAGTATAGGTGATACCAAAACTCCAAACGTAAGGCGTTTCGCTATTTGATTAGACACGTTTCTTAAAACAAACATCTCCATTCTTGTTCGGCTTCGGGGGTAATAATGATGATTTTTTACCAAAAATTTGTCAGAAGTACAACTGACTAACGCGCAATGTAGAAGAAAACAACAACAAACTGTATTGCATAACATTCTATTCTACAGATAGCTTTGTCGAGACAATATTTTATTATATGCAGTTTTTATTATTGTACTTATAATTTTCATGATTCTTTTTAATACAATTAATGTCTGTCAAGCCATTAAGTCCGTTGAGATTCTGAATCTAAAAGATTTTCGAACTTCTGCATCAAACACATATTTTCAAATTTGCATCAAACTTCAGGAGAGGCGGGCAGGTTTGTTCATATTTCTCAAGCTGAAAAAATACAACAATATTTTAAAATTTTCTCAATGCCGTATTCGACCGCACATAACACATGTCTGATAGGCACATTCTTACCTTGCTGGTGGTTACGTAGGCACATTCGTAATACTTCTCTTCCTTTTCTTCATGAGGGAAGCGTCCGGGTGATGAGCACGAAAACTCGCACCGTTTTAACTCCACATTATAAACAAAATTTTCTTCTGCACACTGGAACATCAATGGACCCTGTGCTGAGCATAGGAAATACAGCCGAGGGAAAGGTGTATAGACGAACCACTTGTCCTTATTCTTGGAGTTTTTACAATCCACTTGGAAACAATCGGCCGTTTTACGCTTCAGGAAGCAGGACGAAGACGTTTGGTTGTATACATTATTAGTTCCTAAACAACTCTGCTCAAAGCCCAATTCACCTTGTTGGCAAATCAAGTATCGTGTACAGTTGGTTGGATCTGAAAGGAGAAATATCGTTGAGATATATTCATGCTAGCATATCGTTAATGCTCCAGTACGATACTAACCAGGATAGTACCCTGGAGCATTCTTTGGGCATAAATCGTTTGAACCGGTGACAGTGCAATTGTCAGGATTTTCTGCAGAACAAATCCCTTCACCAGTGCAATAGGGTTTCGTTGGATCTACATCCTGGCATCGATACTGTGTAAGTACGCTCTTATCGTAACTACATATTTTTACAGTAGTACAGCTTTCACACTCTTGTCGAACTCCTTCGCTACATTCTGCAACTGCACGCCTGTGGAAAGGAGCTACTCGTTTCGACACTAGCCTACGAAGGGCCAATTGCTCCTAAAATACACGGTAAAATTGGTAAAATATTTACTCGAACTGAAATGGGTTTCACCAACAAATCGTTGTCTACCTCACTATGCACTACTACCAACACCAACAATAATCCCACTACTGAACGCCACATTGCTTATTTCTTCACCAGTAACTGATAAACTAACAACCGCAACCATGCTTTTTATACAGCTTGGCTGCAGCATGATCTGCAAATTTGGACAATTTTATTCCCTGTGTAAGACAAACAGATAAGCTATCGGAACATAAAGCGTGAAGAGATAACTACAATATTTCCTTGCAAACTAATTCAAATCTAAACAATCGTTCCATTAGCGATCTCTTTTTAGTTAATACTGTACCACAATAAGCTTTAGATCATAACAACATTTTAAAAATCTTCAGATTATGCTTAAATTTAATGCCAACCATACAATGTTTGTACATATTATTGCATGATAGTGTTGTCTTATTATTTTATTATGTTCATGAAACAAATCTTTAAAACGAAACTCTTGATTAATACATTAATTACAGGATAGATGTGTACAATTTTCATCACTGTTTACTTTTCTTATTTACAACAAATATTATCACTTGTCACTTGCCAGTCACGCATCTTCTAAGAACAGATAACACCAGTCATAACAACGGAGCAATCTTGTTTGTGTTCTACTCAAATTTGCATATCTTCCAGTTAAATATCATCTAAGCGGAGTTCGTGAACGATAAACATTAAACGACAAACAAATTGTATGGTAAATCATTTTTAATCACATGTTCGAAGTTATGAAATTCTGGAACTTCAGATTACAAATGTAAAGCATAGATAATACAATAACGGTATAATGTTTCTTGGATCAAGTTCTGGGTGGATATTGCTAAGCCAAAATTAATTAATACAAAAAAAGCCTATTGAAGTAATAATCGAAAAGAGGAGAAAAATATTTACAGCACAAAATAAGTGAGAGACCTCCTATCTATTAAGAAGAAGGCCTTTGATTTGAAGATAAAACACATGTAAACACATTTTATTGACATCTTGCAGACATTTAATCAGGTTGATACACGCTCTCGTTTTAATAAAACGCTCTCCTTGGGTTTCCATTCTAAGCTTGTGGGGGTTCTGAGGAGTTTGGTGATCGATCACCCTACCGCATTCTTGTCAATAAATCCCTTTCTCCCTCTTTTTCCATTCGATGATCCGTCTGATGTAAGGATCCACTTTCCATGCAACTAAATTACATGGTATTAGAAGGTAAATGATGCATTCAGTATGACCTAGTCAGTTCGTAAAGTATCGACATCTGTGTGGTGACTACTACGCTCCGTCAATATTGATCGTGTGCGAGAAGCAATCCCAACCTTTGGGTAAATCTCCGGAGATCGATTGAATCGCGATCACAACACCAGCAACCAGGATCCAGGTCTCATGGCTCAGGGTGGCTGCCTTAGAAGAGGGAGCGGCTTCTCGGAATTTTGTTCTTTAACAATATCCGGGAAGTAATGAGCCTCAGGTCTCAACCCGGCAGTTGGTGTGGTTGCATCGCGTGAGGGACCTGAATCTTGTGCAGAAGATGTTACTTACGAACACCTAGTTGCGTTAGAAACACGTGTTAACGGTAGCGAACACTGGTGAAAAGTTAGTATAAGTTACTCTTAAAAATTAGAATTCGCCATCTCTGCCTTTATCTTTACTTGCTGCTGATGAATCGATATGTTGCGAAACAGAGGTGTCTACATTACCTCTGTTCTATCAACGAACCCTTGTCTTAACAGCGTCATCCAGTACGACCCAGATGTGAACATGTTTACCCGGTTCATTCACCAGACGAACATGGAATACAAGTTTGCCTGATGCATAAGAGTTTGTTGATGCTTTGCTACTGATGCATCAGTATATTAGCTTCTTGTCTCCATTATCGTTTTGTTTGTTGCGTTTGCTTGTGCTACATGGCATACGTGTTAACGCTAACGCAGCCAAATTTTAGCGCTATCTATTTTAGCCTACGTCTTCTATGTCATTGAAAACCATTATGCTGTGGCTATCAGACACGTGATGGTTAGAAATTTTTCATCATTGTCTTTCTCTACGTTAGTTTAAGCTCGGTTCATTGTTGATCTTTTTATCTTTTCACGCCAAAAAATGTGTTGGTATAAAAAAACTAAAACAACAGTAGATAACCTGAAGATGAAGACGACCATGAATTTTATCAAAGTCTCTCGAGTGGGGTCAAGACCGCAAATGATTATAATTCCAGGCAAAGTGATAAAGCAGCCTGAGGAACTGTGCAATTCATTCATGCACATTATGTAACATAAAAAACAACCAGATATATGAGTTTATGGTATCAACATAAATGTTGTTTCATTTTTCGGTTCCTAGTAGGTGGCATAGCGATTAGCTTCATAGTTATCTCGCAAGGGGTTTCATATAATTCAACACAGATGCACAATACAGAAGAACGCAGATGCCTAACCAAAATGTATGTGAAATTTAATGTTTAAAGTTATGTGTCCAACTGTTACTAACCTGTTTGAATAATTTTTCCTGTTTGCTCTATGTTACCATATTTGATTTAATTCATATAACACCTAATATATTCCGCATAATACTACAGCCTTACATTATCACATCCTATAGTTTAGGATGGTTCTTCCTCTTTTGAAAAGGAATACAACTACGGCCAGCATAAATTTGAAAAAAAATTCAACATTTTTAGCTGATTAATTTTATTTTTATTCTGTTTTGGTTTTATTTCTTTTTGTTACATCAGGATTGATAAAGCACATTTTTATTCATTAATATCAAGTCCGCTCCATATGGTTCTGTTTTGAACCCAAATCATACTCTAAAAATCATCTGTTACGTTTCATAAATGTGATTCTTTTCAAAACCACAAATAAAATACATACACTGAAGAATTAACGCATACTTTAGCAACAGAATGTTTTTTTTTTTCATTTGCAACAGAATGTTTTATTCAAAAACGCATAATACGAAAATGCTATTTCGCCATTCATTCGGTACACTCAACACGATTGGTCCAAACATTATGCATATCAGGAAAATATGTCACCTACGATTTTACACAATTTTGATCCTTCTCAACGAATTTCAGCCCGGAAGGGCAGGAAGACACATAAAGTTGTAGCTGAAATGAGGTTTATACATTTTACCGGGTTAGAACATGAAGAATATGTTATCACTTCAAAGCTTCTCACCGATCCAGTCAGTGTTGGCAAGCAGTTGTAATACTTGCTGTCATCATTAGGCACAGCGAATTTACCGCTCGTCTGACAAGCAAATTCACACATCCGTTTCGATTCATTGAAGACTTCACTTGCGCCGCACAGGAATGTCATTGGACCGGAAGTCCCACAGTAAAAATATATCTGAGAAAAGGGCTTGTACGCATGAAACTTGTTTTGCATAGTAGGCGTCAAGCAGTTGACTTGGAAACAGTCAGCAGTAGTTTTACGCAGTGCCCATGACTGTGCGTTGTAATTGAAAACGTACGAGGACGAAGGACTGCTAATTTTGATGGCGTGCTGTTTATCGTCGCAGTAAACAGATTCGCTACAGTTGTTCGGAACTGTAATGCGAGACATGAAAATAAGAAAATAGTTTTATAATATCCAACTCAACGTTATCAATCTTTTACTTACCGGGAAACGATTTGCCTGATATGGGACACAAATCGCTTTTTGTCTCACATGTGGGATTGATAGTATCTGTGCAAATACCGTTAGAGCAGTAAGGACGCTGGGGATCGATACTGCTACAATCGTAGGAGCCAACTACTTCTTTAGCAAAGTTGCACAGCTAAGATGGTGTATACATAATGTCATTTACAGAGATTCATAACATTTAATTCAACTTTGCTTACCTTTACACTGCTACAACTACCGCAGTCCATGCGTACGCCATCTTTACATTCGAACATGGTTGATTCGTCATTTTCTATAACTGTCTCACCGGTCCTTTTTCTTGGAATTACGATTGGCAAATCTGTTGCAATTACCTAAATAAAATTCCGAACCATGTTAAAATCCAACATAAACATTTATAATAACATCACCCTCGACGTTGCACTATCAATATACCTGCACAATTGCCAGAGCGCCCAACAATCCGAGTATCCAAAGTGAAGACATCATCACAAAATCAACCTGTTTCACTACGTTGTACGGGGACTATAGATGCTGAATTAAAATTAGCAAACCTGTTTTCGTGAACGACTCTTTTATATTACACGAATGTGATGTAAACAATACAGATAAGATTTCAAAGCGGCATAAAAAATGTGTGGCCTATGATGCTTTAGTGCATAATCTTATTTACCTATGGAGATAACAACAACCACAGACCTTGAGATATAGCCAGCACCGTGTGATGAATTAAACGAATTTTGCCATTTTCTTTACGGGCTGCATTACAATGATTACATTACATGCAAAAAAACATGCGTTGGTTGTATTTAGGAGCTTCGTTGTGAAACGATGCTTATCTTATGTTGGCACAATGAAGCGAAGTAGTTGGCAGTAGTACTTACTTAAGATTTTATACATCATTTTAACAAACATACATCGTAGAGGGCTGTGAAAGCAAAAAAAATCATTTTTAAGTTTTTTCTCACTTGTACGATCCGCCATGTAGGGTGTTACCTCTTTCTCGGGGAGTTTTTAATCCTTCAAGATTTAACGGTCGTAGCTGTGACATGACGATCGTCAATTAGTTTGTATCTAAGCGTTCTCTTTCTTTTTTACGTACACATCTCCAGCTTGGATGCAAAATAGATGTATTCGTTTATGAATATATATAAGGATGTCACAAACAAGCGTATTATGATGTGATGATCGTACTACACAGTCGCAAACATCAAATGTCATGTTTGTTCTGATGCAGTACGGATTATATTCGCCTATAAGTTCTTTCAATTTGGCCACTATTAAATAAATTCCTAAATATCTGTCAGGACTATAAGCGACCTGGTGATGTAGTGGTAGCGGCGTCGATATTTCACACGACAGGACCGGTACCATGATCCCAATCGGACCGTCTCCCCCTAGCGAGGAGTGACTAACCAGCTATGATGGTAAAATCAGTCTAGAAATCCGGTAAAACAGTAGCAGGCACGCTTTAAATCGTTACGCCAAAGAATGAGAGATAGAGAGAGAGAGAGTTACGATCAACTAAATAAATATAACACGACAAGAATCGTACCACAATCCCATGTACACCGTCTCATCCTGGGCGAGGAATGACTAATCAAGAATGAGTGCTGCAAATATTCCTGGCATCCACAACATGGCATGCTTGACCACGACTCCATGTAGATGAAGTAACATTCAAAGCCCTACCAAACAAAGAACATAATTCAGTTTGCGGACGATAGGATCGCGGTTTTCGTGGTAAAAAAATATTCAAACATTACAGTACTTTTAAGACTACAAATCATTTGAACATACAAGATCAAATCGAACTTCAAACAATGTTTTTGAACATTTTGTGTAATTCATTGGACAATAAATTGTGTGATATATATATATATATATATATATATATATATATATATATATATATATATATTATATTATATATTTTTCCCCACCACTAGGTGTATGGATATAATAAAGTATTAGATTACATATAGATTCATTTGCATTTTATACACAAGCGTTGCACATGATATTGAAAAGCGTAGCTACATATTTCGTTATCTAGCGAAGTATAACACTATCCACTATAAATCAAAGCTACTTGCCATTGTTGGGTTATTATCCATGCAACTACAAGCATGTTACACACTAGATAAGTTAAACCGTCATCATTATCTTTCGTTTGCACTTTTCTCGGAAATGCAACTACACTCGCCGCATTCGGCGATAAGACTAGTTTCCTCCCACCTCATGTTCTGTTTCTTCTCATTTAAGCTATTTAAATGCAACTCTCATCGACCTGTGGCCCCAGTATCGAGTGGCAGTGCTTTGGAAATGAAGTTGGCTCTTTTAATAACCTTCGCTACGTTTGCGTTGCTTTATAAAGCGGCAGATTGTCAGCAGAATGATAATAGTACCACAATCCTAAGCACCAGATCCTTTGTGAAAGGAGAATGTGGGACAAAAACGTACATCTGCGATTCTTGCACATCTAGGCAGCCTTGCATTGCTGGGCAGGAAATTGATTCCTCATTTCCTTGTACCAGTGGTTTGTTTTGCAACGAAGCAACTTCATTTGATCGATGTGGACCGACGCCATCGGCCGCTTGTGTAACGTCGACCGAAACCTCATCATTTACGTGTATTTCAACAGGAGTTCTTCCAGGTTTGTGAGACGATTAATTGACACTAAATAGATTCTAACCCTACATGTTCTGCAATTCTTATCAGATCCCAACAACTGCTACAACTACCATGTTTGTCTAACCGTGGGTGAATCTTCCACTGTATACAACTGTCCACCTGGATACGTCTTTAGCGTTGCGTCTTCTTCATGCATTCGTCAAACGACGGCTGGAAATTGTGTTACCGTAACTTGTACACCTAGAGTTCCTAGCTACGTGCTCTACGGAACAAGTCGCGTATACTATGCCATATGTGATGGAGTAAATCGACCCACTCAAGTGTTGCGATGCCCCAATGGAGCGCTTTTCACATTCTTCACAAACAGTACACGTTTTGGCGAATGTGTTTATACTTGCACGGGGCAAGGCAATTATCCGAATAGTAACAATCCTAATACGTACTTTCAATGCTATATTTCCAATGGCCGTATCGTGTATAACGAAATAGACTGTCCACCAAACACAGTCTACAATCAAACGTTGCGTTACTGTACAAATCCCTAAACAAACGAAATGTATACACTCGATAATAAACACTGACACTATGGAAAGTATACTTTATATCAAATAAACAAACGTCGACTCAATGCAATGAACATAAATCATTAGTGTGTTGATATTTTTATTTAAAAACAGAAGACACTTATTACTTTAAATTACACCTTAGACATGATTTCGTTATTGTACAAAAATGTTGAACTAAATATGCTTCTTGTACTAACATTTTTTGTTACCAATAACACATGGCACATTTTTGTTAATACGTGGCCCAAATTTTTGATGAAAACGTTGTCTGCTTTTCTCACGGAAACCCCGCTTCTATAATCCCGCCAAGACCGTGTTTTGTCGTCTTTAGTTTGCATGTTTTGCTTTCTTTAGTAGATCAATCAATTGGTAAGTTGCAAAAATAAGGGACATGTTAGTGTGTTTATGTTTGCGGCACACTCATTCCCACACCTCTTGTTTACATGCATAAACTATGATGAAATACGAGTAACGATAAAACATCAAATTATCAAAGCTCAATCATCACATGACCATTTTCACTAGATTCAACTAATTGGGAGTTCACACACGGTGATCGTACAATACGATACTACACGTATATAATTGTATTCGCACGAAGTACACAATGTGCTTACATACCTGATGCATTCAAAGCACATGCCTGCCCTGACTGTCTTTGAAACGAACTCTACCACAGTACCACTCTTCAACACTATTCACAAAGCTAACCAAACAAGGATTTACGCAGAAAATGAGATTAAGAAGTGACAATTGTGAAGCTGGCGGGCATGCATTTCATAAACTCGGTTTCTCTCGTAAACGCATCTAGTGCAGTGCAGAATGCTATTCAGAACAGTTACGATCACCATCCTGGTGACCATATCATCATCTTGGATCGCTGCTGACCAAGAATTAGACGATGAGAAAGCTAGCTTCGCGTTAGCCTCACCTCCGGATGCAGTATCAGGGGCGCTAGTAAACACATCGAACTTCCGTCTGGCTTCGGCGATTACCGGTCTATGCGATGGTACTAAGCAACTCGTGTGTGAAACCTGCAATTCGTTTCGCGTGTGTTTAGGTGGCGATGTAGTCGTTACATGTCCTGAAGATCAACCTTACTGTAACTACGGTACAACCACAGACTACTGTTCCAACGTTCCTATTCCTACCGTATGCAATGATGAGACTCAAAACGTACCGGTTGCATGTTCGGCGGTAGGCAAAGTCCCAGGTTCGAATGTTCGATAAACGCTGCTTGTGTAGAACGTAAAACGTAACACACACTTTTATCTCGATCGCTTCTCAATAACCAGATGCTCGTAATTGTCGGATCTACCATAGCTGCACCAACGTCGGACAGAGTTCGCAAATCTATTCCTGCCCCGCTGGATATGTGTTTAACGCAGCACTGGAGCTGTGTGCTTTGGAGAACATATTTTCACGCTGTGTCACGCTGCAGTGTTCGGCAAACTACGTTGGTCATGTACGATACGGTCAATCGCAACGGTTCTACGGATTATGTGACGGCACTGGACAAACGCCAATCATTTACAGGTGCCCGAATAGAGCCAACTTTGCCTTCATCGCGGGCACAACCTTTGGCGAGTGTGCATACGTTTGCCCTGCTCAGGGCAACTTTCCGAATAGCAACGATCCACAAACATACTTTCAGTGTTTCTGGGCAAACCGACGCTTGCGATACAACTTGGTCCATTGTCCAGCCGGATTAACGTTCAACAGAACTCTGCAGTACTGTTCCTAATACTAATCTTACGGCAACAGGGAATGCTATTGCAGAAAAATATACACTAATAAAGCACACATTTATTCTGGTAATCCTTCACGGTCGGCAAATCTTAATGTGGCATTTGTTTTTATTACAAAAAGCGTAGATTAAAATTATGTCCGAAGTATGCGATACAATTTGTTGTCTTCCTCTTCTTCATCTTCGTCGCCATCGCCGTCACAAATCAGTCAAGCATGCCGTGTTACCAGTTTTCCAGATTGTTTCCATAGCATCCATGCATCCATAGGTGCTTTGTCACTGCTCGCTCAGTGGAGACGGTCATAATACCATCTCTCACCCCATTTCGGCGTAGCAAAATTGATTAGATATACCATATTCTGCAAAGCCGGGGTTTTTCTGTGAGTTTTATGATAGCGCCGCCAAATACCAATAGAAAGTAGCTTAATGTTTAATGCATTTAATATTTAATAATATTCATCGTTGGCATTGCCGGAATGATTTATCTGAGAAAGCGTACGTGGATGCGTCACATTTTCTGCACCACCAACTCTTATATTGTATAAAAACAAATTTTGCTGCTTATACTTCGTATCAAGCTTATCTATCGAAATCCGTTTCTATGTATCTCCCTATTAGCGGAGTTTATTTAGCTAGTTTACTCACCTTCTTTGGAAGAACCGTTTTCAGGGCCATAACGCTCTTTACTATACACCCCGTTATCTCCCGAGATGCACTGCCCTATTCAGTGCCACGCTTGTACTCCGGGACGCAATATCAGTCGCGGTGCAGTTGTTTGCGGAAATTAGCATTGCACATTTTTCGATTGCAACTTCTGCGTTGCGCGAGGTTCAAACGTAATACACCATACGAATCTTTTACCTGTTTTAACGCACAATGTTATTTGTAAGATCGAAATTTCAGCTTTATTGTCTCATTGGTTGCTACGTGACATTGGTAAGATCGAAAAATAAAATAAAAGAAAAAACGAATGTACCATACTTACGCTGCCGAACACGTGTTGGGTGCATTGTTCTTTCAGTTTCAGGAATGCAATAGCTCTCCGGTGCTGGTTCTGGTTGCTAATGGAAGTGATATTACAATCAATTTTCCCGGTGAAAACAACAACAATCGTCTCTTCAGCATCGTCAGTAGCTCCGGTAACAATAACCCATCGATGTTCGATTGGATCGGTGGTAACGGTGCTAACAAAGCACCTTCCATAACACTGGGAAAATCAAACGCCCCAGAATTGCCGTCGGCCGCGAGCGATGAGGATACCGCAGAAGAAAACTTCATTACCCCGTTACCATCCCACACTAACGCCAGATGGGAACCACGCGGAACGAATGAACTTGACGAAATTGATGGTTTACTTCCGGTTATAGCATCCGTAACACCGACCCTTCCGGTAAACACCACCATCTCCAGTGCACCCATCGAAACCACTGATAGATTATAGGCCCCCAGTGAAAAGTAAGCAATTTTCACGACTTCAATAAACGATACAATTAATCCGTCATGTGACCATTTTTCTGCATTTTTATTCCATTGTTTTTTTTCTTACACGATTTCATTATAATGTTGGTTTGATTTGACGTTTTCCTTAGCACAAATCATTAGGGAGGAAGAGTCGGATAAATAGATTGATTTCTTTTCGTTATGTATATGGTACGTGTATATGTATAAGTATATGTATGCTGGTAGTATATGGTTTCTTTTGCCATGTCATTATTAAACCCATATACACATGGGTTCCCGCTCAAAACCGCTTCATATGGTACACTTTTATCTCTGCTCAAACTCACCTCATCTTCAACACCTTCTTTTGAATATCTTTGTGACTGTCGTGCATGGTTTGCTTTGCCAACCACCACCACCACGATCTATTAACTTTCCCTTTATACCTCTATTAAAGATCCTGCCTGTTGTCCGTCAATTCTTTTTAGGTGTACACAACGAATGTGGGCCATACAAAGATGCTAATTTTGACATTGAAGTAGAAACTATGTGATCTGTAACACTAAACATGTTCGCATGGATTTGTGCATGCTTTTCTTAGTGTTTTTTTTGTTTTGTTTTAATTATTGTCTCGTTTGCACTGCATACAATTTAAAACTAGCGTCTGTTGTGCTTCCTTTCATTATGCTCTCCATTCATGGGGTTCTTGTTATTTGTCTGTTATTTATTGATTTGTATTTATTGTCTCACGTGAGTATAGTACTCTTTTCTCTCGAGTACACATCTAACACCGATATTCTCTCAGCCTTCAATGTTGCCTGTTGTGCATTGTATTGTCGGTTCACCAAAGTACCTCTTTCCTCACCATATCCTGAATGCAGTGGAAAAGAACGGATCCATTTCGGATTTGATGAAAAACCGTTCATTAACTGGTTCGCGTTGCCGTTACGGTCTTCTCCTCCATTTGCGATAAATTCTCACCACAGCTATACTTATTGTCTGATGTCTGGCGTCAGTAATGGTATCTGACTAAGCTATCTAAAAACATGTGTATTGTTAATATATTGTTCAAACATAGTTCAACTCCACATTCCCATTTCGAACACACTTTCATGTTGTGATTATTGTCGATTTATATTCCGGTTTGGAACATTCGTTTGGGTTGTTGGTTCATATTGTAGCAGCCATCGCGACAGTAGTTCACTCTTACAGAATACACACAAAGTTGTGTACAACTTTGCTGACTCTTTGACTAAAGAGAATTAAACTTAATTCAATTACGGTTGAATAATTTTACAGAACAAACCAAACTATCAAATACATAAACAAGACCCAAAAGCAGTATGTTTATATGATTGGTTCTCAGAAATAAACTCTTGTCGACGTATAGTCCATAAATCCAAACAGAACAGCTTCCAACAAACAGCAGTTTTCTGGACACTAATCGTCAAATGCATCCACACTAACCAAATTTCAATACCGTTTCTCCTCATTTGCACTAGTTTACCGTTTCCCGTGGTATTGTTGGTTCAGTTTAGAAATCCATTCCAAACATGCAGCAAACTTGAGCCCAACCAAGCAGAGGTTCGCCAATATGTGAGATGTTGAAACCATGTTTGAAGTTTCTGCACAGATTTGTTTACGATTAATTGAACTTGAGTTTTGCCAATCCATATGAACTTCTACACTCTGCCTGGGGTCAATTAAAACTATAGCATTCTGCATAGTATTTTATGGATATCCATGGAATATTCCATTTTTACTGCTGTTCGCGGAAGTTTCAACGTAGACTGAGAACATGTCAGTGCAATGGAATGTGCGTCTGTTCTCAATTTACAATTTACAACTAACCCGAATGAATGGTTGCGTAGGCTTCGCATCTGGTCATGGTCTATGCGCTACACCAACTTTACTCAAAACAAGGGGAAAACATTATTCTGTTTCTTATTTTTAAAGTCTTACCAACAGCGTTCGTAAATACCACAAAAAATTCATAGATTACATAGCGAAACTTCCTTTAAAATGTCCTTGTATAGTATATGTTACTCATTCGAGATTTCACTACCATCTGGATTATTTATATATATTTTTTGTTGATAATTATTTCGATTTGATATGACCGAACGGATATGAAATTGTTGGCTAATACAACTGGCTCAGTACGAATGAATACAATTCTTCTTCTTTTGCTTCGAAAACAATCAGCTGGTTGTTTTTTTTCTGATCCTTTATATATAAAAGGTAGCATTATGGTTTCAAATCATGTGTATCATAAAGTTTTACAATAGTTGCATTGGCGTACTCCTGCTTTAAACAATTGTAAAACTGGGTTGAAGCAATTGTTTTTAAAGCGCTAGCAAAGTCATACTCAAGCGAGTCAAACAGATATACGCAGCAGTCTTGCCGACATTACATACAGAGTTTTGTGATCATGAATTGCGCGTTTGTTTAGATAGATCAAAGCAATAGAGCCTAAACTCTCTTAAAATGTTTACTTATAGTAGCCCAAATTTCTACCGTACGTTGCCTGAATATACTTATTGTCGAGATAATACTGTTTTTTTAGATAAAAGAGTAACTTACGGAGGCGACTGGCACAACGATACTCCTCATCCGTGTAGAAAGGATTCACACGTTCACTGAACTCTTCGTGCACGTACGGGTGATTCGCGTAAGCCTCGCCAGTGTAACGCGGCCACTCTTGGCGGCGCAGCACCCCACGTGGACTGTAGCCCTGGAGCTCCCCAGCTAACGGTGCCTCGGAATCCATGAATGCATTGTCTACATACGCCGCTGGTTGGTTGTCGTAGTGGCTCGGGTCGGGAGTAAAATTCGACCTACTCGGCAGGGCACAAATTGAGAAAGATGAAACAAGGATTATGTGATTTATGTTACATTTGCACAAGAAACCAATCCGAACGACAAAACAAACACCATACTAGAGACGTTAAAGGTGTAGAATTTATAACTAAACTATTTTTATCTGAAATACTTACGCTCTTGTACCATGCACATTTCTATACATTCGCAAATGCAATAAATTTTACTCCCACAATAAACCAGACAAGAAAGTGCAATAAAATTGGTGCTCTACACAATTCATCATCAACAAAATCACCTATCAATACTACGTTCGAGAAAAGGTCGACATCTGTGTATCAGGTAACTTCAAAATAAAACAAAAAAACTGATTATAAAGCATGCACAATAACAACAAACTCCCAAACTACACATTCGCTACCATTCACATTTGCAACTATCAAAACCATATGAAAGGTAAAGAGTAAAGGTAATAAATGTCTAATAACAATAAGAGAAAAACGTTGGTCACCTGCTGCGAGGTCGTGCTGAGTGAACTAAGTAGTTATTGTGATTTATGTCATCACCATCACAAGGAAAAGAAAAATAAAAAGGAGTAAAATAAATATTTCATGTTGTCAGGAGTTGTCAAATGCCTATGATCCAAGATTTGAAATATATATATTAATTTCTGCTATATAGTTCATCAGTATTGATGTATGCTTGCAGGATGCATGTAGTGTTTGTGGTATAATAGAAACCAATATCGATAGAAGTGTATTACCTTTCGGTATACCTCAACTCATTTTGAACTCTTGATCGCTTTCTAACCAAATCTGTAGAAGTATCTTTGGGTAGCTTTAAATGTTTCTTTTTTTTCGAATAACATTGTAAAAAATATCATTAAATTTAAGTAAAAAACAACTTGGCATCGCAATGGGTACGGCGAAGAAGCACAGAGGAATGACAGCACGACTACGAAATGAAACATTCACGAATCATGCCCAACCGCTGAAGGTGGACGAAAATCCTTTACAGTTAATACGTTCTGCAATCAATGAGAAATCTAAATATGATGTGAGAAACATTATTACAATGTATTTCTTTATACATTATAACATACATACGATTGTATCCAGTAAGTATTCCAGTGCTTCGAGACATTCGTTTTAACGAGGAGATTTATACATTCAGGAACTTGTTGCCCCTCTTTCCTTAATCAATAAAACTCTCCATTCCTAAATATAGATACATCGTACTTCAGCAGCAAGATAAATTTAAAGATCAAAATATAGTGGTCACACATGGCACATCGTACTGCATTGTGTCATGCAAACTGAATGTATATGTGTAGATTGAATTTGTAGACAAAAGTTGCACATTCCACAGAACACAAGCAACAGCCAAATTTTGCTTACATCAGCGACGGTTTGTTATAGGGTTTACTAGCTAATTCAATGTTACATGAAACAAAACATAGTGTCTGAAGGGCAAGGACATAGGAGATATAACTATGTTTAGCTTGTGTACAGGTCGAAAGGGTGTCTAAGGTAACACACACGCCAAGGCTGTCAATTGTGGGCTCAATCTAATATGATGGAAGGCACATTGGGTAGCAAGAGCAGCATTCTTTCCAGCAAGGACTAAGTGGACAAGGAGATCATCAATACGCAAAACAGAATCAAACATCATCATGACCATTATCCATCTCATTCCTTTGATAAAAACATCTACGAACAATGAATCGTTTCAACTTCCTACTATTTGAGACCTCGCCCTGCCGGCCCGACTGAAGCGATTTCCTCGCGATGGCCGGAATGATGGTGTCCAGCCAGAGCGCACTATCGATGCAATGTGGCGCTTTACGAATGGCATGCTTCGCAATTGCTGATCCGTGTCCGTTCTGTCATCTCCATCTTTGCTGATGTCTTCGCTTCTTTTGAGGCCTGTATTGACCAAAAAATAAGTTATTCTATCGATGTAGATACTAGTATTAATGCTGCTACTATCAACCTGTCTTATACGACTGAAACCTTATTATGAGTAACGACGACTATAATGAAATGCTTCCGTGTACAGGAAAAGACGTCAATCAGTAATTCCGGTACTAAGACTTGAAACACTTTAGTTAAAAATGCAAATCTCGTAGAATTCGCCTATATGCAAAAAAAACACAATCTTAGGCATTAATTCTAGCATTATTCACAATTGTACATCTTTAGTTCCGTTAATATGTTCACAACAAAAAGACTTTCGAAATGCACCAAGTATCTCTGATAAACTATTGATAAACCGTTTTCCCACTTTAAACCACCAAAGAGTATGTAACTTACCGAGAAAGCGTTTCTCTTCCATGTGATTGTCAGCATTGTAGAGTGGATATGCTTGCACCATTGTGTCGATAAGTTCCTCGTAGTCCAACGGAGCCGTTTGGAAGACGGGTTCTAAAACTTCTGGGCTACTTTCTTCAAGTTCGTCATAAAACAAGGAACGTTTTTTGCGCCCATTTCCTTGCGCGTTCTTTAGCGATTGAATGTTACGTTTCTCTGAAATTAAACGTAAAACCATATTTCAAATCAAATGGCTTGTCTGCTGATCGGCTGAAAACATACGCAAACTTTTACATCCCACTATTGGATAATGATAGCATGATAATGATACACCATTTTTATGCAATTTGCTATGGGTTACTGATGCAATGCTTTGGTTTCTTTAAAACAAGATCTTAAACATTCTTAGAACATTATGTCGGTGTTTTAAAAAGCAATACAGTGGCCGTCTGAATACTGCAATTCTCAATGTTTTTAACACTATCACTATTTTATAAAATTATCATTACTTACCATTGTCTCCTGTTGCACTACTTCCATCCGAAACTTTGTTGTGCTGTTTCGGCAAACTCCAGTCGCGCACTAGTGTTTGAATATTTCGCTTCTCAGCGTTGCCGTACCCAGCGAGCGCATTTTCGCGAGCGAGTGATTGAATGTTACGTTTCGGTGCAATTGAGGGCAGCATGCCTGTACGGAGTAACGATTGAATGTTCCGTTTTCCTGGCAACTCATATTTTCTGGCCAATGAGGCAATGTTGCGTTTTCCGTTGTGCATATATCCCGATTTGAACGCTGACACTACGTTTCGCTTATCCTCATTCCACTCACCATCGGGTGTGGTGTCCTCGGACTCTGCATCGCGGGAAGGTAACTGTCCATTCTTGGCCAGAGTGGCCAAACTACGTTTGAGGTATTCCGGTTGGTTCCGCAGCAGTCCGGCTCGAGCGAGGGCGCCAACGTTTCTCTTTCCGAATGTAGCTCCGTCGCGCAGTAACGAGCGATAGGACCGCTTGTCTTCGTACGGGCCATCTGCTTGTTCCGAACTATCGTCGAGACTTTGATAATTTTCAGAAGGATCGCGTTCCAAAATGTGTCGCAGTTGGTTACGGAGCGCGGCTGCATGCATTTCGTAGCCTTCCTCGGGATAGGTCAAATCTCTTAGCAACGATTCAAGTTCACATGGCTTCAAACGTCTTCCTTCGTAGTTTTGTCCATGCACCTGCGGTAGGAACAAAATGTACAAAAACACAGCCTATTTATATTAGCTCCATTTACTTCGCACGAGTCTATTAGTATGATTAAGTAATTTACATCTATTTAAACTAACAACATGTTATGCTTTTTGTTGTTAATCTCATCTTCTCATTTTTTTAGAATCCCTCATTGCAAAAATGTGGTAAACTGTCGATTACTAAAATAATAGTGTGTTATATCGAGTGTTCAATGATAATTCTTTTCCATCAATTTGCATATCGATTTACATTAATTTGATCGCTATGCAAATCAAGCTACTCAAATATCTTTATCATTTCACAAAAACACCATCACCACCATTCTACCAATACAGAAAAGTACTAGAAGCCGATCATTGATATTAACTTGAAAGCTCTTTTTCATCTAGCTGCTTAATGGCTAATTTCAGCACACAAATTTTGCTCCGCATCCAAGGTTGGCAACACCCACGGTGGAAAATTCGTTTGCCGTTAATCGACAAACAACTCGTTATCTGTTGTCTCTGGATAAGATTGACAGACTAGCATAAAATTAACCGCTCATTTAATTATACAACTTATCTATATTTACTTTTGAGCGATGTATATTGATAGAGTCTTTAAAGAGTTCACGCTTTTCGATGGCAGACCAATATTTCGACTGAACTGCATACTGAAACTTTTTCCGGGACACCAAGCTGGAGCACATGTTCGATACGAATTAGGTCGTTGTTATATAGATATTTAATGCATTTACACTTTAATTAGTTAGCGCAGAGCAGCTGACTGATTAAATTGACTGAAATATATTCTACACCTGCATCCAACCAGTTACACTTGCTATAAAATATCAGATGCTGCGTATGCCGTCATGCTTGTAAAATATCAATCCGGGAGATCCGGGAGATCATCATGCCAATTGAAAAGTGTTTCCATACAAAAAAAAAATATTACTCCTACGATTACTACTGCAAGTAAATATCGAATAATTATTCAAGAAAGAATTACATAGTTTTGGCTTAAACCATGCAATTTAGACGTTCGTTGCCTATACTTCATTATCTGCTTAGTGAAACTGGACTACCCTTTCGTTAGATATAGATATTACTTACGTTGTGAAGAAATAAAACTAGCAGCATGCACACTCGTACAAACAGCTTTGGCGGCAAAATCATCTCGCACCGCACCATCGTTACCACTCTATATCAACAAAGCACTGTTACTTTCGCTACAAATAGTATAACTAATTAACTAGTTCACAACCGATAAGACTTTCATCAATATAATAAAACACTAAACTGCAGGAAGAAGGAATCATTGTAACTTTTTCAATCAAAAAATGCAAACCATCATTTGAAACCATTCGTATCTAGTATAATATTCTTCACTAAAACCCTCAAAAGTAATCCACTGGATAGGTTGCACGTATACAGCAGCACAAATACACTCATTCGCAAGGAAAACAGTCATACCACCCATCGGCAGGCACCCATACTAGCCATTATGGTTCCTATCACTACATGTATTTTTCACACAAAAGGTCACCTAAACGAGCCGAACCACGAAACCAAGGCCAACTACAAAAAAAATGCACTTCATATCACTGCCTACCACAGCGTGGGTGGCAAATTTATCAATGTGATAAAAATCGGTAACACGATATCCGCCCACCCATGAGTAAATTTCAGTATGAAGCGACATTCAAGTAACGGCATCAAGCGCCCAAACCTCTGCACTGTGCGTGGTGTTAACGTCTCACCGTAATCGGTAGCGTAAAGCTTCTATGCAGATTTCTTTCGGGCGAGCATTACACACGCACACGCACACTTACAGAATAGCACAGAAACACCCAACATTCAATGTGCCTTGCCTTCCCGAACTAATTCGGAAAAGTGCTCACACCGGCCTTCAGCACCGGTTGTTATTCACACAATTGTGCAAAGCACATTGTATTGGTCACTGTACGCACTGGACGACATATCGTTTGCTCGACATTCAGTCCTTGTATTTTTTTATGTACGTCATTTCCACTCTATCAGCACGCAGCAATCCGGCGGATGTGGCGAATAACGGGCCACTTGCGGGTATCCACGAGCACCGTCCGACCGTCCTCATAAACTATAAGATCACCATTAATAGAGCACGCAAGGAACATTTTAAGTATTCCAAAAAGGACATGCACTGTGCGACGAGACTCTACCGCCAAGCAACTAGGATCCACTATGCAAAACACTCTGCGACGCGACTGGAATCGCACGACCAACGATGCAATCCTCTTTATATCCAGATGTCCTCCAGAGCCTGATTCAGCAATCCTTTTTATATGAATGAACTGAACCCGAGTGTAAGCGCATGCGTGTTCGAAGTCCTAACGCAATTTTGCCGAGAGCCGTTTCGGACTAGAATGGGACATTCGCTCTCTTCTCCTGAAAACGCGTACTACCACCACCTTCATTGGCAAAACCATACGTCATAGGCAAGGATACTCCAGCTGCGTTTCGCGAATATCGAACAACACATCGAAATAACGACACATCCTTCGTGTGCTGTCTGTTATCTCCAGAAGCAACAGCATTTTCCGCATCGGTTCGGGGTTCTAGGGACTCCCACACTAACAACTGTTTAGCGCGAGAGATACCAGCCCGGCCACTTGTGGAGAGCTCTATACTCTTATTACTTCAGCACTCGTCTGTATTGTTCTTAGCGATGAATTGATTGTTCGCGGAAGTAATATCAACCATTGAAATAGTAATAATATAAACTATAACCTTCATCACTTCACACTACCACGCACCAATGATACCTGTTGCTAGCAGCGTCAATTATCGCTGTAAATATGCAGTTGCTTTTTAATTTCATTGTCTACAGAAATCTCATTCGCTGAAAATCTGCCTCAAGCAAATGATTCACATTGCCTTAAAGCTAACTAAATATACAGTTTAACTGATGCGATACTAGCAGTATTGTATTCGCTAATAAAACAAGTGTTTAAATAATCACTTTTAGCCGATAACTACAGCAGAGTCCGTTTTTCTCTAGTCCGCTGCTCATTTGAGCTCATGGATTCGTGCGAATGCACACCTCTAGCAAAAATGAGCACACGACTGTTCATACACCTTGCGCCTAACTGTAGGCAGACGTGATACATGTAACGCTGGTTTCACGCAGCTATATTTTTTTGTATTTCCTCCTGAACTTCAACGTATCGCACACTCCGCCTTTCCGTTCTCGTTTTATGTGTGTGGTTTAATTGTAGCTAATTCAGAAAAGAGTAACATTTTTATGTCCATTTCACAAAAAGTTAAAGAATCAAAATTCAAACATTGAGAAGAAAGAACTAGATGTGTCTCATAGATATCTTGCCTTAACTTGTTGATTGTTTGAACGTTTGACTACTTTTGCGTGCACCCGACTTTGCTCAGTATTTCCAAACCATACGGGAGTAATACAAATTATACATGCACTTTTTGGTTGTTCCATTACCTATGCAAAAATGCTGCGGTCATTCGGCTCGTTATTTTATACATTGTTCCGAGACTTAAGGAATATTTCGTGATAGAAATATTTTCAACAAATCCGTCTCATATTCGATGACGTTTCATAATTTTCATATTTTGGTTTTTTAATAATTTCTCTAATAGGTTTGGTTTTACCAAACCAACCAAGTAATGAACATAATCAGCACACAAAAAAGTATGCTCATTTGTGATCGCAATTATTTGTGCATCGAGGCACAGTAAACGGAACAAGAATGGTGAACCGAAAGGTTGTTCAACTCGTTTTTTCCCCTACGAATAAAAATATAAATGCACCACCGGCCAATGCGTTTACGTCCCGGGCGCAGCACTGGCAGGGTCATAAAACATGTCTTAAAAATGCTTCCAGCTGGAAGCCATCGTGTCTGTTGCCATGCAACGGCACGAAAGGAAACGGGTGCAGCATGCTATTTTAAAGGAAACAGACCCAGTTACTGGATTGTTCAAGTGGACCATACTTATACTTTTTCGGACACTCGGCTGCTACACGGAGACGCCGCGACGCCGAATAATTTAAAAGTTTGTCATTGCATTCCATCGGATTGGAAAATCACACTATTAAGGCTCAAATTATTCCCGAGCGTGTTTCGTTTCTGCTGTATTGTTTCTTCGAGCACAGTACAAAATAAGGGTTTATTTACAAATACAAAAGGCACATTTTACTACTACCATAATCTTTTCTCAAATTTGCCGATATCATACCCATTCTATCCATGCACTACGGCGCACAAAGCATCTAAGTTTTAATTACTGCCTTCAAGCATGAATAATTTTAAATTAGAGCGGGTTGAACGATACTATCCAATTACGTTCGGTGTCAATATCACGATTTAACTTCAGCGCCCATCGATTTCAGCCTATATAAGGCAACAATGAACACACCAAACGATAAACCAGATTTAGCAGACCGAGAAAATAACCTTTTACAACCATGAGGACCTTCGGTGCACTATTAATCTTTAGCGTGTGGATTTTCATGGTAAGCTCAACCTTCCAATCTAACACACACGATACATTGATTAATGAATGTACTTGGACAACCTATTGCTTCACCAATAAATTTTCCTCACATTCGTTCCCCACACCCTTCCGTGCGTTTGCACGCGCATCCATCCTTTCACTACAGGCTGCAGCAGAAAATGCCGCCCATGGCAAGGAAAAACGAGCCGTTGGTGATCAAGCGGGTGTAGCTATGGAGAAAATCATGGAGAAAGGAATGATATTTGCCGGCGGTATTGTGGACAAGTTAAAAAATAATGAAGGTTCGTTAGTTTGTTTTCATTTCTCACAGCATTAATACATGGATTTGTTCTAACCCTTTTACCCTGTTCGGAAAACATTTCGATTCTTGCTGCTATTCAGTGGCTCGAAACATGATTGGAAAAGTATTAGGGGCATTGGGAGACAAACGCGGTAAACGTTCGATCCAAATCGATGCAGCGCTAACTAATTACAATTTAGCTAATTACCAAAAGGTAGAACTGCATAAAACGCTCACCAACGATGCGCGTACAAACAAGCCATTAACATGTCCAATCGGGCAAAACGAACTTAACTGGCTCGAACGAGTTGTGATTGCTATGCAACATGCGCTGGGAGAGATGAACAAGATCATAAACGGACAAAAGGTAGGTTTCAACATTCCCAAACCGGCATCTGCTTGAACGAAATCTACCGAATAACCGACCATAACGAGCAAATTTTTACCAATAAAATATTCTAAACTCTTACAATGTTTCAAATCAATTACGGTTCTAGTAAATCGGCACAATTATCTACAAGAAAATAACGCTAACAATAACAGTAGACAAAACATTATAGCGGTTAACATTACACTATGAGGCGATAAAAAAAAACCAGCGTCATCTTATACATTTATTGTACCATCCCGTGCAGCGGTATCAGATGACACTTTCCTGAGTACTACCGACACTACTACTACTATCACACACTTTCATAGTGCGCAATACAGAGACAGTATCGGCATCGGGCATTGAAAAATGTTTCGTTTTCCCAAGGGTTACTCATTATATTCATTGCTTCCTACGTGAAATCTCGTAGTAAATGTCTTCCAGCACTGCTAACGATCGAAAAGCTTAGTCCCAAAAAACAATCGGTGAGAGTTTCCGTAATTTGATCTCATGTCGTTATCTCTTCGCCGAAGATGTTGCATGCGCTAAGCAAAATTTTCCTGTGGGCTGAGACGTTATCGCAACTATTTCAACGCATTTTCCGTTCCAGTGCAACTGTCATATGTATATATGTAAACCTCGAAGGAATCGCAATGTAAAACCTCCTAATTGTACACATAGGGAGTTATTTGACGCCAAACGGCAAAATGTAGAGAGTGTGATAGAAACCTACAAAAAATACTACGTGTACGAGTACTTCCGACGCGGCCCAAATGCGGTCCAAATGCGGCCCAAATGTGTGTGACGTTCCCCTGTAACTTTACATGCTTTTGCTCTAATTATTTCAGCGATGTGAGTTTTATAACAATTGCGTGGTAAGTTAGATCTTTCAGCGTCTAGTTTGAATCATTCGTATCATGCACCATTCTTTACAATTTTTAACTTTTACTTGTACAGGCTGCAGTTAAATATTAACAAAAAATATGTTTCACTGCTCATCCGTACGTAACAGGCAGTGTGCGTCATGTAACAGGCAGTGTTGAAACTGTAGCAGTAGGTGTTCAATTCGGCTAGGCTGCTGAATGCACAACGCAAATATGCACGGCTTACGACCGACAACACTATCACCAACGCGTGCCCAACATTCAACATCAGCAAGCGCTAGTTTCAGGGTTGGTGTGCTTATAGCACTCCAAAACAGCTGTCCGAATATCTGAATGTGTAGCTATCGGCACAAAAACTTTATCAGTGTGCTTTCGTCGACATGACAAAACGCATAACCGTGGCACGCATTTATCGCATCGTGCGACGTTCACTGTGAGCTCTGTCGCCGTAAGCATTTCTAGTTTAGTGTTCTGCCGGCACACGGTTCTCGACGTGTAGCACTTTCCCTTGGTCGTGGGCCGCGTCATCCCACATCTCGATCGACTCGGTGTTGCGATGGACGACAAACTTCGTAAAGCTCGCAAAGCGCGGATGCGCTCCGTGGTTCGTTCCATTATCAAATTTCTGTATCCCCTTCGATACCTGCTGGTGATCATAATTACCGTGATTCTAGTGTTATTGTTCCGCGAGCGAAAACAGTTTACGCTAGACATTGGGGTCAGGCATTTTGGGGAGCATTTTAGGCAGCAGGAAACGAGAGTGCTAGAGAAAATCGATTATCACAATTACGAGCAGATGCAAAGCGACTTGCTTCGCGTTGGCCCAGGAGAACAGGGCAAAGCGGCAACACTCAGTCCGGAAGAAAGTGGAAGTGAACGGCAGAAACAGCTTTACTACAAGAACGGCTTCAACGCACTCCTCAGCGATAAGATCAGCGTGAATCGTTCGATAGCAGATCTGAGACACCCTGGGTAAGTAGCATGGACTCCGATTGATGCTTGTACGCTTATCAATGCGATAGCTTTCGATGTTTAGCCTGCCTAAAAACTGTTTACGTGTACAGGTAATAAACCACGCTTCCACTACGCGTGTCATCGTTTATTGCAAGGGTATATCGAATTCATAATCGTGCCAAATTACCACACATTCGTTAGAGTTACTAAACGTCTTAGGGTTCTCACTGAACAGTGGTGATGCTTTTGATGGATTGATGGGTTCGATTTCATCTATTAGGACTTTCTATCAGTCATGTGAGATAATCGAATGGATTCTCATAGAAGTCACATGGATCGTCATAGAAGAACATCACTTTTCCAGCTATGTTTACTCAAGTGGCACTATTCGGTTGGGATGATATCTCGTTTTAGAAGTAAAATAAAGCCCGTTGTGCATGAAAAAACTTTTTTCATTTCAATACTTTGAAATCCATTTAAAAATGTTAGCACCATACGATACAAAGTATTGTGAAATTGAAAATCGAGTTCATCAATATTAAAAATATTAGGATATTTTGTTAAAATTGTAATACATACAATCACATTTTAAAACATTCCCTTAAAATATTGTTATCCTCCTAATCACTTTACCAACCCGAAAAAAAATCTCGTATAATTTACGAAAAATGCATTACGTTTTTGTTATGTGGTTGGTGCTTGGCGATGAGGTTTGTCGTAACGCTCACGTTATCGAGTAAACACCCTGCGTAAGTGTTGTTGTTGCAGCTGCATCGGTATTAAGTAACATTTTGTACATCATTTGTTTACTTTTAGCTGCAAGCTACGAACTTACCCGAATCAACTTCCACTCGCAAGTGTCGTAGTGCCATTCTACGAAGAACACTGGACCACCTTACTGCGAACGATTCACAGTGTGCTGAACAGGTCTCCTTCTCATCTGCTAAAAG
Organism: Anopheles farauti; assembly: GCA_000473445.2. Lineage (NCBI taxonomy): Eukaryota > Metazoa > Arthropoda > Insecta > Diptera > Culicidae > Anopheles > Anopheles farauti. The sequence continues at coordinate 953,604 of KI915066.1, forward strand.
AGGTCATCATCGTGGACGACGGTAGCACAAAAGAGTTCCTGCACGGCAAACTGGAGGATTATGTGCAGCGAAATCTGCCGAAGGTCAAAATTGTTCGACAACCTGAACGTACCGGTCTCATTAAAGCGCGACTGGCTGGTGCGCGAGCGGCGACTGGCGAGGTGCTGGTATTTCTCGACTCTCACACAGAAGCGGGCTACAATTGGTTACCCCCGCTGCTGGAGCCGATTGCCGAAAACTCAAAAACATGCGTCTGTCCATTGATAGATGTCATCGATGATCAAACCTTTGATTTGCACGCGCAGGATGAAGGTGGACGGGGGCTGTTTGATTGGACGTTTCATTATAAGCGCATCGCGGTAAAGGAAAAAGATAGGATTTCCCCGACAGCCCCGTTTCCCAGCCCCGTTATGGCCGGGGGGCTGTTTGCGATTGGAGCCAAGTTTTTCTGGGACCTCGGCGGTTACGACGAGGAGCTTGACATCTGGGGTGCAGAGCAGTACGAAATTAGCTTCAAAATATGGCAATGTGGGGGCCGTATGCTTGATGCACCCTGTTCCCGATTCGGTCATATATATCGATCCTACAGCCCGTTTCCGAACTCGAGAAACTATGACTTTATCACGCGAAACCACAAGCGTGTCGCTGAAATATGGATGGACGAGTACAAGCACTACATCTATGATCGCGACCCGGAGCGCTATGCCAAGTCGGATGCCGGTGATATGACCAAGATGAAAGCGATACGGGAAAAGCTACAGTGTAAACCGTTTAAATGGTTTCTGGAGGTAGTGGCACCAGATATCATTGAGCTATATCCACCGGTAGAACCGGAACCGTTTGCTTCCGGTTCTATCCAAAGCGTTGCCGATCCCACACACTGCATCGATACTATGCAGCGAGGGCGTGGCAAACCGATCGGAATGTATCCTTGCTCGAACAACCTTACAGTGCCCACCAACCGCAATCAGTACTTCATACACAGCTGGCATCGTGATATCCAGCTTAAGTATGGCGAAGAATGTTTCGATGTGCCCGAGAGTGCCCCGCGATCGCCGGTAACGATTTTCACGTGCCACTACCATCAAGGGAACCAATTCTTTCAGTACGATTATGTAAGTTTACCGAAGCTACACCAGATGCTTGCGATTGTTCCCATCCGTTGCATAATTTTATACAAATAACTTACTTTCCTTCCAGAAAACACAACAAATTAAACGAAACGGCCTGTGCATTGATAGCGATCCGATTGCAAAAGAAGTTTTTGTGAATCCGTGCAACACCGAAAGTATCACACAGCGGTGGAAATTTGGATCAGTAAATTTAAAGTTGTTGAAACAATGGAAAACTTACGGTGCAAAATTCATGTGATAGTGTAAGCTACTAGGAAAAGAATATAAATAAATTATATAGTGTACTTCTAAGCCCACAATTAACATTTCTTTACTTTTTACTGCCAATTCAATCAATATGCGATGAAACGAAATTATAACAATTTTAAAAATAACAACAGGCTTTCGTATACATAGCTCATTTCGGTTTATATTTAATTCTTCATCATGTCGTTTTCTCTTTCGTGTTGCAGATGTCATCGTATCACCTACTCAAAACATCTGCCAAAGACTAGCATCATTGTACCATTCTACGAAGAACATTGGACCACATTATTACGAACCGTGTATAGTGTTTTACACCGTACACCGCCAGCCCTTCTGCAAGAGATCATTCTTGTCGACGATGGTAGCTTGAAACCGTTTCTCAAACAGCCCTTGGACGACTACGTAAAAAAACATTTAAAGGATATTGTCCGGGTCATTCATTTACCGCAGCGTAGTGGTCTCATCACTGCCCGACTGTCGGGAGCAAAGCTCGCCAAAGGAGAAGTATTGCTGTTTTTGGATTCCCATGTGGAGGCAGGTATCAATTGGCTTCCGCCGCTGCTAGAACCTATCGTTCGAAACTATCGGACCTGTGTGTGTCCGTTTATTGATGTCATCAAAGATGACACGTTTGAGTTCGTCCCACAAGATGAGGGTGCCCGTGGAGCTTTTGACTGGAACATGTTGTACAAACGTTTGCCGCTGCGCCCGCAAGATCAAAAAGATCCTACCGAACCGTTTTCCAGTCCCGTAATGGCAGGAGGACTGTTTGCGATCAGTGCCCGATTCTTCTGGGAGCTTGGTGGGTACGATGAGGAGCTTGAGATATGGGGCGCTGAGCAGTATGAGCTAAGCTTCAAGATTTGGATGTGCGGTGGGCAAATGTTTGACGCTCCATGTTCCCGGGTGGGTCACATTTATCGTAGCTATTCCCCGTTCCCAAGCGCGAAAACGTACGATTTTGTGGCCAAAAATCATAAGCGCGTGGCGGAGGTGTGGATGGATGAGTATAAGCAGTACGTGTACGCCCGAGATCCTATTCGATACGCTATCGATGCTGGAGATCTCTCGAAGATGAAGCAATTGCGGAGGAAACTCAACTGCAAATCTTTCCGGTGGTATATGCAGGAAATAGCTCCAGACCTGGTCGATAAGTATCCTCCGGTGGAGCCAGAAGATTTTGCCTCAGGCGCCATACAGAACATGGCAAATATGAATCTATGTGTGGAAGTTAAAAATCAATCTGAAAAGCAACATCTCGCACTAGCTCTATGTGTCAAAAACAAAACCACTCCCGAGCGCAATGAGCAACATTTTCGGTTTACGTGGCGGCGTGACCTCAAAGCAGTTGCTTCGTCCAAATGTGTCGATGTCCCAAACCATGCCGTGGGGGAAGAACTGAATCTTTTTGACTGTCATGATCTGCAGGGCAATCAACTATTCCAGTATAATGTGGTAAGACTGACAAACGGCACTAACAACTGCAAACAACTCATCTAACTACATGTACATTCAATGGTTGTTATTTCTTACCGTGGCTTTCCTAACCACTCTATGCATACCCATTCACTATCCGTTCTAACTGCATGTAACCCGGTCATTCATAACGCCGTAGCACATGTTGACGAAGTGTTTCGGTTTTAATGTTATCTTCAATTTGTTGTATCCTTACACAACAGGATACAAAACAAATATTTGTAGGGAAGGACAAAATATACTGTTTTGAAGCTGACGAAAAGAATCGTAAATTATACCTCAACCGCTGCAGTAAAACTGAAAAATATCAACGCTGGCGTATCGGTCACATGAATGTAGAGCGTCTTCGAAACTGGATCAAATATGGAGCTAAGCTATACAGATAAAACCTTTTATTTCCCAAAAAAACCTCTTCCAACCATTGGCTCGATCTATGTATAGTTGAACATATTACACCTACCTGGATAATGCACCATTTCGATACTTTTACCATGCACCATGAAAAATGTGGGTTATTAATAAACTGCCTCTGCATTCCGTTACCGACCAATTCAAAGCTTCGACTCAGTGAGCCATTTAAAGTCCTGCGGTTTGCGATCCGCTTGCGGACTAATCGCAACATTTATAACATGTGGCCGATCGGTCGCAGTTAGACAATTTTTGACGGCATCGCGAAGTTGCGGAATGGTTCGCACGAAGCAGCCTGTCATACCAAACATGTTCAACATGTTTTCGTATCGCGTCTCATGCGTCAACGCCGAAGCCGGGGTTCTGCAGCAGATGAAAAAAAATACAACAGTTCACTATAAAAGTATGTCACTTAAATTAACTTCTTGTTACTACTTACACTTGAGTTAGATCTCCGCCAGAGCGAATATCATCATACGTTTGCTTATCAAAGCCACCATATATTCCGCCGTTGTTCACTATAACAATCACTATAGGCAGCTGATAGCGTACCATCGTTTCCAACTCCATGCCAGAAAACCCAAACGCAGAGTCTCCTTCGACACAAATAACCTTCTTCCCGGGAAAATGGTCTCTACAGAACAGGGCGGCAGCGATTGCGAATCCTGGCCCGACGCCCATCGTTCCAAACGTACCAGCGTCCAAACGATGACGGGCCAGTTTATTATGAAGCAGTGTACGACCTATGTCCATCGTGTTAGCTCCCTCGCTGACTATTATTGCATCTTGTGGAATGTACTGCTGCAAATGGTGGAATACCGCATAGTAGTTCAGTGGCGGCTCGACATTCAGCGCCATCTCCTCGACTACTTTTCGGTTTTTCTCACACTTTGCCCTAAGATCCTTCCACCAATCGGTGTTGTTGTCCAAACGGAAGCGTTCCTTAGCTAGGGCGTCAATTAGCTGCTCGGTGAACGGCACAATGTGGGACTGCACCGCAACAGTACTTAGTACACTATTGTGCATCTCTTCTGGGTTTACATCCACTTGAATGACTTTCACATCCGAACTGTAGCGGGGCGGCCGTCCGAAATGCAAGATCCAGTTCAAACGGGCACCCAGCAAGAGAACGACATCCGCCTTTTGCAGCGCTAACGTACGGGCAGGTGCAATGCACTGTGGGTCTAGATCAGGTACGACACCTTTTCCCATCGGTGTGGGAAGAAAAGGAAGATTGGTCTGATGAATCAATTGACGAACTTGCAGCTCTGATCGTGCATACGCAGCTCCCTTTCCAATAATGACCAATGGACGCTTGGCACTGATAAGCAGTTTCGCAGCATTTGTAACCATTGCTGGATCGGGGAACGGCACCGGCGGGATTGGGTGCGTGTACTGCAACGGTGCAGATTCTTCTGCTATCTTGGCGGTTAAAAGATTGCCGGGGAAATCAAGATATGCTGCACCAGGCCTGCCATAGCACGCTAACCGAATGGCTTTTTCGACGTGCATTGGAATTAAAGATACACTTGGCGGTCTTGCCGCATATTTACAGTAAGGACGACTCAACTCCACTTGAGGGCACTCTTGGAAACCTCCGATCCCTTCGTGATCCTGAGAAGTTGCTCCACCGATTACCAGCAGCGGCCAACAGTTCACCTGCGCGTTTGCCATTCCACCGGTGACATGCAGCAGGCCAGGCCCGGATACCACGAGACATACTCCCGGTTTGCCCGTCAGATACCCAATTGCCTGCAATGAACCGAGTTGCATTCGATGAGTCTGCTAACCATGATTGTAATAATTATATACCTGCGCTGCGTAGCATGCAGCCTGTTCGTTTCGCATTCCCACATATTTCAATCCTTCAGCCTGCATAGCCATAGACAATTCCACGACGGGTATTCCGATGATACCGAAGACATATTCGATGCCCTTAAATAAATAATAGCGTTATTTGCACGTACTCCGCAACGGCTTTACCGTAATTGAAGATAAGCCAAGGAACAAGATAGCGGTACTAGTAACGCAGCAGTCTTATCTATGTACAATTTAAACTTTGAACCCTGTGTCGTTCACTTGCTTCAACTAATCTGACAATTTAAATTACCTGATCTCGCAACGCCTTAGCCAGAACTGCGTTTCCATCAATTTCCATTTCAGAACTAAATTTCGATACAACGACACCGGGAGCTTTTTTATTCTTCAACTCAAGTATTTCCGGTTAATTTAGTGTAATCACTGTTTGTGTTTGTTTTTTTTCTGCTGTATCTTTTATCAAATTATGCACAGTCTGACCGGGTTCGAAAATGACAGTGTTTATTTGTTTTGTTGTGGCTCAAAAATGTCAAAACTGACATCAATCATTTTGCACAGCCCGCCCAGCCTCTACAGGAGACAAAATTGCACTCGATTTACCTTGTGCCAGTGGTCGGCAACTTATGATATACGTATTTCTCAAAAACATGGTTAAAATTAAAATTGTTAATCAACAGTTGGTTAAAATACAAAATAACATAAGATCAAGGTAAATCATTTCAATTGTGCTGCTTCATTTTCTTCATTTTCTTGCATAAATCATTTTCAAACGGGATGAATCGACTCTTTTAAATGTCCGGTTGTAGCCCCATGCTTTGAAATTTGTTTCAACATGAAGAGCATATGGGCCATACAGAAAATAATCGCATATTACTGTTAAAATATTAAAACCTGATCGAATGCGACTTAATCTTTCCAAATAAATCAAGTGTTACAAAAACAGTAACAGATTGTTACAGCGCTCGCAAATTTGAATTCAAATTTTATCGCACATCGTCGATGAGAGCTACAAGCTCTCACATGTGTGCATCATACCTTCGCGGGTTAACGGGTAGCCCGTTTTGCAAAGAAAAATATATATACTCGCTCACGGCGATATTATTTAACACACAGGCAAGCACTGCGGCAGCAGCCACCGAAGATCGCTCACGAGAAAGCTTTTTCGCAATAAAACTATCAGGTGGGAAATTTTCTCTAACAGTCTGTCTGCGATCACCATTGCACACAGTCTTCGCGAATCGTTTTCAAAGTGTAGCGGTTGTTTAGCTGATCAGTGCGTGACACAAAGTGTTTCAAGTGAGTGGCGTTTACGTGTTTCAGATGACTATTTTCATTATTTTTCTCGGTGCAAAATTCATCGGAATTAAGTGATCGTTACTTGTATTATGATATGCTCAATCAGTTAAAAATCAGTTTCTGTCGAAGGCTGTATTTTGTGTCACATTATTGTACACATATATTATGTGTTCCTGGTGAAATACTGCAGTGATATATGATGTTTAGTTTTTTTTCAGAAAGGTTTTAATTTATGTAATAGCACCGGTAGATCACAAACAACAACTGTGGAACGATTTAATTGCTTGATTTTTCTAAGACCAGGGAAAACAAAAGTTCTGGGAAAGTACAAAGTGCCTACAAAGATCATGCAAATAGCGTTTTCGAAATTCCGTATTTGATTATACGCTGATCTTCCTGATAAAATAGCCACATGCGCAGCTAACGTGTCATTCGTACATGTTGCCAATTTAATTAGCAACTTACAATGTGTAATTCTACTACACTAATGGCATTCGTGAGATAGACGACACTTTGATATGGCGCAAAAATCATCTTCAAAAACCAAAGCTAGATAAGAATGAAATTAACATGATGGTATCAAATAAGGCTCGTGTATGTTCCGGCACGCTTGTTTTAAAATATACAGCATTGTTTTTAGCTATTTGTGAGTGTGGGTGTGTGTGACATCTTTCCATTGCCATTTCGCCGCTGTCCTTAACACATTTTTATAATGATCTCTTGTGACATCTTCTATACAATTTACATCGCGTTTAGTATGATCATGTACTGTACGAGGATGGTTAGCAGATTACAGCTTCAAACGAATAGTTGTAAATGACTATCTTTTACGATCCCGGTACTGGTTGTTTATTCAGCTTTAGGGTAGATGTTTTGCCTTGTCCTAGTCCACAATGTCATTTACATCATTGCAATGATCATCGTCATCATAATAAGATTCGAAGCGAGCAACTAATACCTACAAAAGATCACTATGACCATTATTGAAGAACATAATCGAACAATTTATTGCTATACAAAAACAGAACATGGGTATTTTAGTGTACAACTTCGGCTTTTGTAAAACGATGTACTGTACAGAATAAACATCACAAATGTTACATATGATTCCATTCTACGTCTCACGGTTTGTTTATCACAATGCGTGTCATTACCCTAATGCAATTGGCACACATCCACACTCACTTGCACAAATGAATTAGCACTCGTTATCATATAATCGTCGCGTACCAGCCGTGCTCATCCTACTGATCTACCCTGAAAAGGCAGTTTCACGTAGTATCGCGACAGGAATGTTTTTACCCAAACGGCAAGGTAATATAACCTCCCCGGGCCACATGCGTGCCTTCTCCTCTAATGACAATTTTTCACCGCCGGCCCATTACCTGTCCTCTTATCTACCTTGCTGCGATGACCTCGTCTACAAATGCTTGTACGCGGCTGCTGCGTTGGTTGATCGTAATGCGCTGGTACTGATAAAATTCGTTACGATTGCCGGAAAATCCTTAAACCGTCTTTCTAACCTTCAGGCGCTACCTTGAATCTTCCCATATTTGCCGGTTCAAATAACCGTTCATCGACCTTCAAATATGGTGACAGCAGTTCAATCGAGGAAGCATCTATTAGCATAGCTTAAGGAAAACAACATTCATCAAAAGCGAATATTCTGATACCGCCACAGGTGCTAACACATGTTAATGTTTCACTATCCTACGTCTCCGATATTTTCAGATACCTACAACCCGACCAGACAAGAGTGCATTACCCATGTAATGTGATGATTTTTTAATGCGCCAATTCGCCAGCATCTGCTAGTGTGAGCCTCGATTGAGGCACTTGACCTCACCCATCGGAGCAGTCGATAGCAGAGTGCAGAGCCATGAACAGACCGTCGTGTGGCTTTACAGCGTACGATTGCTCGATCGTACAATATCAATTCTAAACGCGTCTAAACGGAACGGTTCGCAAAACCAAATAAAATACGGCATGTGAAGGTGAATCTTCCGTCATTTCACGGTTGCAAGCAACGACCGGTAGCAGTGTACCCCCCTCAGGTCAAGCGTGACACGTTCGGGACATACATAATCATTGTAAGGCAGTTCGTGAATTGTGTAAAATATATCGCAAGAAGCTAGCGAACCTTTTGATCGCTCGTAATAATCCCAGTGCATGTGCATCAGCAGCGGTGCAGTGATAATATTTGTTTACGGAAGAAACCTTTTCGGGTGTACAGATTGAATAACAATGTACGGGCCACTTGTGCATTTCATCAAAGCGATAGGTAAGTACACAGCGTATGCATACCTGTACTACTTTTATTTTATTATCTTCAATAGGATATCGGTGTTTTGTTCAATTTAATTCATAGTGAATATCAATAAATACGCTTTGCTATTGTAGGGCAGATTAGCACATATTCAACTGAAGTTCCCCACTGAATACAATTGCTATAATACACACTTTGTGTTACACCTTCTAAAAATGCTTTGCCTGCTGGTAAAAATCAGTATTGAAAAAACAGCCTCGTATAAAAAGAAGTATTAATTAAAGATATTTGTTGATGTTACTGTTAACCGAATCGTGCAAATAACAACATTCCCTTTCCTTAAATTCGTTTCTGGGGTGGAGACAACTCAGCCTGTTGCAATGGAACTTTTCCGTGGCTGTATGAACTGGCCGGCAACCACACGGAAATTATTGGCTTGAAAAAGGCGTTCCGATCCACGGATGCGTCACCGGAAGCAGATTCTCGCCATAGATTAGCAGCGGGAGCCGTGTCGTCCACCGATGGCACCGTGGTAGTTGGTTCCTCCGGTTCAGTAGACCCATCCGCATCAACATTTGGCACTGGTGCAGGGAAATTGGTACCTTCCGCGACGAATCCATCCACATCGTTGGCGGTGTAATTCACCCTCTGAGTAACGTTGTTCGCATCGATATAGTGATACGATCCGATGACGGTACCGTCTGCTCTCTTCAGCTCAACCTTAGCCGATGAGCCGGCATTGTAGCCGTACGCGTATTGTCTACAATCCTGACCAAATACCAGGTACTGGCTGCCTACCTCGTCCAAACTGGGTAATTCGCATGGGCCTGGTGCAGTGCGTGCTAGTACAGCACAGGATAGGAGAACGACAGCAGTAAGATGCATTTTATTCACTTGCTTTTGAAAACTGGTGCCATCCGTAGAGAATGTACACCAATTTATACTACAACACAAATTACGGTTTCAATTAATTCTACTGCCCATTTGATTCAATAACAGTGCATAGCAGTGTACGGTGTATCCTAAAGGTATAACATATGATCGATCGATGATGATTACCGCCGGGGTCAGTAAACTATGCCTTAACGCTGGTATCGGAACAAAGAATATTGCAACCGACGCTGTCGGTAACATTTCCATTCGAACATAATATGGAAATCGTACGTCTTTTGAAACATGAACTGATCGCCCTTTATCAACAATTACATCAATCAAATAGCGAAACGAACGATTCCAACAGACCACTTGTACCAAACATTTATCCCATAGCATCAATGACAACTAGTGCTTCCGGATGGAACATAAAATGGATATATTTGTTCATGTTAACAGTATCTAATTGTCCTACTAAAGTAAAGCAAGCCCGGTGATCGACGATTGTTTATATCGTATACCTTTGCGGAAAAATACCAAGTCATTGAGTCCCTTGCTAAATGGGTTCCTTTTGGTTGTCATGTTGCGAAGGCTTGTTATTTTGCCGCTTTTCGCAATCAAATTGATAGTCCATCGTTGACCGTAAACTTGTCATTGCAACCCGCTAATCGTTTAAGCGAGCTGACGCAACAAAGCGTCGTTTATTTAGGCGCTCGTGAACGCTCTCATAGATTGCAACATCTCGCACTGATGCTTGCTCGTGGCCTTTTATATGATTCAAATGAAGAGTTAAGCGACAAACGTAGTTTAGCCATCCACGATGACTCTATACATGCACCTGATCAGCTTCGATCATTGGCTATAAATATAAGTTTTATTTAATTGAATGTATGAATAGTTTGCTTGCAGGTTATATTTCAATTATATAAAATGTATTTGAGATAGTAGATTAGACTATTTCAACGCACATAACATTTGTTTTGTCACTAGCATCTGTTGTGCAAAACTATATTGCCGATATTTACCGTATAAAATAAGATCGTGCAAAACACATTGTCGTGATGTTGCAAAACACGCATTCGAAAACCAGCTTCGTTTTGTGGGGTTGCTGTGTTTGTTTTTCTTTCCGGTATCGGCCTTGTCCGTGAACATTTAAGCGTGCTGACGAATTTATATCATTAGCACGTGTTGACTAGCAAATTTACACAATCCTAAAAAAAAATATCGCAAACAAATTAACATGAAAACGAAGCTTTCTCACAGTTTCTGTTTGATGTCATCGTAGCATGGGTAGCTAAGTCGACCTTGTTTTTTGCTCACTTTTTCACTTTTTTCTTTCGTTACGCATTTTCATTAACAATTATATTTTCCTATTTATTTTCTCTCTTTCACTCTCTCCCGTTCTCACTCTTTCTTCCTCTCTGAGCATAGATCGCATTCCGACACGGTTCAATGTTTCAGTTATGCTGTTTATGGCATGCCTGATCAGCTATATGCTACGAGTCAACATGTCTGTCAATATATTGGCCATGGTTCAGCCAATACAGCCCAAACAATCCATGCTCGTTCAGCTTAGCAACACATCCAATGATCAAGCGGTAAACCAGACCAAGATAGGACACTCCAATGTCCCAGATGTAGGTGAAGCCTTCAAAAGCGAGTCATTTCCAACGAAAAAAAAAAACTTTTTCACTCTATCGTTGTTTTTTGCTTTCTCTATTATTTCAGTATGGTCCGCGATACAACTGGAGCTCGCACGATCAGAGCATCATCTTGGGCGCCTATTTTTACGGCTACCTGATATCGTCGTTGCCGGCCGGTATTTTTGCGGAACGCTTCGGTGGACGTAATATGGTGGGACTGTCGTTGGCATTTAGTGCGCTCCTCACCGCCCTAACCCCACTCGCCGCGGACAGTGGCATGTGGGCCACCATCGCTAATCGCGTCGCACTAGGAATTTTGGGCGTAAGTATGATCGGTTGCTAGGTAACATGGTTGGCGGTGTTTCGTGGCAATTTATTACGATTCATGTTTTTTTCTCGATCAAACTATTAGCGAAGATTTCAAATTAACCCACATATCATCAGTTTACTTTGGAAGCTTTTACAGCAGCTCGCATAAGTGAAAGTAAACGAGTTAAGGAAATATCGTGTCATTCCACAAATTTGCTAATCGTTTACGATTTTGTCTTATGGTTACGATTTTGTATTTATGCTACAAAGACCATTTTTTCACGTAAAGATTGTTTTTTTTTTCGTTTGTTATCTCATCACCGGGTTGTTGTCATAAATTTTCATCTCTGTCGAATGATTGAGAGAACCATAATCTCTAGCATCGTGTACACAACTTCCGCTCGTTCGTGCTAGTGAAAGGAACGCAAAACAATTAGCAACATCTCCTCTACAATTATCTTCAACAATTTCGATTAGCTTTAGGGGTACACCATTTCAAGAGAATGTCTATAGCTATTATAATACAGGGTGCAGAATTTAAAACATACATGGGTTAGAAAAGGCAAATAAGACGCATAGTTTGCAGTATATTTTGTAGACTTTTTATCCTTGTTGTAAAGTACTCACAAACTACACTGTCCTCGTAATTTTTATTCTAACAAAACATTCTCTTTTGCAGGGTTTTCTTTACCCAGCACTGCATAATCTCATCTCGAAATGGGCTCCCCCGGATGAGAAAGGAAAATTCGTTTCAGCTCTCATGGGTGGAACGTTCGGGACGGTGATCACATGGCCGCTGGTTGGTGTTCTAATAGAGACCCTCGGTTGGTCTTTTGCGTTCTACATTCCCGCTGCCATATCCGCAATCGCAGCGGTATTGTGGTACATTATCGTGGCGGATAGCCCAGCGGCTCATCCGCGTATACGATCGGAGGAAAAAGAGTACATCGAAAAGTCGCTCGGCGATACAATCTCCAAATCGAAGCTGCTACCACCAGTCGTGTCACTTGCCACATCGCCTCCATTCCTTGCCCTGTTGGTGTTACATTTTGGAAACCTGTGGGGCTTGTACTTTTTGATTACTGCCGCTCCCAAATTTATGAGCGAGGTAAGTAAAAGGCGACACCGGTGGTCCCTACGTGTGAAGCCATAACGATCGCTTTATTTTTCTTTTTTTCAGGTACTCGGATTTAACCTCGCCAAAGCAGGATTTCTATCGGCGCTTCCGTACCTTGCTCGATCGATAGCAGCATTTCTGTTTGGCACGGTTGGTGATGTTTTTCGCAGGAAGTCCATCATGGGCGTTACGGCGATACGTAAATCCTTCTGCATATTTTGTAAGTTTTTTTCTCCTTTCTCCTCTGCAATCAACTGACTCCCAACAAAATGCCATGCTATAACATGGGCCTGAGACCGTGATCGTTAGACGTTTGCACTTTGAGTTCATTCAACATCAGTAGATCACAAAACTCACTTTTATTAGCATAAAAAACACCTTACCGGTTCTGTTGCATATAATATGCCGATCGTATAATAGTTTAATACTACACAAAAAAAAACCCAATAAACCTACAATCAACTGATCAGCTGCGAAACCGATCGAGGTGAAGCACCTTGAACCAGTTCAGGTTCAAGTGCTTTTTCCAGAAAACTCCCCCAAACTGGTATCAGAGTACAAGCTTTGTTTTTTTCAATGTATTTCAACTCTTTTTTCGACCATGTTCATCTGCTGTACATGGATACTGGAAGCTTGGCTCATTGCCATACGGAAGGTTTGCAGTTGATTGATTGAATGTAGGTTTTATTTTATCAGAACCACACGATGTGTCGTGTAAGCGCTCAAGATACGTAACATTTTCATTTGCCTCGCTTACGGGCACCATTTTTGCCATGTCGATACCTTACAATGGCAATGCGAATGAGCCAGAAAAAAAGTCATATGCATTCATGCACGGATATCGTTACGGAATAGTATGTTCACCCACCACTCATCACTCCACTGGCATAAATAATTGGCACCACTTTTCCGCTGGAAATTGCGAGCATAAACATTTCGCCGCAGCAATGACGATCTATAAATAGGTTTATATTTAGTACACCTCGTGCTGGTCTCGATCGATTGGCCGCGACAAACCTTTGGCGCACCTGCGGCCACTATGCAGCAGGCCGCACTGTTCGCCACTGACTGAGCAACTACTGATTCCATTTTAATTGCAGCTCACATAATACCCGGCCTGTTTCTCGTCGGTCTAATCTACATCGGCTTCGATCCGTACGTGTGTGTCGCCATCATTACGCTCTCTCTCGGCTTCAATGGTGCATCCACGATGACCAATCTCCAAAACTCCCAGGACCTGGCACCGAACTTTGCCGGCACGCTCTACGGCATCATTAACTTCGTCGGAACGTCTAGCGGCTTCATCTCACCGATCCTGGTGGCACACTTTACAGCGGAACAGAGCACCATGAGCGAGTGGCAATACGTGTTCATGATTGGTGCCGCCGCGTACATCGTACCGGCGCTCATATTTGTTGTCTTTGGCTCGGGCCAGGTGCAGAAGTGGAACGAACCGACGGTAAAGCCAAGTGCAACGAACGAACACGAGCATACCTAATTCAACTACAACTCGTCAATGGCGAACAACGGGCCCCGGAAGCTTTATTCCTGACAGCTTTCACTGCTCATTTCCCTTCTCGTTGTCTCGTTTTGAATCTCATACCAAACATGCATTGATTTATCCAGAGCTGGAGCCACATTAGCAATATAACAAGTGAAAATAGTATTATTAGCAAAGAAGTACTAGATAAATTAATGCTACACCTTTAATGATCAACCTGAGTAAGATTTCGTTCAGATTCACTCAAAACATACCTCACGTGTGCTGTGAGAGATTCATGAAACTTATCTGTATTGTGATGGATCGTTTTATAATGCACATGCCGTTATTATAACTCCCTTCAGTTTATGCAGCTATGGTAAAAATAGCCAAATAATATGCACATCAACAAGCAACGGCTATGACGTGTGAAAGGTAAAATTGTAGTCGTTGGTTGTGCACTCGAATTTCAGAATTAGATTTGTATCAAACGCTATTCGAATATTTCCGCAAACATTCTGTGGCATAACACATAGAGACTCATTCCCAGCACGGTCCATATTGTATAATGGCGTACACTGAACAATGCATTAAATAAGATGTATTTTAAGTTTCTCATCCAGCGACATATTGAATCTGCTGAACTAAATGAATCTAGATATCTTTGTCGGTCGGAAGTTACATTAGTTTAGCGTTGGACATGATTTCTACTACCGAGTGACGGATACTAGGCAACTATTTATGTTCAATAAATAAATTTCTTACTTAAGAATCATTTAACTATGTCTATGCGTACATTATCAAACCACGGTGTGCAATAATTATGAATCCGATAGGGGTATGGATGGATTAAATGCTACACTTATAACTCTTGGATTATTCTTTAACAATTAATTGTAATACTCGACTTAAAATAGTATCAAATACGATTGTTTATTAGGCCTGTGTTTTCTAAAAGCAAAACAATAGCAAATAGGATCTACTTTCTTTTTTTCTATTCTTTGTGACCCAACAATCTTATCTTGAGTTGTAAATATTATCATACACGACGAGATAGCACATAAATAAACAAAATTTCACTGACGAATGCTCCTTTGTGTCAGGATTTCGATTCGGTGTTACAGTAGCACAGTCGTATATGTTCATAAACTGAAACGACCTTGTTCTGTGTGTATCGCAGAATTTGCTGCCATATTTTTTGCACTTCTTTTCACTAATACCAGGCCCTTCAGGCGAACACTACATATTCACTACAAGAGAAGGTGATCAACTGTCTAAAAGAGGTGCCTCAAAATATGCTTACTATGGCAGATCCATTCCTACTCGCAGGCACTCCACAACAGCTATGCCTATCAGGATGGCAGAGTTGGTGGGATGCTTGCGATCTCGGGAGACAGTAGGTCAGGCGTTTATACGCATGATGCCCAGTCTCATGTCTAATCATTTTGCTTTAAACGCTCACTTACAGCGCTCACTCACTAAATCACTTTTCCCGGTTCTACAGAAGTTTACCAGTGTAAGATCTTCGCTGCAAAAAGCGAAGTGAATGCAAAAGGAAAAGAGTCAAATGTGCCGATAGGGCATATACTAGCTGGAAAAGATATAACATAGGTAGCGTATAACGTATAACATGCCTAGCTGGAAAAGATATAACATACGTAATGATCATATATAATTTCGCAGAGATCAACGGGCTTACACTTTAGATTGGTACACGTGTTATCTTATTTGTTAGTAGTATTTATTGCTTCCTTCTTCTTACTTACAATTATTAATCATTGTATCATTGGTGTTTATTGTAATTCATTTATTGTAGTGTTTATGTTTGTAGCTATACTGAAATCAAATATAAACAATGAAGCGGAGGCAGACAACTTAGGGATGAAAAATGTTCGAGCAAAAGATTTCTTCCTATCCTAGTAATTTTACAAGGTACCAACCAATACATCAAGTAGACAAACCAACAAGTTGTAAACGATCGCGAAAGTCAAACACGTTACGGTTGGCGGTGCAAACAGAGGAGGTACAGGGTGAAGTGACAACTCTCTTTCGATCGCAACACCTAGGGCGTGCATGGATCCGACAGAAGCGCCTCAACTCAACTTCAACTGATCTCCCTTCCAAAGAACGCATCGGTACCAAATTGGACCTTCAAATACATGAGGTACAGCTTGGTACACCAATAAACGGTTGAGGTGACAGCTTAAATCGTGCTAGCCCGGGATAAGGCAAGTCAGTTTGCAGAAAAGCCCTAACAAATTACCACGAAATGTAAACAATATTGAATGCTTGACATACTGATGTATCTCAATCGGTCCGTATTATTAATACTAAATAAATAAAATATATCAAGGTAATCCTCTTTAAATACAAGATAAAAGAAAAACAAAACCTTAAAAGCTTAAAAGAGCTTAAAAGCTAAAGATTTTAAAAGACAAATGGTTTCACTGCTCTCATGAATCGGAAGACTATTCCTAAAAAGGAAAAAGAAAAAAACATTCTTGAATAAAAGGCACGTATTGCCCTATCATTGTCGATAGCAGTGTAGTCTGTATTTTACTACACTTGTTAGACACCATTACCTCAAATGCTTTCTTTTTGCAAGGTCAAACATTCCCCCGAAAAGCAAAGACTGGCACGTTTCAATACTTTCCCGCAATGCCTTTGATAACTACGTGATCCCAATGAACAACCGGATAGGTGCGTTTACATCAATCGTTTACATCACCAAACGTTCTGTTTTGAGTGCCGGATAACCGTATAGTAAATGTGAAACAAGCGGCTGTGTTTAAAAAATGTTTATTTAACTAATATACACACAACCAGCTATCCACACACGGTGCTTGCAATTGCTCACCTAAACAGACCGACACAATCACTGGATTGTTTAAGCTACAAGCAAGTTTCTCTGGCTGCACACGAAAGTTGTGCACTTGATCAAAATTATTGCTATGCGGAACTAGACTATTTGGATGACCCTTCAGGAACACATTTTTTACTCGTCTCATTGAAGATGTAACCATGCGCGCAGCTAAACTTATTTTCATCACACATAGGCCTGCAATAGATTTTCGGCGGAAAGGTGAGGGAAACGTTAGCCACGGTTCGAATCTTTCAATACACTAACGTATACTCACAATCCACGCTTGCAGAGATAGTACGATCGTCGATCGAGCGGATCTTGCAGTATGCCATCGTGCGGACAAATGTTCACCTTAAACGGAGCAAACGGCACTATTGGTTGGTCACCGACGGATTTTACCTGAATTTGAACACCAGTCGCTGGAGGGCCGCATACGTGCTCCGAGAACAATTGTGCCTGCGGACAGGGCGCAGGCGTTGTGGTTGGGCACGGTAAAGGAAGCGCCGGTGTCGGAACGTCAACGTTACCAGTCGCCACAAGTTTTACACAATGGTTGCATGGCTGACCGAAAGATTGTGGTTTAAAAAAGTCCGGAGGGATCGTAAAGAAGTGTACCGCTGGTGGTGGCGCCGCCGTAGTTGTGGTTGTCGTTGTCGTCGGTCCATGAGCAGTAGCGAATATTCGAATTCCTGACGATTTACACGGACATGGTGCAGGTGGAACCGCGGGCAAGGTTCCAGCTGACAATGAGGAACAGTGTGTGCAGGGTCTAGCGCCGGAACATCCACTACAGCTCAAGCCTGGTGTGTGCACCGCGGGATTAGAGCTCAATTGTTCCGAGTAAAGCTGGCATGGGCTGGATACAACAGTCGGTAGTTTTTCCGAAAATAATTGCACCGTCGACGGTACCGGTACCGGTTCATCGAACATTCTAGAAGGTTTCTTATCATTATTTGATGGCGGTGGTGACATATCGACACTGCTTCCAATTTCCATTAACGCATCATGCATGTCCGAAAAGAAGAAATCATTTAAATCATGTTCCTCTGACCCAGATTCAGCAAAGTGGAACATCTGTTCAACGGAGCTAAACGGATTCGACGGAGATGTCTCGTTCACACTCGGACCTACGGATGCCGTTAATTGTTTAAAAAGATCTGGCGGAAAATATGATTCCGAAATGGGTTTCGGCGGTTCGGGTAAATACGGTTTGCCATTCTGTTTGTCTCCTTCGACATACACGATAACCGGCTGTTCGATATCCCTGGCATTATTGGTGTAGTGGTGCAACGATGCCAATGGCGGTCCGTCAAAGTGATAAATCTGGGAATCGGTGATCACCGATGGTGGAAGGTACTGCGATTGAAGTGCTGCTGTTACGATTGCAGTAAGAGGATACTGTCCATCGCCACAAATGTTTATCGGATCATCCTCGTCATAATAGAACACCGCCAATCCGCCGAGACCCTGCTGGACAACGAAGCACACCTTTTCTTTGATGGACTTTTCGTTCTCGTACGAATACCACGACAGATCACGGAACGCGTATGGACTCTTCACATTGCTGTCCCATATTTCAAGAGATCCACTGTACAGCTTACGGCATATCTTGTAGTACGGACGAATCTTCAACTGCAAAGCCGGCGTTCCGACGCGGTACTCGTTCTGAATATACAGTTTATAAGTCAAAGTCATCGTTTGAATGACGATAACAATTTTGCCACTGCTCAGTCCAGCCATTTTCCAGCGGTCCACGTGGTAATCCTAGAATGCCATTCCAGCATACAAAATCCCATTAGCCATGCGCTTGTCGATCGAAGATGATGCGTTACTTACGATGCTGTTAGACGATCCTGGGCTACATGAGTACAGCGGTGCTATAAAGGAAGTTTTACGCAGCTTTCGAAACTCGGTTGTACTCAATACAACGTAGTCTGCATACTTTTCCAGCTTTGCGACCGGATAGTTCACCTCAATCACAGATGGCCGACTTGGGACGGTTACCGTTAAAACCAAGCCGTTAAGATCGCAAGCAAGTCGTAGCTCTCGTAAGAGTCGCACGTATTGTTCCTGAAAAAAAGTTAAAAAAAAATTAAATACATCTCTATAAAAATGACATTGGTAAGAAAACCATTTACCCTTTCATGGAGAGCTGGATAGAGCCAGGCACAGTCAATGCCATGGAAACCGTGAGCAAGGGTGAACTCTACCATGTTGTTCACAAACGCTGCCCGTCGTTTATCGTCACATGATAAGAAAGCAAACAACTCCGAAGGTACGACAGACCCACCGAAGGAAGCAATTATTTTCAATCCAGACTTCTGCTTTGAGATACCTTTTGGAAATGAACGTAGCAACCAACGACACAAAGAAATACATCAGTACCTCACCGGCTAACAATAATGACACACAGAGAAACTCACTTTTATCGTTGAAAAATGGTAGCGGCACTCCATCCGGGCTAATCAGGATGTCCGTCACAATCAGATAACCGTTCTTTATATGATCTACTTTCGTCATACAAAAATTGCAACTTTTAACCGTCAGGAACAAAGCTGGCGTTGCACGAGCACCCTCCACACTGGTTCCACTCAAAGCAAGCCACACTGTGCACTGCAACACCAGAAAAAGGAGAGAGCACCGCGGAAGTCCCTTTGCTTCCATTGTCAGGGATATTGTGTCTAGCGCACAGTTGTTTGCTCTATTGCACTGCCTGTAATTGCGTACCGCACCGGTCAGTCACTACGTGTTGGTCAACCATACGGCCTCAAACTAAAATGCACACACCAGATTGCCAGGGCTTTTATAAACCCTAACCTGTCTCCCTTGCACCGAGTCATGCTCCAGTGTTTTAAGTTTAAATTTTACAGCGAGGAAAGCCTTATACTCATGCGCGGGGCATGACACTTTCCTCGTCTTCTTTTTTTCATCAGTGGATCCTATGGCACGCATCGCATAGGTTAGCCTAGCTTTTGTAAACAAAACAAACAACCTTTGTCGTGCTTCCAATGTGACCCGAACGTGCGTTTCAGATTTTGGACGAAGCATGCCCGTTTCCCGCCCCATACACACACACACACACACACCACCAAGCCCTAGATAGAGCCGTGCATCACCTTAGGTGCATGTTTACAACTCAGTACACCGAAAATTCTGCCATTACTTCCCTTCTAACTGTAACTACATGCATATGGCATATATGGCAGCGAAAAACTTCCAAAACCTCAAATTGATATGGTTTTTATTGTTGTATCTTGCAGAGATTGCTCGTTATCCCCTATGGATGAGTTTATCATGTGGTTCTGCGGTTCATAAAAAGAAACCCTCTTTGCTCGGTCGTACTCACGTTTATGTGTGGCATACTTTGGCGTATGATACACCCGTGCCCCCGATTAAATTCACCTGGCAGGAATTTGGTAGTTTTTTTTTTCTACTCCTTTTTTCCCAACACTTTTTCGACTCCTAAACGGAACGGATTCGGAAAACATTAAGAGGACAGACTTAAACCGTGTGTTTGAAGTTCAAGCGCACCAATGTTTACTTATTTTTCCATGTTTTCTGCTGATCGCACAGGCAGAAGCTTTTTTAACTAGCTTGCACTCCGGCAGACAGCCAGTAGCGCTTTGGTTTCATACCTTCGATTGGACAATTGCTAAAGAGGAAAGGTCATATGGTGCAGAAAATGTTTCTCACAAAATCATTTGCATACCACCATCTCATGGGCCAAGAAAATTCCATTTCTAATTCTATTGAATACTTTTTGAAAATAATCTGCAAAAACTGCTTATCCCCACCTTATCCTCACATGACGATAAAAAATTTATTAATTTCTCGTATGACTCACATGACGAAAAAAAATATAAATTTCAATTTGTAAATGTCACACATTTACAAATTGAAATTTTATAAATTTATTATTAGCCTTGTCACTTCGCGTACTTCTTCGTGATCATATTTTTCTTTCTTGTTTGAAGAATGACTATTGAGACGCAGTCTTTTACGGTTTACTATAGTAAGTTTTACCACCAACCCGGTTGGTTATTCCTTCCTAAGCAGAGGCAGTTCAGATAGAATTTTATTGCTGGTCTTGTCGTGTAAAAGATCGGCTCTGCTTCTTACGCACCACCATTTCAGTCCAATATTTTAATGTTCCTTGTTATACGTTAAGAGAATCATAACAAACAATTTCAAAAGAAGCAAATATTCAAAATCTCAAAAATAGTTTTTGGGGAAACCCAAAACAGGAGGAAGGATTCGTTTTACATTTAAAGATAAGATATGTATTGTAGCTATAATTGTCTATCGTGTATTGAATTTAGTTTGTATTAAATTTAGTTTAATTTTTTTTTCGCCCGAAACACAATAGCGCAAGCAATAATTCCTAAGATCCAAAATTAGTTTAGATATGCTTTTTTGAAATCACTCAAATTGTACATGCAATAAAAACTCAACGAACAATTTAACGAATTTTATATCCGACAACTCCATATGATATGAAAGATTTCGAGAAAGATTGAAAAGATGAATGATTTTTTTCAGAACCGCTAAGGAAATATTTCAGCAAATAACAGAAGCGCCACGGAATTATTTCAACTGTAACACGTGTTCCATTTTCATGTAACGCTAAACATAATTACTGCTATTGCATATCTCATTTTGGGATGAGTCAGACATTATAAACAAAATTGAAGAGCATATACCACTAAAGAGGAGCTTTTATGGAAAAGAATTTCAGATGATGGTCAAAATCAGAGATAAGATGTACCAAAATCTATGGGAGTGATTAACAAAATATATTCATCAGACGAGACGTCCTCCACACATAGTTCTCATTGAATCCGGTTTATTCGTCTTTACATTCAAGCTTATACATAATGTAACATGAATTCACATATTGTTTAGTACCCATTCGTTAGTCCTATTCAAATAATCATTCGATTAATTTCTGACAACTTCTTACGCATCTTAGATAACTTGGGTAGTTTTACCAGCTGAGAACGTGTACTTATAGATGGTTTCGAACATCTGCATTTGCAAGCCACCGATGACGATGCCAGACGACAAATTGCAATATTTTTAAACCTATCTTGGCGTACGCAACACACCCTCTGTCGTGGTTTGTGGATTAAATCCTTACACTGGTTTTTGGTAATATATCTTCTTATATAAAGTAACAAGTAATGGATATAAAGTTCGTTTAATACTAATTGCAAACAATGTATTATTGCACTGGCCACGTTTTCGATAGTGTATAATGCTATTTTCTTTAAATATTTTACCTATCAAAAAGAGTGTTACTGATATTCGCTTAAAAAACAAAACACTTCATTGAAAAACGAACAGAGCTCACAGTTTGATAGATTCCTTAATTCTGAGTTAAGAAAGACATCAACGATGGTGCAGTGTAGAAACCTGTACTTTCGAGGTTTTACGATTCTATATATGAACTCAAAATTTAAAATCGATACCGATCGATCGATTTACAACAAATAGTATCCTTTGCCGCAGTAACGATAGTTTAGATGATTAAAAAATGTGTTATAAACTCAGATCAATGATCAAACAATCCCAACTACAAGGATGTTAGCAATATGCTCCAAGTACGTGTTTCATTACGATGATCATGATTGAACCTCGGACGATATTTGATGGGATATTTTGGGTTTAGTTGCTACAAACACACAGACACGCCCAAGTTCAATATGTATGCAACTAATATCATCCTGTTGAATCAGGAAAATGAAAAAAAAATCAAAAGTTTTGCTTGATTACACAGCACATTATACCGCACTTTGTGATAGGAGAAATTTGCCTCGAGACACATTATTTACATAAGCGTAGCTTTAGCTGCCTACATGCTTACAAAAAATCTATGAACGCTTTCAACAGTAATGCCAACTATACTCATCATTCGATAGGCGCTATCACGTATCTCATATACAAGCCAAATTTATAATATGTGATTCGGCATGTTTATGATTACCAAATAATTTGAAACAATTTCAATACATTCACTTCGCTCTATTGATAATTTGACCACCAACGCATCATTGCAACTAATCAGAGAACTGTAAGTATGGCACAGATATTTATATCTAACAAATGAAAATAACTTTAATAAACATTACTAAAAACCTATTCTCATGTAATCAAGCGTAACCAAAAACGTAACCAACCGTATTTTTCACATAAAATGCTGCATGCCTGACCTAATGTACAACGTTCTAGATGTTTTGTTCAGGACCGTTTGGATGTGCCATAGCTTTAGTATTCATAGTGTGTACATGCTTTGGTTGTAAGTATTTTGCGATTATTTAGAAGGTAAGCTTCACTATTATAGACCAAAAAGATTTTTAAATTACTTCAAAACTACTATGACTGTATCGAACCGGAACCGTCCAATCGTCGCACACGATAACTTGTTCGGATCTTGCAAACATCTGATACTGCATCATGATCTTTTTCATCAGCATGTTGCAGTTCGAGCGCTGTTTCGCTCTTCTCTCTGCCTGCTCTCATAGCACACTGGAGGATAGTGTGGTAAATATTTTCAATATGTTGAACAACAGCTATAAAAAAGGATTACATTGAAGGTTTCCATAGCAACAAGTGGCAGACGAAGTACAAAATGACTATTGACCTTTTATACAAGTATCATGTGACCTTTTATACAAGTAAGTAACAAAAATAAATCAACAACAGCTACATTTGTTCAACAGTCTCATCTTACTTTAAAAAAATGTTACTTTTGTTATATATTTGTTACGTGAAACATTCCGTCTTAAATCCTCCATACTTTCCATTATCCAGCTACGAAAGTCAGTATTTGAATTTCGTATATCTATCGTTACCTGCTATCGATTACATTATCCCACTGTGACACATGGGAGGGATAAGCGAATGGAGAGAAATAGCAGCCGGCAAACGGCAGCATACCGTTGAAAAAGATCATGTTGAGGCATCAGTTGCGTGCGCGTTCGACCAGGCTACCGTTCGCGCCTCGGTTATGGTAGTAAATCCAAGTTGAGTTAACTGTTCAATAACAATCAGTCGGTATCAAGTACATATTACGGGTCTCGCATGACTGCAAAACGGTGGGAAACGGTGAACACAATACTACAGCGTGTGAATGTGATCGGTGTGGTTTCGCATTTTGCAGTGTAAGATCGTAGAGCTGCGTTTGTTTAAAGTGTGTTAAATATACAACAAACTTAAAAATGACACGTCTCGTTGTCCCGTAACAGAGTATTTGTTTACACCAACACAGGTAAAACGAAGGATGGCAAGGACATACAAAGAACAACCACAGAAAAGATTCTTAAATAGTTAGCTGCGTCAATAGTTAATGCGCATAGCAACTCGTCGTCCGTTACACATTGGAACAAAACTGGAAATCTCGAGAAATTTCCTGACTGCAAGCGTATCTCGAAAATAGCGTGAACGCTTTCGAATATGAAGCTCAGCGTTGTCACCGTACTCTTGGATGCCCTAATATACTTTAATGCACTTTTAAAATATACATTCAAACATACGCACAAACGTATACGGAGCGAATAAAAAATCCTATACGAATCCTATACTAGGTCATTCAGAATGTCATGGACTATAGAAAGGAATGACCTTAATATTTTCATATGACTTTCGCGAAGGCGAAAACAAGCAAGTTCATTGACCACGTATATTTTAAGAAACATTATTTAAGGAAATATTCATTTCCTATCAACAGTTTGGCAACTAGCTGCCGTATCGGTTGTCTAAGAAAGTAAAAGTAATCCAAAAAATATCACCATTTTCATCATCTAGATTTGCCTTGAGTTATATGAACACCGGCATAACACATCACATTCCTGTACAACATATTGGCACCTGGACCAGGATCCAGTTTGCATTACTGCGCCGATTCTGTTGCCTGTTATGTCGATAAAACCAGTTATCTACGTACAATGAACCTTGCATACTCTTTCTTTCGCTGTCTTTATCGGCGTTCTTTTGTTGCTGATTTTGTTTATGTTTTTGGTTTGCTCAAATCATCAATTAAATCATCAAAATTAAGCTTGGGCTATCCCGACGACGACACCTGAACCCGCTACTTGTGGAAATGTGTGTTGCGAGGCAAATTTCTCCTTTCACAAAGTGTGGCGTGTACAATCAGGCAAAACCTTCAATTTCTGCGAATCGGTGGTTCAGTTGATGGCATTGGTTGTGTAAACATTGATATTGGGTGTGTCTGTATGTTTTGACAAATTAAACACAACATTTTTCATCGGCAATAGGCCGCGTGCGAGTCTTGAAACATGATAATTAACAATTATATTTGTCGCAACACGTTACCAAACACAATGTTACCCCTTACTCAACAAGGAGTAAAATTCAGCGATCTCAATGATCTCTACAGGACAAACGAATGATTTTAGTGGGTTTTTACACACATTTGCACGTTTTAATCTCACTAACTGCTCCCTTATGCAGGCGAGCGTAAATTGCATTTTCGTTTTATCTTTTGAATGTTGTTTTATGTCGTGTCCAATATAAAAAACGGCGTTTCTAACACTGCAGACCCAGCCACTATAAAGAAATTTACCAGAGTGGTGGTTTGCGTATACATTCGCTATAACACCCAACCGACTTTGCTATTGTTGTTAGCAGACTGCCGTTTTATCTATATATTTAAGGGCAACGGTTATTGGGCAATTATCTGCTACTCAAAACTCCAGGTCATCGCGTGCCGGATGTACATGTTTGGGGCTGCAACACAACCTATCACGTATAACCATGAATTCAACTTGAACAACACATTCCAAAACAACACCATAGCTTGCTACGACATTCATGGTGGTCAATGACATTGGTCCATTGGTGATTTGATCAATCGCTCAACTCAATCACAACATGATGAGGAAAATAGTGTGCGCAAGTGTTTGGTATCTGTCTTTTTTTGTATATTGTTTAGGACACCATTTACGATAAATCGCTCGAATTGCTGCCAGATTTCATGTGAATCAATTTTCTAATGTTATTCTTTTTACGAAAACACTTAAAGAATCACATTTTCAATGTTTGGTGTACAAAGATTCGAAGGACATTAAGCAAAACAGTGGGAAACGGTTGCTTCTATTCGATGAACTAACACGCGGAGTTTATGTAAAAAAATGAAAGAAGTATTGTTGGATTTGTTAAGTTCGTCATTAACAGGTTTTAAAATTACTAAAGTTGGTTTGGATCTTTCTTACGAGTAAATATTAAGATTTCCACGTTCTTGATTTCTCTATAAACTCCATCGACTCTGTATACTTTTCTATACTTTGGATAAAAAAAAACAAACGATACACATCAAGTAGTTTCATTCTTAGTCACTAAAAGTCCAATTCGAGCATAATACTCCTACAAAATTGTAGTTTTTCTCATGAATGATGTTCGTTGATTGTTGTATTTTTTCGACAAATTTTTAGACTTACAATAAATTATCTATTTTTAGAGTTTTAGCTAACTTAGTGGGGTTAGTAGAGTATCGCGGAAATCCATTTATTTATTACGAGAAATTCCGTCCTCGATTTGGATGTAAGACTGCGTCCTTCTAAAAACGCCATACGTTATTCTGCAATGCATAATTAATTGTTAATTATTGTATACTTCGGCAGTGTATTTTAATTTGACGTTTTTTTATCTTTTCTTTGATTTGTTTGTCATAGGAATACAGCCATAGGAAACCGCCTGAGGCTATATTTTCTCCACTGATCACAAATTACTGCACATGAGCAAAAATGATAGTTGACACCGAAGCATTCTTGGGTACGTAGTACGACACGCAATTATTACAACAACATTTTACCATCTCCATGTGGTTTACGCATTGCAGGATCTGTCCCAAAACGAATAATAGTGACCATTATGATATTCGTTGCATGCACAGCGTCTTTCATGTTGCGAGTTCATATGTCGATAAATCTCTTAGCAATGATACAACCAAGCACAACATTGCCATCAAACAACGCTAGCATGCTCCCGAACGATACGATTTCTCTCTCCTCAAGTGAAGAAATTTCGAACATGACAACGTTCGACATCGCGAATCTTGTCGTACCCGCTCCGGTGATACCCGACTATGGTCCGCGCTACGATTGGAGTCAAAACATGCAGAGCCATATTTTAGGCGCGTACTTCTACGGCTATTTGCTAACGTCTCTTCCTGCTGGTCCGCTTGCAGAACGGTATGGGCCACAGCGGTTGATCGGATACTCCTTCCTGCTATGCGCGATCGTCACCGCCCTGTTCCCACTGTTTGCCACTGTGAACGTTTGGTTCGTCATTGCCGGACGCTTCTTGATCGGTGTGCTTAGCGGGTGTGTCTATCCGACTCTGCACAACCTAATCTCCCGCTGGATACCTCCAAACGAGAAGAGCAAAGCCGTAGCTTGTATCGCTGGGGGCAGTACATTCGGCACTGTAATTACGTGGCCTTTCGCTGGTCTGTTAATAGAACATTTCGGATGGGTGTTTGCGTTCTACGTCCCGGCGTTTCTCTCTGCCATGGTCGGATTCGTCTGGTTTTGGTTGATAGCTGACTCGCCCGGTGAACATAGAACCATACAAAAGGAGGAGCGCGATCTGATCGAAGCATCATTTGGCAACACAGTGTCGAAAGCGAAAGCGAAACCGCCGTTTGGAAAAGTGATTACTTCCCTGCCGTTCATCGCACTAGTCCTGTCACACTACAGCAGCTTCTGGGGGTTGAATTTCTTCGTCACGCAGGCCCCCAAGTTTATCAGTGAAGTGCTTGGCTTCAACTTGACCAACGCAGGCTTCCTTTCCAGCTTACCCTATTTGGCACGCATGTTCTCAGGTTTCTTCTTCGGATACGTTGGCGACAGTCTACGACGGAGGGAAGTTCTGACCGTAACTGCTCTACGTAAATCATTCATCGTGTTCTGTACGTTTGAATAGTGTAGCATCGGTACGAGCTATTTCAAACTAATGGATGCAATTTTCATTCGCAGCACATTTCCTACCGGGTGCATTTTTGATTGCGCTTCCCTTCATCGGACAGGATCCGATCGTCACCGTGTCGTGCATAATTGCCTGTCTCGGTTTTAATGGCGCATCAACCATAACGAACTTGGTAAACGCACAGGATTTGGCACCGAACTTTGCCGCCACATTGTACGGCATGATGAATTTCCTAGCCACAACGGCAGGCTTCTTAGCTCCCATGACGGTGGCTTTCTTCACAAAGGAAAACGTAAGATCCTACAATAAGCGGAGGTAGCAGCAAACAGAACAGTAAGAAAACATAATGACTTTTCTTTTTCAGAACACTATGGATGAATGGAAATATGTGTTTCTATTGACCGCTGGATTCTATGTTGTATCCGGTGCCTTTTTTACAATGTTTGGCTCAGGAAAGGTGCAAAAGTGGAACGATATCAAAGAGCACCAACAAACCGATCCTACACCAACGGTTCAAACGATCAGATTGTAAGCGACGATTCCCGTGTTTCGGACAGCTCCGATCGATATTGATTAAATCGAAATAATGTGTAATTTAAACAAATAGTATAAATTAAGGCTTACATAAATAAAATTAAACTACCGCATAACAAAAAATTTTATCCGCAGAAAGAAAACACAGTTCGTGATTTATTAGCAAATGCAGCACACTTTAAGGAACAACGAACAAATTATTTTTTACAAAATAGTCATTCACATTGCCTACGGCATATAGAGCATCATTCTCCTTGCACATGTACTTCCTACCAGCCGAGCGTACTCCGTCAAAATCGGAAGTTTTTTACCTCCTTTCGCCTACAATGTTATAGAGAACAAGGATACAATTATGGAAATGTATGATGCATTCAAATAAAAATCGAATTATTTACCAAATACATAGAATACGTCATACATCTGCCGTAAACCAAAACAATATCTAATAAGTCCTTGTCCGTTGCAGTATTGGCATCCTGCGCCGTTGCGTCTTCGTTCAGACGGCTGTACTTTCGAGCATCGAGTTTTGCTAAAATTTTACTATCCAGCAGATGCCACGTATACGCCTCTGGACAGAGTAAGTACGACGGTTGTAAATTACTTTTGTAACGCATCTTTGGGCACGAGTGAATGTAGAATCCCATGTAATAGTTCCTAATGCTGGGGAACTGATTGATTAATGCACGTGTGTAGGCTAGTTCGCTGCAAACAGAATACGTATACGATACTTAAAGCACGAATCGACATTAAAATATTGCTAAGCACTGCTCACCGTAGCGAACCGTAAGTACCAAGCGACAGAAACTTGAATTCCGGATCGTAGAAAAAATACACCGAGCTGACGCAGTATGGTAGCACATCAATCACACCAACGGCTATTAGACGATCGTCTAGCCAGTACTGTTGATGAAACGAACCGAATCCTTCCATACCCTGGGAATGTATGAGCATTGGAGCAGTCACTTCATAGACATTCTACTAGAATATTCCAACAAATAACGTATCAATGTTTATTAAGTAGTGTTCTTCTAGTTTGGCGTAACGGCCGAAGTCATGCCTGCCGTTTAACCGGCTTTCTAGATTGATTTTACCACCATAGCTGGTTGGTCACTCCTCGCTAGGAGAAGATGGTCCGAATGGGATCACGGTACCGACCCTGTCCTGTGAAGACCGGCGCCGCTACCACTACACCACCCACCGGACCGCTCCAAAGCAAAGTGTATTGGGAATATGTCCTACACCTATTCAAACAATAGGTCAAATATGCTATGCCACAAAAATATTCAACTCAAACCGCCATCATAATAACAATGTCACTTCTATATATTATTATTCCCTTATTTTTTCTATAATTCAATGCTTAGGATATGGACCTTTGCAGCTATATGTCTTATAGGCCAAATTGTAGCATATCTTGCATCATTTATTTGAAAAGTGAATGGTGGCGGAGGCTAAATGATAAGGCTCTATAAATACAGGTTTGCGTGAAATACGAAGATTACGGGTATGAGCAAGTGCCTCGATCGGCGTCAAAATACGAAAAAGGGTTTATATAAATCAGATTACAAAATATAAATATACAAATATTAGCAGTACAAAGTGTGTGTGTGTGTCGGTTGGTGTTAACGCAAATAAAGTAAATATTTTATACTTGTACTATGTGTAGGAATATTTAAAATTTTTGCAATAGTTTTATGATTAATTTAATTCAGGTCATTTTAGTTGACAACATAGTAAAGATTAAAACTCATTACTACTCATGGGGGTCCAATGTAATTATCAAGTAAATTCTCTCTGTTTTTAAATATATTTGACAAGTGATCTATAATCTATCATTATTAACATTTTAAATTTGAAAAAAAAAATCATATGAAAATTTCGTTAGCATCAAGGGTGTTTGTAAACAATAATTTGCCAAACAAAATGTTGTCGTGGTCGTCGTTTGTACAAAATTAAGTAAAACATGATAACAGATTGAATAAAACGAAGAAAATTCGGCACCGTGGTATGCAAAAAGACAGCAAAAG
This sequence comes from Anopheles farauti, assembly GCA_000473445.2. NCBI lineage: Eukaryota > Metazoa > Arthropoda > Insecta > Diptera > Culicidae > Anopheles > Anopheles farauti. The sequence goes on from KI915066.1 coordinate 984,037, forward strand.
TACCTTTAAAGGCGATTTCACCAAAAAGTCCAGATAGTCTTCCATTCCACCGGGTGGATCATTATGAATGGCCGTCTGATACTTTTTGTATAAAGCGTATGAAATCGGCAAGCTCTCTTGAAATTTTGCTCCGGAAGTAAGAAGCGTGACGATCTGACCAATAAGTTTGTCGTTTGGGAAAGAAGAGAAAACAAAGAAATTTGATTAACATACATATTTCGTACATGGTTTACCTGCAGGGGAGACGTAACTAAGAAGCGTTTGAAGCGTTCCATGCTTAGCTTGGACGGTGGATCTTTATGAATGCTTTGTTGGTATGAACGGTACAAGTTGAACGTAACCGCGGTAGCACCTTCGCTGGCAAACACATGTTTTACCTGTAATATTTGCGTAAATTGTACTATAACCATAACAAACTACCGTGTCAAGGCCAGAATCTACGCTTGTCTACCTTCAAACGATGGGCTGGTGTATCGCTTTCCTTCGGCGCATCGGATAGGAAATCTTCCAGTGTTTTCTCCTCACATTTGCGGATGCTTGCTTGCATAGCCTGTTCAACTGCATCTCCAGATAGTCCTTGCTGTTGCAGTTTTTCACGTTTGCGCTCAATGCGCATTAATTTCTTTTTCTTTGGCAAGCTGCTTAAATTCGAATCACTAGAATGAACTGATGCATTTATACTAGTTTTAGTCACACTACTCGGTTTTGAGATGCATGGACCACTGGATTGGGCCTTCTCCCCAGCGGCAGTTGCCATTTGCTCCTTAATGTTTGGATTTGATAGCATTCCCATAAATTCCGGATCCAGGGGATTTGGTCGAACACTAGGCATTTCGTTGTGTTCGTGCGCATTTGATGGTTCATCATTTTTAGAATAATTGCTCCGGGTGACTTCGTCCGGTTCCTTTAATCCATCGCGCAAAAACTTGTTCACGCGTTTTATGATCTTTTTATGCGATTTGTTTAACCTGAAATTCGATGCATCGCATTTTATCGTATACGCCGGACAGCAAGTGATATCCATCATTGGTTTGTAACAATAACATCCCGAACGGCGCCAGCCACGATCGATTAGATCCTGATAATCCTGGCAGCTTAGTTTATGAGCCCACATTCCTATGGTATAAAACAAACATTGCATAGGGATTAAATTTTACCTTGTATGGTGAAACATGCAGTTATGAAACTATTAATTACCGTGTGACTGGCATGACTTTGATTGCTTGCAATATCCGCATGAATAGTTTTTGTGTTCTCCCAAGAATTCCACCATTGAACATGGTGTATTAGTATTTTGCGACATCCTTAAACCAACACGAACCTGGAACCAAAAAGCAACATTTAGCGTTTGCCAGAGGCTCATAAACAACATCAACAACAACTCACTAAAAGGAATAAAGTTGACAAAATTTTTGGTAAACAACCAAATGTGTTAAGTTAAAAATCGGCATAGCTAGAACAAATTCTAATAAAAAATAAGAAATAGCAGGGACAATTTTTGACAGAAGCAGCAGCACATAAGCTTGCAATAGTGCGTGCATGTTTGCTTTGTTGTTGTATCGATTTTCATTGCAACTAGTGCATCTGCGAGTTTGTGGAATTCACTTAAATAGTTTTTTTGGCATTGTGGTCTGCTGGTACTTTAGCGCGCTATGCGCTGTGATACGTAGATGAAATTCAGAGCAGCAGACCAATATTAACATGCGCTTTATTCGGGAGCTGATCCACATTGCTAGGAGTCTGCTCCATGGGCATTAGTCATACAACGCACTAACATAAAGATCGCTGAGCTCCGTAGAGCAACTTAGCCACTTACCAATTTCGAAGGGTCCAGATCAACTATTAGCAAAGTGGTATCCTATTAAAATAAGAAATACTAAAGTTTCTTTCTGATGATTCAAGTCGTTTTGCTAGTTCACAAACGATCCACAAATGATAAACAAACGAACACGGCTGTCAAATACTGGATCAAGGTGCTTATATTTCGAATTTAGGTGTGTTCCCGGCACGCAAAAGTCGACATAATTTTGACAATTGTCGTACCACGGGGTCTAAGGGATGATTTCTTCGACTCTATCTCACGTACACATGCGCACAAATGTATATGTATACGATTTTTGCATATGTATACGTGTGATATTTTGTCGCTTGTACCTTCTTCTTTCTTTTATAAAAAGTGGAGGCTCAACATCAAATTCTTTTTTCACTTGAACCGTTTATGCTGTTATTAGACGAGGAAAAATAGTGTCAGATGGGTTTGGATATTTTCTGCCAAATCGCGTTTGACAGAAAATATC
>KI915066.1:1000830-1015418 GCA_000473445.2 Anopheles farauti
GAAAAACGTTGGTCAAAGAGCCATAGTTTTGATAACCTAAGTGTTCAACTCCTGCCTACAGCTGGGTTATTTTCCTCAACATTGGAAGTTGTCGAAAATTATTGCCATTTCCAAACCGGTGAAGGACCATCATCGGTTAGCTACTAGCTACCAAAACATTAGTACTCCTTCCAGGGTTCAAAAAATGCAAATCAAAAACAAACTCAACTCAAAACTCCTCTTCCCTCATGATTAGAGAATTGTTCAGCCAAGGGCAGTCAACCAACATGAAACTAAATCCCTACTTGTCACCCCGCTTTCTATTTCCAGCTTTCCTTCTTTTATTTTCAGCTTTGTTGTTCAGTTGAATAGTGTTAAGTTGTTAGCTAGTCTGTGAGCCATTAGATATTAAGGTATTCAGCATAGGCAAATTCATCAGCTTAAACCTTCCATCTTTTGTCTGATCGATAGGACCTAATTTATTAGCATCTTAATATCTCTAACAGGCTCCAGCCAACACCTAGTCTAAGCCCTCCACGGAGTAGGCAATCTAGCAAATAAGTACTTTCTAACTTACTCTAAGCATAACTAAGATTCAATTGAAACTCTGACTAGAGAACGTCTCGTTTTTAAGGTTAGAACGAGTGATTTTCTCGGGCATACCTTCGCATGGCCTGCCCTGAGTTCGGTGTTATCAAGGTCTGTCCAAACTACGAGTTTAACACGAGGAATGCCACAATGTCTGCGTTGAATTTTATTAACCGTTAATACCGTTGTAAATTATCGTCTGGGATATCGTCATCGTCGGTTGCAATAAACAGAGCTAGGCTACGAAAAGAACCCAAAAACGCACCTTCATGCAATTGCATCTCAAGAGCTATAACACGTACTGCTGCAGTCGGTGATAAACACAAGCGGTTTTTATTCAAGTAGACATCTAGAATGTACTATAAAAAGTTATTAATATATAAGCAGCTCATCGTTTCTAACTCCACGTTTGCAGCCCAGATTCCACACTAGCGGAAGTTTACCCAGCAATCCCAGCAGGTGAAACTTCGTTCCAGTCCTCGGCGTCATACCTGCGTTACAAAGTCTGTTTAAGTTCTCCCAATTTCATAAAATAACCAACAAAATGTTGTTCGTTTTTCACTCACCACCCAGAGTGCTCAGAAATCTAAAAGCGAATTTGGCCTCGGCAGCCGCGATTCGGCCAGTGTCCAGAAAAATGCACCGAAAACGCCCGGAAAAGAATGCACAATCTCCGAATTTCGAACAAACGGCCATTTGGATCGCCGGCGAGGATAGGCAGCTCGAATCGTGCGAGCGAGATGCGAGACGCGCCGAATTTGGCCACCAAACTTCTCTAAGGCCCATAGTGCAGTCGAGCAGGCGCGCGAAAGAGATGCCAAATTTCGTGCGAGCGAGATGCAAGGCGAGAATTCGCGTCGCTAGCGCCAGATGTGGTACGTTTCCGAACTAACAACCGCACAGATTTTCGACCGTTTGACAACCATGCGTTTCTTCATACCACCGAAAACGCATGGCTGTCAAACGGAGCTCTTGTCACCGGAAGCAGTAACGCTCTCTTTCTTTCTTTTCCGGTGTATTGAAGCCGTTTGCAGAGGCACATTCAGCCTTGCTGGACAATTTCTATTAAAGATGGTAAATTACCGTTTTGTTTCAACCTCTGAGTGTGTAGTTTTGTGCAGAAGGCATCGTAGAAAAGGATTAGTAAAAGCCAATGCGATACATTGGCGTAATTCGCCGGATTGTATCGCGTTTGCGATTGTTTCTACCTAGCCTTCACTTGTTGACATGGGAAGGAGAGCTAGGAAACGTAGAGAATATTGCACACACATGCAGTTTGCCGATTTTACGTTGAGAATGTGCGCCAATGGTTAACTCGTTTTCTCACGTTTCAGTCGCTCGTGATTCCAGAGAAGTTCCAACATATTCTCCGTGTGCTCAGCACGAACATCGATGGCAAGCGTACGGTTCCAATTGCGCTGACCGCCATCAAGGGAGTTGGTCGCCGATATGCCCACGTCGTCCTCAAGAAAGCCGATGTCGATCCGTTCAAGCGGGCCGGCGAGTGCTCGGACGAGGAGGTAGAGAAGATTGTCACGATCATCTCGAACCCGCGTCACTACAAGATCCCCGACTGGTTCCTGAACAGACAGAAGGACATCGTCGATGGCAAATACATGCAACTTACGTCGTCCAACATCGATTCCAAGCTGCGTGAGGATCTGGAGCGATTGAAGCGAATCCACGCTCACCGTGGTATGCGCCATTACTGGGGTCTGCGTGTCCGTGGTCAGCACACGAAAACTACCGGTCGTCGCGGTCGCACGGTCGGTGTGTCGAAGAAGAAGTAAGCTCCGAAGTGAATGTCCGGTTCTTTCCGTCATTTTCCACGCTTCCACTTTTGGTGTTGTGTGCGGGAATGTTACCTACCCCCGTTTGATATGCGACTGAAAGTGCAGATAGTTAAGATCCACTGTGAAGATGATGGCGGAAAGAAGTGCGCGTGAAAGTGTGCGAAAGAATGCGAGGACCGTTTATGTGTAGAAAGTTCTGCAGCTCGTCAAATGGTGATGTGCACAACGTTTCCCAATAAATGGTTTACATGATAAAAAAAGGTATTGCGGGAAGATTTATTTTGTGTCGTGCTTTGGTTGAAGCTGGTAGCTGGTTCATCAACTAATGTGATACTTTCCCAGACACATCCGAATGGAAGTGAAGTGGTCGTCGGTTGCAACAGGAAAGGTAGCGTGAACACAGGACCTGCAGTAACACTGAAATCCCTAGTGACTCTAGATGGACTTCATATGACCCGTGGGGTACGGCCTAATGGTGTAGTGGTTGCGACGTTTGTATTTCGCACGGCAGGCCCGGTGCCCCAAGAAAGGGAAGAAGGATAATTCGTACAGTTGTTTTTACAACTTCTTTCCACATCCACAAGAATCCACAATATAGTTTCACGCGTCGTACCTGCCGTTTTAACGGTTAACTAGATTAATTTATATCACCGCATAGCCTGTTGAGTCGGTCCAGATGGGATTGTGTTACCGAAAGCAAAATATTTCCCATGAGCTACAGTGCGCCAAATTCAAATCCGGGCACTTTTCGCGTACTCGGAAATAATATCAATACTTTTTTGTCAATTCTTCTTTGTACACCTTTGTACAAAATAACTGCAAAAAATCGTATCCAAGCGACGCATTGAACGATAGAGTGACATAGGCCAGAATTCGGACGGCCAAACGTAAAGTCGGACATTAGCAATATGTCCAATTAAAGTATTTGGAAACCTAGTTTTGAGATTTGGTACAGTACAATTATTGTTTTAGTCGATTCTTGGCTGTCATTCAGAAGCATTCGGGCATTTACATTTTATAAATTTCTGTTATATGCGCCATTATAACCTTGCTAGAAAGAAATATAATCATTTACCATCATAAAGATGGAAAAAGCGTTCGTAATATTAGTATTTTGACTAATTTAAGCAGATTAATCATTCAAGATATAGTTACAAGGTATAAAACTACCAAAAGTGTCGAGAAAACCGCAAAGAATTGCTTGTCTCGGAAATCCAGGCTAGGGAAGGAAGAGTGATTCGTAGAATCGTCTAATCCAACGCTTTTATCGCTGCAATGGATATTTAAAAAAATACTATTACAATCCTATTTGCAAGCCTGTGAATGTAAGTGCTCAAACAGTCAGAAATTACTTACATCCCAATTAGCTTCAAGCAATGACCCTCCAAAAGAAGTCTATGATATCGGTGAAAAATCGGAATCTCCTATTGGAATTCGCTAAAGCTTATGTTGACAAAGATGTTGAAAGAGAAAGATTAAAGAGGAAAGGTTAAAAAGGATATGTTCTACAGGTTTTATTAACAGAAAACATAAAAATTAATATTTTTGACTCGGATGGACAATGTTATACATGGAGCAACGATAAGGAAGCATTCAAGGGAAAGTGTTTCATTTAAACCGTGAAGTTTAGTGGTGGCTCCTTAATGTTATTGGGGTGTATGTCGTTTAAAGGAGTTGGAAAATTTCACTTCATTAAGGGCACAATGGATAAATTGTGTTATACTAACATGTTGAAGGAAACTCGAGAATATGCGTTCTATCAGGATGATGATCCTAAGCATACATCTTGGGTAGGACGTATGTGGCTACTTTTTAATTGCCCAAAAGTGTTGGAAACTCATATTCATTCATCGGATCTTAACGTTATTGAACTTTTAAGGGGCCATTTGACAAAAAAGTAGCTTTACTTTGTGTGTGAGTACACATGGCACAGTTAGAGAAAAAGGAATGTGAAGAAATTGGACCGTTTTTTTTTGCATTTGCTTTGTACGAAGGTGTACAAAGACGATGTGACAAAAAGAAATATTGATACTATTTCGCGAGTACGCGAAAATCGATCGCAAAGTTAGACGACTGCTCAATTTCAAAGTGGTCCGGATTTGGCGCACTGTATGTACGTGTTGCTAATCCAGTAGAAATAATGCACACCTTCTATTTAAGCCATTTATTTGATTCGATTGTTCAATTAGAACCTTTCGGTAGGACATTACTGCAGGTCTCCGAACCACACATAAACGCAAAACTTCCTTAAAGTTTCAACAACAATACCAATCGCGCGGAATTGACTTTATTTATGCATTCTATGTGTGTGTGTATTGTAGAATTTAAGCGCATTCCAAACATTATCAAATGTGTTATTTCTACACAATATCCTCTCTTCTGTCAGCTATGTAAGATCTATCTACTTATTGTTCGATCTTAGCTTTGCCTTTCACCTCAAATAGCAACAGTTATTAGCTAAAACTAACTTCTAATAAGTTAATAGTTCAATTTGGATTCGATGAAGCGTGACTTGTACGTATAATGCATTGTGGTAGGTTGAGGAAGTAGATAAATGTGCAAGATTTATTAATAGGATATTCAATTCATACTTTGATTTTAACAGACAATTTTGATCAACTTTCGATGTATTACTCGTAAACGCATCTCGGCCACCGTTAATGTTGTCTTACAATTTAGCAGTATCGTAAAGCGTGCGCGCAATCTGGATTGACAGATCATTGGACTTTCGCTACACTAGCGTCGGATGCTTATTTTTCTATCTTCCTAGGAATGTGAAAGCAGGAAAATAAATTGTCTGATCACTGTAACGAAACCTACACATTTTGCGGGACCTATACATTTTAAAGGTTTTAGCTTCTTCACTATCATCTTGCAACCATTTGCTTGGTGTTCATGTGTGAAGCTGTTTCTAGTAATTGACCATTATGCGCTAGATCCACAAAAGCAGTTAAGTATGAATTGAAAGAGAAATCTAGAAACAGGATGGGCGATTTCCTTTAAGGTCATCGGTTCCCGCAGAGACAATACAATACAGAGATTTCAGAAAAATTAATTACACACTAGATATTTCATATATAACAGGACACAAAGCTCGTATCAAACTAAACAACATTAGAACGTGTTTGTTTCGCATTTCCTTACTCATACATACGTAACAATTTCGTTCGAAGGATTTATATCGCAAAATTAATGTTAACAGAATCTCCTATTCAATATCAGTGGCATGGAATCAATATCCTTACGGTAAATTAACGCATTTGACCCTCTGATGCTGTCTATCGTCTTCTGGAACACTAGAAAACCGCTAATTAGTACGGCAATTTTACTGAAACATTTTAAACTTAAAAGGGCAAGCTTTAATCATCATCTAGCATCTCAAGGAACGCCTTCGGCACGAGCCCCTTGAGTAGGCCCTGCTTTCCATTCATGTAGTCACTGTTCGGTGGCATACATTCGCAAACAAATATAACCTAGAACGACGAGCGAAAGGGTGTATTAACAGTGTAGATAAGTACATAAGTGATGCGAGAGAGTGGTGTATTTACCTCGTTCGATGTGAGATTCAATTCCGTGCCATCTTTGGCATCGTACGAGCAAAGGACGCGTGCTCGCCGGTAGCCGGAATTTGCACCTAGATCGATGTTGTTGACGCGTCCTGAAAGAGCATCCTCTTCTTCATATCCAGACACTGGCACGTATGGTTGCGGACCACCCAGACTAACCGTACACAAATATAGCCATTATTTGTTTGGTTGGTCAATAAAATCGCCCAAAAACCGCCCGGCCAAAGCACGAGTGAGTTCACCATAAGAGAAAAACAGAGAGAAAGAGAGTAATGACGAAAGACAGCTACACGAACAACCACAAACAGATAGGTGAACCTCATTTCAGGTGATAATTGCAGTAAATGCATTTTTCTATGGTTCATCCAAAGTCGAACGTAAAAAAATGTCTAAAGCTACATTGAAGTCGTATGTATGAAACATAAAAATATATACACATAACAAATAAATCATTACAGAAATAAAAACCATTGCAAACAAATAATCATATGAAAATCTAGTGCTAACGTTAAAAAGCGGAATATAGTTTAACTTAGCGATTACCATAGTTACTAGAGTATAGTATAAGTTTCATTTATGGTACATATTTCTGACTAGCATTGTGATTTACAAAGACTCGCGCCGTATTTAGAGCAACCTTACGCAAATCTAAAATTGTGACGACGAATTGGAGTAAATGGAGCAGAATGTGGAAAGATTATAGCATCATAGAGGAGCAAAAGCTGTGCCAATCAACAACGCATCGAGGGAAAGATGGAAGCGTACATGAGGATTTAAAGTACGGATATGTCATTTGGATCACTATCAGCTACGAGGGCCGCTATAACACTATCATCCACAATAGGAAAAGATTGACGTGATATAGTCGGCGGTGACTTCGCTGCCAATGCTGCGGGATGCAGTGTTATGGTCTGTTGGTAGTGCTGTGAGCTGTCTTGTGTTTGAAATTTGCTAAGGTAGGGTGGTCCACTTGTTAGATCAACATCCTCACTGTTTACTCTTAATCGTGGCGTTGGGGGACGCATGCTAGGTCGGTCCGGAAATGGGGTTTAGAATTTGGGTTTCAGGTTTTTGTTTTACATTCAATCCCGGAAAATGGTGCAACGGTAGACAAAAGAGAAAAAAAACGACAGAGAAAGAAACAGATAGATAACGGTACAAGAGAGACAGTTACAGCAGGGCTTTTTGAAACAGTTTGCGCAAAGGATGTTAGTAGAACAAATGCATATCATTTGAAAGCGAAAGGACGCAATAACGAAGTTAGCGAAATAAATATTGTTCAAATATCATTCTTCCGACAAAAGCTCGATCAGTATTTCCTGCTTTAATTAGCATTCCAGCTTACCTAACCAGCTCCCGCTGTAAATCCGACATGATTTTGTTGCACTGACCATAGTAACGAACTTGAGCCTCGACGAAAGAGTGCAGGTAGCGCAAGTGGGTCGCCTGGGTAGTGCTAATTCCTTCCAGCAATAGTTTTGTTATTTCCGCCTGTCGGTCAAACTCTGACTGTGCGACACGCAGATCTCTCTCGGCCTAAAACGGTGAAAGTATGTTTTAATCTGGCAATAAGCTTCTATCGCACATCTCCACACCAGTGCGCATGCTCCGGAATTTTGGCAAACAAAATATCAAATACTAATAATCTTTTTTAAAACGTAAAGAAAGGTCGGACTAACTTAAGCAAATTTCCCTGCTAGCTACGGCTACTTGTTGTGAAACTACAACAACAAAAAACCTCTCTACAGCAACCGTACCTGTTCTAATGTCACTTCAGGCGATATTCCATCCTTCTGTTTGTTGAAGCATTTAAATAACGTTTAAATTAGTTAAATTTACAGCAGTGAAGTACTCGGTAAATGAGTTAAAATGTGAAAAATGCGTTTTCTGTCGAACTCTAGCATAAAATGCCAAAATACGAGTAATCAGTGTAGATGTCAACAATTGTTAATACTTTAATGTGGTACATTTCATATGTTAAAATAAGAAACCTGGATTCTTTCTTACCGCTTGCTGGCCAATCATGCTGCGTGCTTTGCGAACCCGGTTTTTACACGCATCCAAATCCAGCCTGTATAACATTAAGCAAGCGTTGGTTACTATTTTTGTACAAACAACATCAACAGCTGCATGTCTCACCCACCGTTTACTTTCCAAGACGCCCTTTTCTTTGGTGATGGTTTTCATTTCTCCCTCGAGGAATTTTTTCAATGGCTGAATGAAGCATACCCCGGTTGATCCAATGAAATCACGCTCGCACGAACCTAGCTTTTGCTCGGCTTGTCCAACTTTGATCAGCGCACTTCCGTACGGACCATCTTGTCCAAATTCTCCACCCCCTTCAATCATATCTAACCCAAGATACTCGAGGTTGCTTAATCGTTTAGGTTTTTGTTTTTCGATTTTCTCGAATATGAAATCCTCCATTCGATTTGCAGGATTAGGTATGAGCGCCGCCTCCGTATCGCGCATAATCTTCTCCGTCCATAGTTTAGCTGAGTCCGAACGTTCACTCAAATGCTCGAATCGAGCATCCATTTCTGTTTTCTCTGATGTTCCGAGTTTTTCTTCAGTGAGCTAGCAGAAACGGTATGGTGTTGTTGGTAAATGGTTATATTCATTTGTTAAAAGGTGTGTATCGATTTTTTTTACCTGCACTACACGCGAAAGTGTAGAACCAGCTCCTTTCACAAACTTTTTCACATCAAATTCCGGCATTTTGATATTCATTTTGAAATTGTGATCAGAGTGCCAGGCGTTTAGATTGTATTGTGTCTTTCGTATATAACAAAGTTCAAGCTTTGCACAATTATAAACTCAGCAGCAGCACAAAAACACGACCTTCTTCTTTGACTTTGTTTGTTTTTTTTTAGAAAGAGAAGACGCAGCACTGTCACTTTTGTCATGGCTGTCAAACTAGTAAAATCAGCCAAGGAAAATATTCCAAACAATGGTTATTGTTCATGCATTGCTAAACAGCAATAACCAGTACAATATTTTTGAATAGAAACTTTACACACCAGTACAATGGATTGGTGTGAAAAATTTGTGTTAAACTGTCGTTATGATTACCACAATTATATGTCAAAATTTATTACTGATTTGTTCTAATAACTTGTTATTGTTTCAATCGTAAATCTTTATTGATACAGTAACTTTAGGTATACACGGGTCAAATTCGTTTGTTTGATGCCTAGCAGCTGCCTTGTTATCGTAAACAAGATTTTGAAATCAACTATAATTTTATATTTAATGAAAATATCGGTGTCCCTCTAGGTACTGTGCATACTGTAAATCAATTTGTCATTCAGAAATGACAGCGAATTGTTTATATTGATATAGACAAAAATCAAAGTGGCGCAAAACATATACAATAACACACTTTTCATAGTGGTTATGTTGGTTACCTTTCTTTTCGTTACATTTCTTTCAACTATGTTCAATGATTTGTAAGTATACTTGTAAGAATAACCCTCGTTATGCTGCGTTATACCCTGAAGTTTTTTTATACATACATCGCATCGATCGCGTATTGAACAAGGCCTAACAGAGGTGTATATTGTTCGGATTGTTACAATTTCAACGAAACAAAAATAAATTACGCCACGCACTATAAAGATTTTCATTACCGTTTTGTTTATTCAGTGCTTTTGCAGATTATCCAGCAGACTATTGAAAGTCGTTTTTAATGTTTAGATTCACTTGTACAGATCGCAGACAATTCCATTCAATATGCTGCCACAATTTTGCACATACATATTTTCGCTAAAATTTACCAGCAGCTGCTTACACTTCCCGTACGCTGAGAAAAGGGAGCGTGGATATTCGTATCCTAAGCTGTTGGCGTCCCATTGCAACCGGACAGTGTAAATTACGTCCGGAAAGAAGACGATTTGTTCGGTCAGGTTTACTTGTAAGCTATCATTGAATGCTACATCACAGATAAGATGCTCCTTATGATAAATCTTCTGGCGATCGTTACTATGCTTGGAGGAGATTTCCACTGCTAACTTTTCAGTGTAAGTTTCTTGTCGTATGTCGGTCACTTTGAGTTGCGGTAGCAGACGACTGTTGATGTTTAACGATTTTATCACAATAAATCGATTGGTGCTAATGTTTGCTTCAAACTCCATCTCATCTCCAATAATTAATGGCCGAACCGCTTTGTAATGAATGCGCTGAACCGGAATCCATCCTGTTTTGTCTCCAACTATTGGTGTAAAATTGGTAAAACTGCAGCCAACAATCGTATCTTTCAGCTTGTCCGGCAGCTCGATGTCCTGTAGTACCGTTTTTAAACTGTCTCTATTAATTTCCAGTCTGTTTTGTTCGCACTCTGTTATGCACCACGCACGTATCATGCAGATAATGTTGTCCTTTACTTCGAAATTATCCTCCAGGATAAGATCGACGCAATTTTTCGATAAATGATGGTTTCTTTCGAGTATGATGTTGCTCAAACTCATGCCAGATGAGAAAAAGTGTTTCAAAACACACATACACGAATAGATAATGTCGTCTAAGTTCATACGATATGCTATGTCGAGTATTTTCAGCACGTTGTTCGGTTTGATGTTTTTTCCAAAGTAATTGACGCACTTTTCGTGTAAACTATCAATCATATACTTTTCCGCGCAGTAGTACAGCTCGAGCAGCTCTTCGATGTTCTGTACACCATCGAAGTCAATAGCTCCCACGTAGATGTACTCTAGCATTCGTTCAAATACATTAGGCTTAATATCCGCTATTTTCACCATCTGCTTCTCGGCAAGCGCACCATAGAACATTGTTTCGAAGACTGGACTTGCCGCCGATAGGATTAGCTTATGACAATGGTATACGTCATCGTTTACCCTGAAGGAACAGTCGACTAGATGCTTCTTTTTACGCAGCTCATTGAACCGTTGGCCAAAATCGGTATGTTCTTCTGCCATGTTTTACGCCGATATCGTCTGTGGAAATGAGATGGCAAAATTGATTACTATCTTATGAATAGTTACTCATCTATCAGTAAACAGCTATGATCACATAAACGTTGACAACTGTGGTCATTGGTATTATTAAAAATTGCAGGATGTCTACTCTGTGGAAGATGGTCTGTGGAGCATTTACTGTAAATCTTACCATGACAGAAAAGCTAACGCAGCCTTACCATAGAGCAATTGAAGAGGTATGAATAATCTTAATGTCAATCAATGTGAAGTGTTCAGAAATCCGTACCACACGTTAGTGTGGACAAAGGGATAAAAGAGCGATTAGATATGATTGATTTCCCATAACCCTTGAGCACAAGTAGTTTTTATTATTTTAAGACTGTGTAAGAACTCCATCATTGAGTGGAGTGGCCGATGCGTTATTACAATTTTACATTCCAATACTATGAAAATTATTCATCTCATCAGATACACTGCTCCAAAGCAGCACTTTTAAATACAAAATAAAACGTTTCGTTGTCAGGTAAATTCGTGACATTGAACAAATGTTGTTTAATACTTGATGTTATATAAATAGAAATTATGCCAAATGAGTATTTAATTTACTTTCATTACTTTGTTTGACAAAGTGTTTGAAAGAAAAAATAACACAGGCTTTTACGATATTTTCTTCTATTTAATGAGCCCTATATGATATAATAGAGGAAGCAACATATTAATTCATATTTTGAGTCATCTACCTATGGTAAACCCCGAGCTGTGCGAACTAAAATTTTATGTGATAGTGTATAAATACAGCGTTCATCAAGTTTAACATAATTAGATTAGAACTTCAACGCTCAATGCCTTGACAATGGCCTTTGAGAACTTGAAACTTGCCTTGAAACTTTGAGACCTTGACAATGGCCTCATCTGCGATCCTAAATTATAACGAGTATAATGAGGCAAACATTCTGCTCCATGAACACCTTCAATTCCTTCCTCAGGTCAATGTCCACAGACACAGATACGTTAAACTCTTTTTCCACGCTCTTTCGCATGGTAGATCAGGTTTTGTTGGCGACCAGTCGGGCCCCTTATGCACGCGACCATTTGTGGAAGGTTGATATAGTTTTTTGTTTTATTCATGCTAGCCCATCATTGCTGTGGAAGAAGACGCACGTGTATGCACCCGGTTTTATCAACTAACTTCAGGGCTTTGCGTTCATTCTTAAACCTCTGTATTGGCTTAAACCGTCCTGAAACCCTCAGCATAACCTTGTCCCTGTCGCTGTAGAGGCTTGCCAATACATAGACACGCTATGTAATACGCTCACGCAATAGTGAACGGAGGGAGAGACAAAACCTGCAATACTTGAACTTGAACTCCATTCCATGGCAAAGTTACCGCTTCTTCTTCAAGCTTCGATCTCAGCTGGTTTGTTTGTTGGTTTTCAGCGTATCCCGTTGAATGTGACTTGTTTGCGAATCGTCGCACGGCAGGAGACTGTGACGATTTCTATAGTGTTTTTTCATGCATTCGGTCCAAACATAATCTGCTATTTTCTATGTTGAAACAGTTCATGATATGATAAATTACACGCACGTTTTATTGAAATTTTACCTGTTTGTTACGATGTCTCAAATAGCAGATATTACACAGAATCGTAGAATCTTCACTAGGAATTGTGTTCTATTCCCTGGAAATGATTTTCACTGTTCTCTGTTCTCCATATGCTTGAAACAGTTTAAGAATAAGAACGTACAGCTATCACACTCGTGTGTTTGAAAAACTATTGATTCACAAACAATTGATAAGGTATGTAAAATACGAGAACAACACATAAGCAACGCATTTGTTACGTAATTTTTTGCACTACACACAAACTATTTTCACTTTTATCGGGGTTTAAGTCATTCACTGCACTACGATTTTTCTGTCTCTAACCACCGTCGCATCCTTCAGAGCAAATAATCTTCAATTCTACGCAGGAAGATTTGAGCAAAGATGACCCTCAGAGCGTGCGGATCAGCAACGATAGCCAACGAAGGTTAGCTTTGCTTATTTCAAAACGCTGCGGCAAGAACGCTCACATGAGAACGGAGAATCAATTTTGTGTAACCAACGTGCGATGGCTTCTAGGTTCCAGTTTAACGGATAATCCTGGTTCGTAGGAATAATGTAGACAGATCGATCCAATCAATTGACCGACAGGCCGGCCATTGACTACGACTTGAAAAACTGGCAACTACCTACTGGGACGACGAGGTGAGCGTGGATCTCGCTCACATCGATTTTATGTTTCTGCTTGCTCGCTGTGTGTACACCGCGCTGACGACGCAAATACGACGTCGGCGCAGTGATGAAGCGGTTGTGTTGTTGGAGCTAAACAGAAATAATTCTACCAGCATGCGTTAGAATGGTCGCTTGTGTTGGTAAGCTCCGCTATAGGTCGATAGAACTAACTCACTCAAGCTATCCGGCAGCGTAGCTACGCACACTGATTTACAGTCGGATGCGCTCATTTGCCATATGAGAAATAAGTGTGTTTTTATGTAAAAAAATTTTAAAATAAAATATCTAACAGCAGTTTATGATATAGAAACATCACAGTTGTGTGTGCATCATAGTAAACGAATGTTCGTACTTTGTACAACTGAATATGCAATGATCGATCAATGGTTGCTAATTTCATTGCTAAAAGCATTGACAGTATTAACATATGTATCTATTCAATACAGAGTATGAAAACCATAAATAATAGCATAGCCACTTAACTCGCGTTAACTCGTGTGAGCGTAAAATCTTTGTGTTTGTATGACGAACCTGTAAACATAGTGTAAACATAGTATGGGTGAGTTGCAATGCTATTGTTATCAGCTGTTTACTTCAACGATGTGTGTCACTTGATAGCAAAAGTAAACATTAGGAGTAGAACACTGTACGTACATTTTCTGTTGAAACTCGTACACTCGTACATACAACCAAGCTTTTGCTTGTAGAGGGAGATGTAGAGGGATACGAGGAATATTTTTATTCGCACACATTTATATTCTATCAACATTGTGTAATGCGTAAGAATGTGCGTATAGTTTTACGATATCAAGTGTATTAGGTAAACAAATCATTTTTTTTTAATATATCATATATTTTCATTGCATAATTGAATCGGTACGCTTTCTGAATCTTCTATATGTTGTACGATAAGGTACAGATGGATAAACTCCATAGAAGGCTAGATAAAGTTTGTAGACAAAAACAATAACTAAAATTGCTTAAATCTACTTTCTTAATAAAAAAATTGGGAATTATGCACTCGCTGTGAAAAATTATCATAATATTTGACATGAATGCTTTAAATGATAATCAATTGTGTACAGTGTAGGATAACAGAAGAGGGTTCTAATTTTCGAATTCATCAATTCAATTCAATTCACAAATTGTGTTGAAAAACAAGGTTAAATTGGATACTATATAAAAAAGATAAATTTAAAGAAAGTTACCGTAATGATATGCAGCAAATAAAAACCGCATATAGCTGTAGTACAGTGCGTAACACAACTATACGACCACCCGTTATATGCGAATAAAACGAAAAGTTGAAGAGATAGCTAAAAACAATGTTCAGCAAAGATAAAGCTTGTAATAAAATACATATTTTTATATTTTTTGTACATTTTTAAAACTACCGTTACTATTTTTTTCACAATGGTGAAAAACGCTCCCTGTAACACAACTATACGACCAC
>KI915066.1:1023875-1043528 GCA_000473445.2 Anopheles farauti
GTGGTCGTATAGTTGTGTTACAGGGAGCGTTTTTCACCATTGTGAAAAAAATAGTAACGGTAGTTTTAAAAATGTACAAAAAATATAAAAATATGTATTTTATTACAAGCTTTATCTTTGCTGAACATTGTTTTTAGCTATCTCTTCAACTTTTCGTTTTATTCACATATAACGGGTGGTCGTATAGTTGTGTTACGCACTGTAGCTGTTTTGTAATAATTTGTAAATAGTAAGTAAAGCTTCGTAACAGTTTGATTTTGTTAGTTAATATAATGTTGTTGTTCTTTTTTTAATTTGCAGCTTTGGTACGCGGTATAAAATCCATAATGTTTAAAAGCACACCATATTACGTTCTACTGTTGTTGGTGACCGTTCTACGATTTTTTCCACAAGAAAACAGTTATGGAAGTAAACCACTGGAAATTACTTGTGATCATGATAATCGTATACTTTGTGAAGATTGCTTTCCAATACCCCCGAACTGTAACAGATTGGATGAAATATTCGTGCTGCATGAGGATAGCTGGTTTAATCGCATTAACAGTGTTTTCAACACTCACATTACGAGAGTTGGTTCCCTTACTCATGAAAACAGTTTAGCAGTTTTGAAGCATATCAATAAGGATAGAACAATTGAAAAATTGCTACAAGAGTATTGCGATGTTAGTTCACAATCGATGCAAAATTGTAAATGGTCGGTAGATGGAAGCATTCAACACGCTAAGGAATTTTTAACAGAGTCCATACTAGATGACGCCCGCATTGAAGGGTGTATTTTTTGTCCTACCAGCGAAAATCGACAAACATTGCAACGATTCCTAACGTTGTTAGAACCGACACATAGCGAACTGTGGAACCTCTTAGTCATTCGCACAACGGTGGAACCACTGCTCCTGAAATTGCTATCAACGAGTCGCGTGCCATTTCCAGTTCCAAAACTGTTGCACTCAATTGGATTTTCCATCATTGAAAGCTACGATGGCCAGACACTTGAACACTACTTCGATCATCCATTGGCTATCAGGATGTCGATTGCTGCGGAATTGATCAAAGCAGCATTCATGTTCACCGAAGGTATTCACGGGTTTCGGTAAGTGCAATGAAACTATTGTTTTAATGCATGTGCTAAACTAGTTACAGCATCGCAACTAAAGTAATGAGAAGAAGTCTAATTGAAATAGTCACCAGATGTTCATTCTTATTTTGTTGAAATATTTTACTTTTGTAGGGTGTACCTGACTGATATAAATCCAGACAACGTGGTAGTAAGCCTTGGAAATGATGGAAAGGATGTTCAGATTTCCATCGTAGATTTGGATAACGTTATCATATTGGATAGCACGGCTAAAGCTTTTACTGCCGATCGTTCCGAGCACGTTCACGAAAGGATCGAATGTGACCGATGTTTCGCTTACGTACAAGAGGAAGTATGTCGCCATCAAATCAGTGATTTAAATTTATTTGCTACATGCCAGGTGAGTTACCCCCGCATGTTAGGTAGTGAATTTTGCTTAAAAAATATTTTTATGTTTAATTATATTATATCATTTATACGTTATCATCATTAATATAATAACGATGCATGTTAGTGTCCATTTTGCTGGAAAATGTAGCTAAACACTTCCACATTTCTTATTACTAGAGATCTAGTATAATATAATTACAAAAAGTAAATTAAAAAATGGGTCGCATATTCGTTTGCTCATTTTGATTGGCTCAGTAGAACGTAATATGGCATGATAATAATATAAGGATATTTTATAAGGAAGCATGAAGATTAATTTCAACAGGTTAACGAAATGAATTCTCAGGAAAACAACATAATACAGAATGAAGTTTTAGAAATGCATTTTTTTTGCAATCTACATTAATAAATTTACACTGACACCAAAAAATTTCATAAATTTCTGCAGAGTTTATGATTTCGATAAAATAAACAGAAGCATGGACATGAATGTAATCGTTTTTAGTTATACAATTTGTGTTTTTCTTTTTTTTCAGTTATTATTAGAAAGTCCAAACGGAAACCATGCGACAGGATTGCTTCACAATGATCGCGATAAACATGTCAAACAATCACCGCCCGAGTATGTTGATGCAGCACAATCCTTATACAAGCTTTTAAAAGAGTGTGTTTATTGTCAACCGCCCGAGTGCCGAAACCGATCGGCTATTCTTAAGGAGATACTTAGCGTGATAGACCAGGCGGGGGCACAGTGAACGTTACGCATTGATGTTATTTCTTGCCCTTTCCCGTGTTATTGTTGCGTTTGCCTCGGATTTGACGGTCTGTGCGTTCGTCCTCTTCCATAGCCTGCACTTTTTGAATATACTCGCGCAATTCTTTTAATTCGCACATGGCCTTTTTTGTTAGCTGTCCCTCCGGAGTGGTACGATGCTCAAATACCAACATTCCAATAGCTTCTTTAAGGGCACATTCTGCTGCACGCAACCTTTCCTGCAGTTCAGATTGATTAGCAACATTTTGAATGCAATTTGATTAGTACGGGGATGCAATTTGATACTTACCAGCAGTTCGAGTGTTTTGATCTCGCCTGTATCGTAGTTGCGACGTGATAAGTCAACCAACGCGGCATGATACTCGTATAAGGCAATTCCTGTTAGTCGCGATATTCCCGGATCTAGTATGCGCAGAATCTGCAATATTTCTTCGCATAGCTCCAACTTACGTTTCAACGCTTGCCGTGGTACGCTTTGCTGTTCATAAGACATGCACATGCTGCGCAGTTCACCAGCAAGATTTTGCTTTGCTTCTAATACCAGCGAATGATGTGGATTAAGTGTCTTCGAATGTTTCCCTATTACTTTCTCCAAGTCGCGTATATCTAGCGCTAAAAATGATAAGTAATGTGCAAACAAGGGATTCGTATAATTTGTTACACGTTTTAGATGGCTCTTACCACAACTGGAAATGTCTTCTCTGGCTTCGCACATCACCTGATTAACGTACTCTCTTGCGAGCTGATTTCCACAAGAAATGCATTCCCATTTTGGACTGTAGATATATTTAAACAACGATGCCAATAGAGTAGACATATGACATATGAATAAGTAGACTTCACACAGGCAAACGATATACTCACGTTTGATGGTAAAAGACACACAGACCATCAACGCACTTGGTGCACTTGAGTGAGCTTAGATTAGTACCCAGTTCGGTGGGATCGTTACAGCGTGTACATGTACAGATAAAATATTTTCCCTTTCGAAGATGCGTTTGCCGTTCGAATGTGCTCTGTAGGAAATGATGTTTAAAAAACATACGTCAATTACTGGCATTTTTTGTCAAATGCTTTTCATAACTTACGAACAGAACTCGTGTGTAGTTGTAGTATAGTAAATCTCCTGCTGGTATTGCAGTGGATGCATAAAGGCGCAGTTTGGACAAGCCGTCGACGGCTATTAAGGTATTTGTTTGACAGTTGTGTGTCATGAGTGAGGTCCTTGGATACAGTCCTCGTGCCAGATTATTCATCTGCACTCCCTGACTATCCATATTGCCACGAATCTCAAATGTATTTACGTCCAATATGCCACAAATACGCTGGAGAAGCTCGGCAGTAACGATAAGCTCATCAATTTGTTGAAATTCTTCCTCATAAAGCAACGGTTCGACCACGTACTGCTCGTGAATGTGCCATATTTCCGTTCCCCTACGGCTATCGCAGTGTGATTCCATAGCCATCAACTGTTCATACTTTTGGCGATCGCTACGATATAGTAGAAGACAACGAATGGGAGTTACCGTGTTGAAATGATCGAAGAGAAAATTTTTGCCCAGTTTCGTTGCGTTTCCATAGAAATTGCACTCCACCGCATCATGCTGATGACAATCGCGACAGAGTGGAGCTTTGAGACATTTCCTACAACGGCATTAAAAAACGCATGTTATCACTATCATAAGCCTAAAGGAAAAGACTACATAATGCTCACTTGCACGTTCTCGAGGCAGGTCTAAGACAGTTCAAACAACTAATATCTGCGTCCCAATAGGGTCCTACAACAATCGGATCTTCAGCTAGTATCAGTTCGCCAGCCTTTATGTCCCGTTTGGCAACCAAAAATCTGCCAAGAATTAAGGTATGCTTAGTAAGGTAAAGTTGATTAGCTTTCCTCATGAGAGTTACTCACCTTCCTAGCTGATCGCTCTGCTGTATGTCACAAATAGTTTCGAATCTATTTTCCATAGTTTTTACAACGGGCTAATTACCGGGTATCGAAATGTGAATGATTGTTGTCCGGTTGTTACGTTCTTTGCTAAAGTATGCTTCCTTGATTTTCGTGGTACTTCACTTTGGTTCTCTTTCACAACCAAGACGATCGCGGTATGCACATGCTGCGACTGCGCAATCTTCCTCTAAATTGCTCCACATATCCATGGTATAGTTGGTATTTTTAGCTGGCAAAATACAAGCAAAACGCACCGCTCAAGACAATGCAGCAGTATGTTAAAATATGTCTGGTGTGTTTTAAATCAATGTACGAATAGACTATAAATTCATTACGTTAAGGATAAGCCAACCATTTTTTTTAAGAAAATGCTATCAGAAAATTATATGTCAAAATTGTTCAATATTTAAAAGAGGAAATATTTCGTACAATAGGTACAAGATAATTTCTACAAGATTCCACTAGGGTAAATCTTTTTACAAGTTAATTAAAAACCAAACAAAAAAGTTTTGTTTAATTTTTGATAAATTCATTTTAGCGAACATAAGAACCACTAAAATAAACCCATATAGTCAAATGTATATTATGTAATACTTCAGATAGCAATTCCATAAAATATATGTACCTATGCAAACTAAATCAATCATTATATGAATCCATCGTGTACTAGCATGAGCTGACATTTGGAAAAAGGATTTTAATTGAAGTGTGTGTTCTTTTGGATGTTGAAGGTTGAAATTGTGGCAAGTACCAATATTTCGCAGAATTATTAAAAGAAAATACTATTTCGACAGCTAAACAGCTAAATGAAGCAAAATGGCCGAAAATGTCGAAAGCAATAGAATAGAATAATAAAAAAGCAGAAAATGTAACAATTACTGCAGCAGCGGGACTTAACAATAATTGAGCGAATACGGACGAAAAAGTACATTAAGTAACAAGAATAACAAGCGTGCTAGAAATGAAATACTGGATGCCGAATGTTTAGGATGCACGTGGATGGATAAGGCAAAAAGGTGCCGAAAGGAAAATTGGTATTAGTATTGGTGAGGGGAACTGGTTTGGTAAATAGTTAAAGAAGGTTGAAGGTGTATCCCAACACATAAAAAATAAGTATGAGCTGGCATTTCTTATTGTAGTACAACAAATCATTGTTATAACTTTTTATTTTCTCAGAACCCAAAAAAAGCAATGAAGACTGTAATCGAAAAAATGAATAAATACTGACTCGAAGATTGATTTACGATTTTCAAATATATTTTTATTACTTTATTTCATTCACCATCGCTTCTTTTCCGACAAACTGTCACAACTTACGCGTTGTGGCCCTTGTTTTGTTCACACAGTTCCACTAAGAATCAATACAAAGTTGTGCAACGAGTAACATAAATTATTTCCTTTGTTTTATCATGTGTCTGTGTGTATTTTCTGCTGTTTTTGCAGGAAGTTAAAACAGTTTCTACCCATCTGCAAGCAAATATAATTTTAAAAATTTTGAATCTGAAAGAGCTTGCGTACATAAGTGGTTTAATTGTGTTCCTTGCCGTCACTTTAGTTAGATTAAATTGAATTTTCGTAATAACCTAAATAATAGTGGTATATTTAGCAAAATCCTCCCAGCCATTCATTTCTGCTTTGATTACATGTTATTGGATTGTTGAATGAAGTCAGCGTTATAGTGGAATATATCGTAGGATTCTGTGAACAAACTGATAGTGGAGTCATTAAAGAGGTGTAGTAACACTTTCGACGAGGAACAGTAATACAAGTAAGCAAAGAAAAGAGGTTTACAACAATTGAGTAAACTACCATCATAAAAATAACAAATATTAATTACGATGCAGTTTTTTAAAGCACGCTAATGTCATACAATGTAGCGTTTTGTTTTTTTTTTGTTATTTAAGTCGTTGGTACTTTTGGAGACATGGTTTATCGGTTTGCGTTATGTTCAACTTCGATTGTTTTTACAAACAGTATGCACATTACAACTGTCAATGATGTCAGTTAAGTTTGGATACCGTTTTTGCAGGATACTCTTTATAATGCCAAATATGCGTTTATGGGTATATACTTATTTTAAAACAAACGTTCACTACCTTCATCAAGATTCCAGAGTTCTCATGATCACATTTCTTCTTATTGTTTTAGAATGATAAAATATTTTGCTCACTGGATTCAATCTAAATAGCAGTAGACGTCAGAATCGAATGATGCTCTATTACATTGGTGTTAAACAATTGCGTTCCAACTAATCACATCACGGTACTGTTTTAGTCATATTGCCGTGGTTAAAAATATTTCCCACTGGTAAAAATATCTACATTCGAATACGCATTTTTTTATATAAATTCCAACTGAAATCGAAACTGAAATAATAGTATCCTGGTACGGTTCAATTCTTCCTGCCTCGTTTATCTCCGTTCAACTTTCTACTGCAAAACATATGTTTGCACTGGATTCACACTTGTATTTCTTGTGGGAACGTGTTTTAGTATATTTAGACGACGGCCTTATTTGCTTACAAAACTAGCATCTACTACAAAAATAATAATTAGTCATCAGCGGATTTTGTATTTCCGTGATAATATAAGTTGTCATGAGATTTTTTTTCCTACACACCGTTATTGTTTCTGTTTGTTTGTTAGTTTACTGATTAAAGTATGGTTTAGATTGATTAAGGTCTTTCTATATGCTGTCCTTGTTGTCTTACTTCATTACTCACATTTATTTACCAGTACAATTAGCTGCTAATGATTCCAGTGACGCCTACAGCAAAGCCGCCATTATTGCATAAAAAACGAAAATAGAGTACTGTTATTCGCAATGATACACGACCGAAGTTCTAAAAAGGTCTTGCGATCCACTTGCTAATCAATCGATTAAATATTTCCAATATGTTTTTTTTCAATTGACCAATTGTGCGAAGAATCAATCACATTTAGTTTCATCCAACATAAAATCAACCGATTTGCAAAGTAATAGACGAAACTCTAGAATGCAATGTAACAGATGTTTAATTATAAGGTTGAGAAACCGGTATGCAATAAAAAAAGTTCGGTGGGTCTTTTTAACAAATTTTCAACCTGTTACGAGAACAAACTGCGTGTACGTGTGTCTTAATAGATTTTTCTAGTTAGATCAACTCAGTTTACGAAGAAACAAACAACGTACATGTCTTTATCGAATGATAACTAAATAATTATTAAAATTTACTATGATTCTTACAAAAAAACCTGCATAACACTGAGAGGGTACGCCAATATATGAACGATATTCATGTTTATTTCATTGTGTTCGCATAAACTTGCAAATGTCCTGTCTAATTAATAGAGAGAATAATCAATGTATTGGAATATTTTAATTTCTTTTTTAGAATTATTGAAATTACCTATGCTTGTTCCAGACTCATGAGTAATTTAAATCAAATATTTGTTATACAAATGAATGTTTGCTAGTACGTAATATATACATATTACGCCAATCAAATGTTAACCTTTCTGTGATGTGCAAATGATGGTAATGAAACGCTTAAATAACGTAATATGGTGCATCGCAATGGTTGCCGTTTGCTGAACAGTTAAAATAGCAGGAATGAACAGCAAATATGTTCATGACTTATGTACAAATTCCAGTGGACAAATTAAGCTTACCACTTTTTCATGGGTACAAACATACAATGTCCGAGTTCTTTTCGGAAAAAAGGTTTATAAAAAACTATTTTATGCTATGTCACTAATTGCTATAAACTGAATGATCGTTTGAGCTAAGTATTTTTTACAAAATAGCTGAAACAATCGTAAAAATTTGCAAGCATCTTTGAACCACTTTTATGCACCAAAATATAAATTTTAATAATTATGCCATCCGCATGCTTGTTTGTCGATTGTTTAAAAGCATTGTCTTCCATTTAGTTATTCAAAACGAATACCCATTCCACTTTAAAATCCATTACGAGCTGGATTTATGTATCATAGTACATGATAAAATAAGCTCACTTTTCCATATACCATTTAATGTGGGAATTACGTTAAAATTGTAACAATTTTGGAAAGAACAATTCTGCAATTGATACAATATGCAAGGCATATCAGACAAGGTACGTAAAATTGATAAAATATAAAGCATCAGAACCAGAATCCGAATAGGATAATCTCTTTGTTTCTAGCACTTTTAGTGCAATTATCAATACGATAAGCACAGATTAAACAACTCATATTCAAGGCAAAGACGCGGAGAAAAAAAAATCGCCCAATACATTTCATTTGAAATAGCCTCGTGATTATTTGAAGCAACACGAAAAAATCATACACTTTAATTGCTACAATGATCTTATCTAATTGCTTTGCCTGCATATCAGAGGAAAAATTACCATCAATCATAGTGAGCAACATGAAAACGATACTAATACATAAATGTATTGCATGTAGGACAAAAATTGAACATAAATTTTACTATACTTGCGCTTACATTAATATTAATTTCCACTTTGCTTGTCGAACTGTTTACTTCTAGTTGTTTTTGTATGTGTGTTTATTGTAGCGCTATGATTAGTTTGTTTATTATAACTTTGTGATCTAGCTTTGTTTTGTACTTTTCGTATTTTTTTAATTTGATTAGTGTTACTATCATTACTAGTGCTATCATTTTTGCTATCAACGTTACTACTAAAGCTACTACTATTGTTGTGGTGTGCACTGCTCTGATTTTCCACATGATTAGTATGCGATAGGTGAATGGCTTTTGTATTGTTGAAAAACGATGCAGTTGCAGTTGTAAAGGGCAAGTTTGTAGCATCACGATCGTGTTGTTTAGGATTGGCGATACTTTCCACTGTATTCGTTTGAACCGATGTACTTACAGTAGAGTTTTCTAAACCAGTGGTAAAGGATTCAGTGCTAGGGTGTGCCTCGTGTCTATCCTTCGGTGAAAAAGCGGATGAAGACGATAAAAACTGAATACCGTCGCCGGACGCTGCTGATGTGTTCATAGCCGGTGAATGAGAGGACGATGAATATGAAGCTGCCAGCGATGCAGCTGCGAATGGAGGATTCAGACACGCAAGTCCTCCTTCCAGACGCAAGTGGCCATTATCAAATGCAACATTCCCACTTTCGTCGCTCTCGGACGCAGTAAGGCAATCTAACTTTCGTTTCGATCCCGGCTTTGCCAGTATTACTAGATGTGAATCTGAAGATTCTGTAAGCGACTCGTTTGCTATTAGCGTATGTGAAACACATTCAAATCTTTCTTTAAACTGTCCTGGCTCGTCTCTCTTTCTGTTACCTTCTCCATTGAAAGATGTCGCAATACCACTGCGAGGAATTCCCACAGTCAACACATCGATGTCATACGGTACCACGTTTTGACTGCTCACGGTCTGTAGATCGTACGGAGGTACAACTTGTCCGTGTGGGTTGCAGATGGTCGTCGCAGGGCTCTTTGATCGCCAATATTGTAACTCGGTTTTACATTTATTCAATTCCTGGCAAATAAATAAAAACGATTGAGTGATTATTAAAGATTGCTAGTATAGTTCTCTAATTTTGCACTATAATTTAATTAGTCAACTTGGTATTAGGAGTGTTCTATTATGCAAGCGCTCATGTCGATTATTTGTATGTTTAGTAATAAACGAAAATTTATTCCAATTATTCCAGAAATTTTAATAACTACAACGCAAACTTGGGTTTGCGATCAATCCGTAATGAAACACATTTTTTACTGACCAATTTTTTTAACACACCAAAGAAAGAAATGCAAAAAACAATAAAAAAATACGACTCCAAGCGGCGCAATGATCAAAAGCGATAAGAAGGTCAGAATTTTATTACGCTAGAGTCGAACCGTTAGAGTTCGACTCTGAAATCTCTTCTGTACAAACGTTGGGGAAGAAAAATTCGTCACTGTATGCCTAAAGCTAAATCGATTCTTTCTGAGCTATTTTTGCTACTTCTTTTTATATAAGTATATGTTATACAACTTTGCTAGAAAGAAATATCACTTCTTCCCACTATAAAGCTGCAAACATGATTCGAAAGATAAGTAGTTTTAGTAAATATCGATCATTCAAGATATTATTCAAAAGTATCAAACTATGAAAAATGTGAAGAAACCATATCTGCTTATAGCATCTAATAAGGAAAAAATCATTAAAATCCTTATGAAACATGCTAAAGTAGTTAGAAACTATACTAAACCTATAACTATACATCGTAATTAGCTTCACGTATGTACCTCGCGAATAAAGTCTTTTATAACAGAACAAATCGAAAATCGAAATCGAATCGAATCGAATCGAAAGTTGAATAACAGATATGTAAAATTTTGGAATGTTAAAATTAGTTGAATGTGGTATTTTCTGCTGCTTCTCCTTAATGATCCAAAACAAAGGTTTGGAAAGTTTGGAAGTTTATAAAAGTCAAAGTCATTCATTACTAATCATTCATTTGTTGTAGGGAGGTACGGTATAAAATAAATAAATTGGTATAAAATAAAAATAATAAAAAATATAATAATAAAAAGACGGTATAAAATAAATAAATCGAAAAGAAAATGACCCGAAATTTGTAGAGACTAATGATAAAATCATTCTGTTTGGCTGACAAAAGACTGGCTTTCGCCACTTTTTTGTTCACTGCACCGCATAGAAACAATTTTTGCATATGCTGCGTAGAAGAATTGCTAGGAAAAAATAGTTATTGAACTGATCATAATTACCTGTAAGACAGTAGAAAACTTCCGAGAAAGTTCGTCATTCTTCTTATCTGTTTCATCTAATCGGTTCGCGAATTCCAGCGTTTGCTTTTGTTGTTCGGATAATAGTTTTTGTTGTTCCGTTATTGTTTTAGCTTGCTCAGTCGCCTTCCGCTTGCATGTGCGTAATTCGCTACGTAAAACGGTGAGCTGATTATTGTACCTAAAGAAAACAACATGGAATGACGATGTCGTTGGAAGATACTAGCTCGTTTTCGTGATTCTTACCGCTTCATGCCCTGCTTGATTTTACGTATTCCTTTGCGCAATACCATATTGCTCTGAGGAGGGGACGAAGAACTAGAATGTGATGTATCCCGAGACAAAATCGAAGAAGAAGTTTCCAGAGCCGCGAAAGATTTTGTACTATTTGCTGTAATAGAAATAATTACACACAAACCATGGTCAATGTTTATCCGATTCTGCTCTATGCTTTCAAAATTACTTACCAAAATATGCAAGATCAGGTAGATTGGGCTCTATATGTTCTTTGAAATATTCCATAGCCATGGTAGAGAGATCGAATAATTCGTCGGTTACCTTGTAGGGTCGATCTAACGACGGTGATGTGCGAATGTAATATAACACCGAGTACACTTCATCGAGAATCTGTAAATAATAAGACAATTAAATATATCATAAAACCGTGATATTATAATATTTTTCATCCATATTACAATTTGTCTACCCTAGTCCTAGTGTTACTGTACTGTGTTACAGTACAGTAGATGTCATTGAGATACAACATGATTTAAAAAAAGAAACTTACTCCTCCGGGGAAAAAACAGCAATGTTTCCTTTCGATATGTTTGCCAAACGTCATTTGCAATAATGACAGTCGCATGTAACATGTCTCTAGGATATCACACTCACAAGCTAATGGATGGTTACGTCGAGCAGATTCTCTACATACGACACGAAAAGGAATACAAGAGAAACAAGATTAATGAAAAATCAAGAACTTGAAAATATACACAGATACTCAGAAGAGCTACAAATAGGTAATGTTTTGAAGAATAACAAAGCTGAAAATTGGTGGTATCTGCTATAGATACGTTTGTATAAATGTCATATATATTCTAGTTACCTTCGGGGCATTTTTGCTTTCACTGTCTGAAATCGGGCGTGCATTTGATTTTGTAGTTTTTGAAACGTAGAATTCAATAGCGTACTGCAAACTTGGTTCATTTGACGTGATATCTGTAAAAAAACAGAAATGAGATAAATAAATTCATAACGTGCCTGCAAATTAGTGCAACGAAGCGAACGTAAGGATTTATATAAACTAAGTATGAAAACGATTTTTAAAAGACTTGTTTCTCATTTAAAATAACTATTTAAGCAGGTTCAGGAAAATATAAATAATCAAATTTTAAGCAATACATACCACTCGCATGTGAGCAATTTTTTTAAATCCCACAAAGGCAAATATATGTCCCAATATTTCTGTTGGTAGATCCATCAGATTGAGTTCTTGTTTCTGTTGAACATGTTGAGCATTTGTGGCCAAGGCCAAGCAGACATTGTCGTTTCTCAATTCAACACTGGTTAAGCTATTACTAGCATAGGACGACTGACTCGACATTCCAAACTCCGAAGGAGATGCTGGTGAGCTTTGAAAAGCTGTAGTTGTGGGTTTACTAGTGTTTGAAGAAGATATCGTAACAGTGTTTGATGAGGAAGTTGAGCCAGGCAGAACCCGAATGGAATGAAGACTGGATTCTTCTGATGTAGCACCGGTCATCTGGCGTGTTGAAACCATCTTGATAGTTCGTCTAAACTGAAGAAATTAAAGAACATACAGAAAAACATATTAATTTCGTGTAAGTCACTATATTATAACCGTCGCAAACTGTATCAGATTTTTCGTCAACGCATACGTTTATTTGTCGTCATCTCACAGCATTTTGTAGAAGTAATGTTAAATTTTCTTTATCGCTAACTTAGTCTGCTATATAAAAGGAATTGACAGCAAGACTAAAGCGATTTTGTTTGGGTTATATTAATAGCATATCAAGTAGACTAATAATCTCACTATCTTGCATTTTTTCCATTCCAGCATCGCTTGGGTGGTGATAAAAAATATTGCAATGTTGTTCTCTATTTCTTAATTACTCATTTCAGTCAATAAACACACATTCATTCGCACACTGTTTCGATAAAAGTCTACTTCATCTAGCATACATAACATCATATTTTTGCCCTAATTTCTAATTTATACACCAGTTTCGTTTACTTTAACGAATGGTTGCATGAGAAAAGCCATTATTTATGATTAAGAAGCATTACACGATGCAACGCAGAAAGAAATTGATTGCAGAAAATCTGTACATATGAATACATCTGGTTGAAGTCAGTGAAATTTTCAGTGTTTAGCACAATTGTAAAAATCTTAAAATTAGATTGAAACATTCATTGTGTTCATTGAGTCACTTGCTATTTAACTGACAAAGGAAATATCAAAATCTCAATGCACACACTAGTCATAAGAATTTCATATAATTAATACATAATGAAGGATATAATTTAAACGTTGTTATCGTACAAAAACCTAACTTTGCAAAGTGTTCACATTCCATAACTTGGGGCAAATGAAGTGTAAAACATAGCAGTGTGGCATGCAATGTGTCAATTGATCGTTCTCTTTAGATTGTTGCTCTCTACATCCTGAAATTCGCTCATTTTTACAACACTTCCACCGATCCGATATTATGACTCTTGCATACACCAGACACAATGTATGTCTCATAAAAACTAACATAACTTTTCGATGGATACGTTGACCAATATTTACGTTTAAACTGAATCTTTTCGAGAATTTTGAAAACTATGTTGCATTTCAAGGACTGTAATATGGAAAGAACGATTAGCTCTGGAGCATTGGCAAACTGTAATTAAAACCAGCTATTATGCTCTTAGCATCACCGATCGATTCTATCGACATCCAATGGACTTTCATGTTATATTGATGTGCTGAGCCTGCAAACCGGGATTGCTATAAAGAACATTGTTGATACAGCCATAATTGGAAAAGACACAAGATACAAATCGTAGAAGGGTTTTAAGACACGATAGGTACACGTACACGAGGGTTGGCTACAATTATTTTACTTCCGTATTGCATACATCGCTCTAATGCTGGAAATAATGCTTTGTGCAAAAAAAACGAGATTCTACAACCATTACAGATCAATCGCAAATCGTAGCTCTCTTGTTCGTCTTCACGGAAAATCAACTACAGTAAACTTACAAATAAAGCAAGCAAGCCTTGTCAATACACTGCAAGTTCACTGCACGAGATAATGGATTTTCGACAGCGCAATGTGCGGAAAGATACCAACGCACGACGATGGTCAGCAATCGTACCGAAAGATATTCTGCACTTGTGTGAATTACGTTAAGGTTTATTATGAATTGGCGAATGAAAACGGATGGAAAAACTATTCCGATATGCAATTCGATTTCTTCACTGAATTCCAGTTCCGTTTAGTGATGGGAAGTCGAAGTGGGAACGGAGCTCCTGCCAAACAAGGTGCAATGATTTAGAAGGTGGATTTTTTTCGCTCCTCGTTATCGTTCTCGTACACTTTCACTCGATAAAATAGTTCTGGCGGATACACTATCAGTTTAAACAATATTGGGCTCATCGACTAATAACTAAAAGTTCGTGATAACTATACGCGAGCGATTTAAAACAATGGAAAACGCGAAACACGACGCACACAACCTTTTTCTTCCACTTTGTTTTTAAAAAGAGAAAGAAAACAAATGTCAAACGTCAAAGCAACGGCCATCCGATTGACATTTTCTTAAACTAATATTCTTTCCTAGTTTCAAAAGTATTTCAAGCTTTTAAATATTGATAGCTCGTTAGAAATTCCATTGAGTCCGAAATATCCGACTATTTTCTGCGTATTTCGAATGATTTTTTGAAGCAAATTTATTGAGGGATGCAGGGGCATCAATCCTGGTGTTAAAATGAATGGTTTATATTTTTTATTTTCTTTCATAAAACTATGATATTATGAAGTTGAATACTTTCATAATCTCTATCTGAATACATCCTTGGTTCGATACGATACAAAACTCAAACTATTGAAAAACTTTGCATATGTGTTGAATATGTGGTAATACCGGCTTAAGTGAATGAACTTTAGTCTAGCTAAATTGGCTACTACTAAAAAAGGCCTGCCCAGTACTTATATACAACTGCAAAAAAATACAGAATATTACAACACTTTTACTAGCAATACAATGCTTTTTACACTCAAATCTTTACACATAATTTTATTGGCATATTTTTACATTTACATGAACATGATAGGATAAAACGCTTCTCATATTACTCAAATCACTAATAAAGAAATCAGTTCTTATTGCATAACTATTTTCGTATTACATTCGATTAAGCTGTTATAAAAGTTAAACAGAAATTTTCCTTGCAAATTATGACAAAAATTCTGTAATCTTATTTTCCTCGATACAAGCTGGCTGTCGTCGCAGATTGAAGAACAATTCGTCATTATATCGTACCTTAACTACTCAAGGTAATTAATAATATATGTTGCACATTTTGGGCCACTATCGTTTTGTTTTCAACGTTTCCATAATTAGTACATTTAATAAATACTAACCGAATGAAATAGCAAACCACTCACTCAACCAAATGTAACGTACTATTTTGAAGGGGTTGAATGTTATGCGGGGAGGCTTTTAATTGAGCTAAGGTTGAATATCCCAATGAGTGCGTAAAACTCAGCTTTTGATTGCAGCAGCTTTTGAAATGATTCTACCATTAGTTAGTTTTCTGAATTCAACCCAAAGTCTTTGATTTCCAACAAACATCGCCCGTACTCCTCCAGTATCAGACGTTCCGAAGTACGCATGCTGCAGCCACGCTTCAAACACTCCTCTGCTTGTGCCACCATACATTGAACAGTTGCTTCAATTACATCCAACGTCATGAAGTGGTGCGGCTGTTTAGCCGGTGGCAATTTCGACCAATCGGTTTCCGCTGCTGGACGTTTTACTCCAATAACATACGAATTGGATCGCCTAGCTTCAGATGAAAGTTCGGGGTTTGTCGACAATATAGATGCATTATTTCTTGAAGTGTTTCCGTCGTCTATAGACCGCCTTGATACATCGTTCGAAGATAAGTAATCGTACTCCGAGTTGAACTGTTCTGTATTACGACATCCTGCAAGGCAATTTTAAAAATCAATTGATATTAAACTATTTTCATTAGGTTTACAGAGAATAAGAGTTCTTACCTATGCATTTGCAGTTACTTGAGCAAGCGATTTTGCCTTCGTAACACTCACAGTAGTTTTTCAAACATCCAGATCGTTTGCAGTTACACCCTTTCGTATGGAGCCGCGTGCCATCGTCTGTCGACCCAACCGAACCTATTTTTGGTCTACAATGAAGAGTAGTAAGGACGATATTATTTTCTATATAAATGCTATGTTTGAAGG
Source organism: Anopheles farauti (assembly GCA_000473445.2). Taxonomy (NCBI): domain Eukaryota; kingdom Metazoa; phylum Arthropoda; class Insecta; order Diptera; family Culicidae; genus Anopheles; species Anopheles farauti. The sequence goes on from KI915066.1 coordinate 1,040,297, forward strand.
TAAAATGTGATATCACACTGTACCATAACTGCAATACATACTTAAATGCATTTGGATTACGCTCCAATGTTGATCGTATAGCTTTTTGTCGCTCGAAGTCATGATTGTGAGTGTTGAAACAATCCTTACAGTTACAGTTGTAACAACATTCTCCGTTAGCGAAACAGTCACAGTAAAGCTTCAGGCACTGCGACTTTGTACAATTACAAGCCCGCTTCTTGTATGCCTCATCCGGCAAACTGTAACTGACATTTGATGGCGGCAGTTGCGAGGTATCATCGGACACATCGACCAGCTTCACATTAACGCCACTTGAGCGACCCTTATTGATTTGTCCACTGTTTTCCGTCTCCGTCACTTGTGTACGATCTTCTGTGTTGAAATCGGAAAGTTCTTTGCTAGAGGAAGTCGGTTCTGATTTTGGCACAACAGTACGAATCTCTTTACCATCTTCCTGCGTTATAACAAAACGTGTTCCGGGACTAATTATGTCCTTTGAAAACATATTATCAGCATTAAGAATTATCTTTCGGTTGCTAGGCAAAACTGATGATTTACCGATACCGGTTGCTGTGGAAACGGTTGCCATATTGCCTGCTCCATTGCGTACGACATACGGTCTGTTGTTTTGCATAACAATTTTCGGTGCTCCCCCTTGAGGGGTTCCGCTGCTGATAGATGCTGAACCCGAGCCCGAATTAGTATTATTGGTAGCGGTAATTGTATTGCTGTTAGAACCCTTACTTCCTGATTGCATCACAAATTTCTGCACGGTACCGCCAACTGATGTTGCGCGTTGATTTAACAAGCGTACATATTGCACACCTTTACCACCAGGTAAAGTGACCGCATGCAACGGTGCACTGCTGTTGGGTGTCACAATTTTCTTCACCGTAGTGTTACTGACATTCGGTTTGATAACAACCTTCGATAGCTCGTTTGCCCCATTGCCATGATTGATCTTGGTTATTTTTGAAGATCCTGCTACTGCAACACCTTGGGTTTGTGGTGGTTTCGTCATTCGTAACACCGTTCCGGGTCCACCCGAAGATATTGGTGTTGCTTGAGGTACCATCTTAATCGCACCGCCAGGAATGGTTTTCATCGTGATTGTTTTTCCCAGAGCCATAGTTTTTAAGGCAGTTCCTGAAGATGATGGTACACTTTGAGGTTGTATATGCATGACACGAGCATTTGCGTTTAACACCACCTTAGCCGGACACTGTTGCGAAGTGCTGGGACTGGACATCGAGATTACTTTTTTCACTGGAGAAGGTTTATTTCTAACATTCGTGATCATCGTACCGTCTGAGTTGATCAATCGATAGGATGCAGTTGCCATCGTTTGAGGTAATGAAATTCTAGAAGAATTCAGTAGCTTCATAGTCGTTCCTGATGTTGAAGTGCTTTGCGGAATCATCACTACATTTTGGGCGGCACTATCCGACCCGGAAGTGCTGTTAACTTTATTCACACGCGATATTATCGGTGTATGTTTAATAGATTGTGCCTTTTTACCGCTTTCCGCCATTTGGATCGTGGCAGATGTATCATCGTCATCATAGTATTCCTTTAAAAGGTATATTACAGAATATTATATAGCTTTGGTAAACGAACAACAAGCGAATATTTCAGTACAACGCTTACTAACCTCTTCAGTTGATTCGCCGGGTTGGCTAGATTCATCCACTAAATCCTCTAACTCTATATTGATATTGTTATGATTCACCTCCTCCTCTTCCTCCAGCTCCTCAGCCGTGTACTCTACCAGATCTTCCGAGCCGTCGTAAGACTCATTATCGATGTCTCTAAAATTCTCCATTTCTGAAAATTAAACCCTAACAAAACAGAGAAATTCAATGGAATGAAGATTGCGTTTTTTTTTTGGTATAATTTTCATGTAATTATTTTCGGATAACGTACTTCAGACGTGAGTAACATGAAAATAGTAATCATATAAACCAATGCTTTCATGATAAGACCCCACACAAAATCTTCAAATGAAATAAATCGATTACCAGAAGCACCTACAGCAAGAACCATTTTGAATCTTTTGAATTCAAATTCAAAACAAAAACAAACAGTACCTTCATGCGCTTCATGGATTATGGTTGGCTGCCCGATGGGAAAAATAGGAAGCTCCGCTGTGGAAACATTACGTGGCTTACGAATATTATGCAAAATTAAAGGGAAAACTTACCAAGGGTCAAAATATCGAAACTTTTAGTGCACCCCTTTGTGAATGCACACGCGGTAATACGTCGTGATAGCGTAACTTTATCGAAGGCACACACCCGTGTGCTGTTTTTCTTTTCACCCAGTTATGCCGTAGCAAAGTTCAAAGTCAGTAGTATTTAAGAACACACGATTATTTACATAAATTGCATGAGTGTACCACAAGCTGAAGGAAGCGTAATATATTTTTATCTGCACTCAAAAACTACACCAGCTTAGTCAATGATTACGATTACGGTTTTACTCTCCGAGTTTCGGACGGCACATATTACCCGAAACGACGCGTATTTATTTTCGACAAATTCATATTACGATTGTATTCCACATACGCAACCTATGCTACTCGTTATTCGGAACCAGCCACATCATCTTTCTGTGCACGAAAATTAGTCTGGTAAGCTTTATTTGAGGAATAACATTCAAAATCAAATTTATAATTCTCCGTTTTTCTTCGCTTGGCTCTTTTTGTAAGATTTGACTTTTGCTAAGGTAGCAGCGCCCTCCCGGCCGACAATTGACAGCTAGTTTGTGGGCGAGGGGGGTATGTTGCGATGTGGAATTTTGACGGTTTAAAAATGGTTTTATACAAGTCATTTATAACCACGCACACATGCGCATATCGTATATCGTACATTTCGTGCATGTGTGTGCGCGAGGTATTTCGCCGATTGTTTCTCCTTCTTTCCTTTGTAATGAATGGAGGCTAGTCATTCAACTTTTTTCCGAAACTAGTTTATTTTTATTTTTCCGAACGGATAAAAAATACAAATAATTTTTTTTATCAACCGGATCCTTCAAAGCAGCGCTGCGATATGATTCATTTGTGAAAATACATTGTTGGTTTTTCGCTGAAGTTTTACTGTAACAATTAAAAATATGGTAAATTCAAGTAAGAAAGACTTCATCGAGTACCGGTGATACGAGTGATAAAAAATCATGAAATCGAGTAGGGTAAGTGCAGCAATTATGGACGAGTTTGTACAGCGTTTTCACGAAA
>KI915066.1:1045090-1102294 GCA_000473445.2 Anopheles farauti
CAACAGCCGCACCAACGCTGCAACCATGCCCTGCATGAAATAGAAGTAATCAACAGCATTGTTTTGATCAGTTACTTTCCTGTAAAAAATAAACAAGTAGTATGGTTAAACGTAAAATAGAATGATAGGTAATTAATATAAACTTAACGTGCAGTCATTACGTTACCTGGCCAATCGCTTCCAATGCCATCAGAATGTTACTCATCATTAAAATGGCGACTTTAGAATTGACATAGGCTGCTCGCACGACAGCATCTAGTTAAACAAAAGCCCTAGAATGGTTCTTCATTCAATACATGTTGTTTGGACTAGCGTTATTTTAAACTTCCAGTACTACGCAGCTCGCGCACTTGCGTTGCGACGCACTTTACATTGGTACGATTTGGGTCAGCTTCAGCGTTTTTCCACATTTTAACACTTCCTTAGCTTCACACATACAATTTTTCATAATTTCGTGCCGGACACTGTATTTTCATTATAAATTATTAGGAAAATAATTTAACTAAAATCATCATTTAACTTTACTCTGCCCAATAATGCGGTTATTAGACGATGGAAAATACTGTCAGATGGTTTTGGATATTTTCTGTTAAACTGGGCTCCGGCGCGGCGTTTGACATAAAAAATCTACCCGTTCGTGTAATAACGATACATTGGGCGGATCGGTTATTTTGTTTAATAATGTTTTAATAATGATTGTACAATGTACGGACAAAATTGTAGGTGAGTGCAAAACCACAAGAAAAACCAAAACAAACCGAAATGTAAACAAACAACCATTTTGACAGAAAATATCCAGCCTGAAAAAATCAGAACTGAGCATGTCGAATTCTGATTTGCGGTTTGGATATTTTCTGTCAAACTCGATTTGGCAGAACATATCCAAAACCATCTGACACTATTTTTTCTCGTCTAATAACCGCATAATGCGGTTATTATACGATGGAAAATACTGTCAGATTATTAAAAGCATTATTACACAAAATAACCGCTCCACCCAATTTATTGTTATTACACGAGCGGGTAGATTTTTTATACCAAACGGCGCGTCAGATCCCAGTTTGACAGAAAATATCCAAAACCATCTGACAGTATTTTCCATCGTCTAATGACCGCATAACGTTACATAAAATGCTAACACCAAGATGAAATTGTAAACATTTCGAATGCCACTTTGGTTATAGCATTTCGTGGTAGTTAAAAAGAGACCGCGGATAGTTGAAGCGAAATGGAAATACATTTCATACGAACCAAACACGAAAACCAACTCAAAATTGTATCAGGGACTCAAAACATTTTTACTTTCTGGGGTTTCTATCCCACAAACTTTCATTTTTTGCTCTCCTCACCCCGTTTCAGCCCTCTGCAACATATCCTCGCCCACAAACTAGCTGTCAATTGTTTGCCGGGTCCTTACCCCGTTTCAGCCTTACGCAACACACCCTCGCTCACAAATTAGCTGTCAATTGCTTGCCGGGAAGCGCTGCCAACTGTATCGGTTGTTATGGAAAAAAATCTTTGCTCAATTTTATTATGTTTTGTGAATGGAGATACTCCATATTTTAAGTATTTTGTCCAATACTTAAAATATGCGATCTACACTTTTGCTTGGATAATTAAAAACAAATAATTTTAGTTTGTCTACAAGTAAATACAACATCTTCCATGGACTCCCTTACTGAAAACATAACCATTCAATACGTTCTAACCGCTGCGATTCAATTGGTGAAATTATCGTACAAAAGTATGTTTCCTATACATGAAGTTGGCATTTTCAATGTTTACTCCGTTGGGCCAGGAATAGACAGGAAACTAGGACTAGGACTATGACTTTTTATATGTATAGTAGTAAACATGTAATAGTCGTATATATAAAAATATTTAAAATTTCAAAATATCTCCTTAATCAATCCTCACAATGGACAAATTTTAAACTTAGGGACCTCTAGAACCAGACCAAATTATTTAAACCAATGTAACCACCATGAACCGCATGCGCAAACTGATTACTGACCTGTTGTAGAAGATATTGCATCATGGCAAAGTAGACATATTAGCTCAGCCTGAAGATCATCATAATTTTACCATCAGTAGGGAATATAGCACGAGTTAAATCGGTCAGATAAAACACAAGAACACTGACATGGATTCGGAAGGAAAGTGTGGCCTCTGTGGGATAGTATCGAAACTTAAGTGCGCAGGTTGCCAATTAATTTATTATTGTAGTTCGGAGCACCAGAAGAAACATTGGCGAGCTAAGCACAAGAACGAATGCGCCAAACCGTACGAGGTGACCATATTTTAAGACGAACCATTTATGAGATAAATTGTTAAAAAATACAGCTTCTTCAAAAACTCTTTTAACTAGAGCTGGTTTAATTGATTAACATAAAGAAGTGCATTTTTGAGGCTTTTTTGGCAAAACAATATTGGTTTTACTAAACGTGCTAAGTCGGAAAGTATTCGGGAAAACACAAGTTCTACCCGTCGATCTCAATATAATTTTAAAAATAGATCAATCAGAACGCATTGCCAGCATGCATAAATAGCTTAGCACAAATCGACGGTGGTAGTAGTGTTTCATAGCAAACGTAGCACTCCAAATCTACAACTGCATCTACATGAATAATAATTTAACATTACTTTTTTATGCATAGATCGTCTACCACTCTCCGGAGACCAAGGTAATTTTTCGTTCCCTGCCCGCTAGTCCTTCATACATGTCTCCTTCATAGATGTCTCCTTAGACTTTACTAAAGATAAAAGCAGAAAGCAGACATTACACGCTGGCGACGAATCGAATCGAATATCTTTAATCGGATTACACTAATAAAAATCAAGTGATTAACATAATTTGATGTATGTCATCATTTGATTTTGCGCTGATTAATGATATTAAAATCATATGCTAATAATTTACATTCGCCATCTAACATCTTACATAGTACAATACTTTCATCTTCAGAATTATGTTTACAGTATGAATTAAATATATTTTTTTTCTCAGTTAACCAGGAATGAAGAGATCGGACGCTTCTTCATGGCAACAAAGGAAATTACAAAAGATACTGTACTCTTTTCCGAGAATCCACTAGTAATTGGTCCAAAGTGGAATCTGGACGAATATGAGCAGCGATCCGTGACTGTACCATGTGTAGGATGCTTTGCTGATTGCTGTTTGGGACAGTTCTGTTGCGAATACTGCCGCTGGCCGGCATGCAAGCCAAACTGTCCGGGTCTGGTAAACGCTAATTTGCATGGTCTGGAGTGTGGTATCCTGCGGTTTGGGCGTCCGCCGAAACCTGGAGATGATCCCGAATCATTTTTCGATTATTATAGATATGATGCACTGCTAGTGTTGAAGTGTTTGGCTATACAAATACGCAGTCCAGATTTATTCGACCAGATGCTCAACCTCGAAAGTCATTACGAAGCACGCAAGAGTACCCGCTACTATGCGGACACTGACGAACGTACGGTATCGTATCTGTTTCGCAATTTCCTTGATCCACTGCAAAAACTGGAGCGCAAAGAGGGCAAGGTGGTGCTAAAGGTGTGCGATCGAAAAACATTGCACAAGATTAGCGGGATACTGGAGGTGAATGCTATGGTAATTCCCTTATCAAATGGTAGAGAAATATGCGGTCTCTATCCGATCGGTTGCATGTTGGAGCACAGTTGTATGCCGAACGCGTTCTATACCTTTGATTGCTCTAAAGGCATGAAACTAACGTTCAAAGCAGGTAGAGACATACGAAAAGGTAAGAGTTTTTGTTTTGCTATGCTTAAAATAGTCCATATCCACTTCCTTCATCATCTTTTTTGCTTCGCGCAGGTGAACATCTCACGACTACGTATACACATTCGTTATGGGGCACGCAGCTACGCCGAGAGCATTTAAAAACGAATAAATACTTTGCCTGTAAGTGCAACCGATGCTCAGATCCGACGGAATTGGATACCTTCTTGAGCGCACTTCGCTGCATGGGTATAGAGAATGAACCGTGCGGAGGATTTCAACTGCCAATTGATCCACTATCTGATATCAGCGACTGGAAGTGTAACAGGTGTCCGGTGCAGATAACGCATGATCAAGTTAACTTTCTAATGTCAAAGATTGGTGAAGAAGTGGACGAGGTGATGGGGCGCAAATCGTCAGTGAAGGAATTTGAAAACCTCATACATAAGCTACAGAATTTTCTCCACCCGAATCACTTCCATCTGTTAACCCTAAAGCATTCATTGATTCAAATGTACGGCCACTTTCCCGGTCACCGATTAAGTGAACTTTCTAATGAAGTGCTACTACAGAAGTTGCAAATGTGTCGTGATATGCTGGCGATCATCGAAGTACTGGATCCCGAATCCTTCCGCTTGACGCTGTACGCCGGGGTGATTCTTTTAGAGCAGCAAGCCGCATTGGTTGAATGCAACCGTCGTAAGCTGTATACCAAAAAGCCTGGAACTGAATCAGACGTAGGCACAGAGAACACTTTGAATGAAGCGGTGCAGTGTCTCGTACGCGCGAAGAGCATTTTGCGCAATGAGATGGGAACACAGCAAGGAAAAAAACTGATGGAGCAAATCGAAAACGCTTTGGAGCGAATTGCCACAGCTTCTCCCAAGGCGTAAGGACAACTTTGAACGCTCTTTTGACATTGAAATTTTATATTAAACTATTTGAATAAAATGTTGTAATGTTTCATTATGATTTCCATTTGTGTATACAGCCTGTTGTTTATGTGCTAACAAAGGGGGTATGGCAGATACGAAAGCAATTTTGGTTTTAAAGATAACATGTAAACTCCAGTGTGCAGTTATCAATCTAGTTAACAAATATTTTTAAACTTACGGCAAATTGGAGCAAATATTAAATTTCACTTGACTGTTTATTTTTAAACATATTTAAAAAAAAAATACTTACCACTGAAAAACAACAAAATCGGTTTTTAGCAGCTAAACCAATACGGTTGAAATTTGTATAGTTTTTTTACACATACGTTGCGCCCTCGGTATTCAATTGTTTATTAATTAGAATGTTTGGTCAAATCTTAGATTTACATCGGATTTTTGATAACTAAGATGCAAACGAACGTTCACGAACTAGAAAGAAATGTTGTTTTAGAGCATTTCAAATAGCATTAATTGATACGAAAAGTAAGATGGTGTTGCCTGGTAGAAAAGCGTTGAATAAAACTTGGAGAGTATTTAAAGAAACTCATCTGGTTCCCGAGGAGCGTCAAGATCGCGGTAGTGAATAACTGGACGATAGTCGGGTCCACCCATTCTAAAAATGAATAAAACAAATAAACACACAAATTACCAACAAAGAAGTGTTTCCGAAAACCATAATCTATTATGTTGTTGAATGTGAATTGGAAAAGATATGCTTTAAAACATTACTAAGCGAAGTAAAACTAAAGTAAAAACACATATAAAACGATGTTTTTTATCCAGTAAAATGTTGTTGCTGAGCCAAAAAGAGAGAAAAATATAAACAAAATACCTAGAAAAAGCTATCATTGAAGTTGGGCGCATCTAAGTCACTGTACGCAATGATCGGTCGTCGAGGGTCCACCGCCGGGTCTCTGTGCCACACAATCAAATTCGACCACGTAATAGCATACGTAAAACAACGCACCGTTTTCCACCGATGTAAGTAGGTACAAACAATTCACCATTTGCCGAAGCGCACAGACACAGACCAAAAGTTAAACAACGGAAAAGAAAAAAAAAGAAATTCGCTCAATCAATAACAAAGCTTAAAAGCGTAATAAAAATTATGTGACAAAACTTGTGCTATGGCACTGCAAACTCTTTATCTTTGATGGTATGTCTGCCAAGGCACATTAATGACTGCTTATATGGGTAAAAAAAATATTTGTTACAAGCGCCATAAAAAATGCGAACATGTGTGGCCTATAAATATTTCACATTGTTGCTCCAAATTATATTTTTTCTTGTCAACAAACGAAACTTCAGCTTTTTAAAAAGTTGGCCATGACGGATGTTTAATCTTGTACCGTAACTTGACATAGGCTTGATTTTGAAAGCGAAAACATATCGATGTTTTTCTTTACTCGCATTTCATATTATGCTCGTACTGTTCGCGATCGTTTGAACTATAGGAATAATTTCAATAATTTGAATGGTCTCAAGCCACGCAACATGTGCCGTATGATATTTGTTTGTGAAAATCGCAACCTCGATACCCATAGCGTCAAAAAAGCCTGGCGAGACCAACGGTATATCTTGATGAATTAAATGAGCAAAATAGGAAAATTGTACTGCAAACAAGTACAATGCGTCAGATAAATGCGTACGTAATAAAGTAATACGTAATGATGAATCTTTCATCATCAGTTAAATAACACATAATATCCCTAGATAAGCGCATCAAACAGAATTTAGAGAAACAACGTTCTACAGTACTACAAAACTCAAATATGCCAATGAACCAACATATTACTTTTGATTAATGTTATTACAATATATTCATATGACCGTTGATGTTTTAAGTTATGAATGAAAACATCAGTGAAGGTAAAGCAAGCGTTACGTTTTATGAGCCCATTTTTATACATTTGACACTAGTTTTAGTGAAATGGAACCAATTGAAAAAGTGCTAACATATTTAACGAAATTTTAAATAACATTCCAAACGAAAGATATTAGAAGTCCTTAGGTTTTCTACAATTGCAATCTAACATTCAGAGTATAGTGTCTGCATTTTTTATGGCGCTTGCCGTGCTGCTTATTCTATTATGACAAGTTTCAAATTTTCAATAAAACCATTACCTTCCACCGCGGCCAAAGCCTGGTCTGCCTCGAGGGTTCGGGGCAATAATCGGTGGTGCTGCGTACGCCGCATACATGGGTGCGTAACCGTGCGACATTCCAAATGGTTGACCCCTGTAGCTGTTCAATGGGATAACAAAAATACGGTGTGTTATCGTTCAAGTGACAGTTTTTCGTACACCCTTTCTATACTTACCCCGATCCCGGTGCACTCGCCGTAGCAGCAGGTGCTGCACCTTCTGATCCCGCCTTCTTCGTATTGCCGGGATGCTCGGGTAACTGAGGTCGCTTAGAATCTTTCAAATAATTATTGAAATACTCCACCTCCTTACGTACTTCCTCTACTTTTTCTGCATGCTTGTTGAAAATGTGTTTTCGTACAAAATCAGGACCTTTGAATTTTTTCCCCGACAATGGACATAACCACTTATCCTTTGCTAGCTCTTGTGTGTTTGCAGTGATGAATTTCTCCACTTCTACCTCAGCATCTTTTGCACCGAGTTTCTTCATCTCCCCGTCCTCTAGGTCATCCAAACGGGTCAGAAACGAAGCCATTTTGGTCTCGAATGTACGAATGTACTCTTGAATCTCGTTATTCATCACCTTATTCTGCGATGGCGGCCCACGAGCGTGAATAATGCCGCATCGATTTGGCATTTCGTCTTCGTACGGATATTCACAGTGGTTGTAGAAATCAACCGAATGCACAATGCGCAAGTACAGGATGAGTCTATCGAGCACCTCTATCAACTGCGGGTCACGCTCTATTAGTTCACCCTCTGTGCTCTTTTTGTTGTCCTCCGATAAACCCAGCAGTTCCTCTTCTTCAGCGGATGCTTCCTCGATTAAATAATCGGTTATATTTTGCAAAACCGGATTTTTTGATTGCAATCCAAACGATTCCACTGGTTGACAATCCCCGGAGCCATTCTTGGCCGTGCCGCTGGTTTGATTTTGTTCCTCTTTCCACAGTCCCCACTTATCATCCAGATTGTGGGCAATCTTGGCACCGAGTTTAATATCGCTACGCACAACAGTTTTGTGACAGGTAATGCCATTGATCGGGCGCACCCTGCGGCTTAGATCCTTGTTTATAATTGCGCCAAGTTCGCAATCTCGCAAACGGATATTGTTGAGGTTCCAACAAATTTCCTTAATGTTAACCTCGCGTTTGAAGGTTACCCATCCGCGTCGGAACCAACGTCTTTCAAGCAGCGGATCGGCAATAGCGACACGAAGAAATCCATTGTACCGACGACACATCGCTTCCACCTCCGCTTTCGTAATAGACGGAGCCAAATTACGGAGGAAGATCGAACTCGTACGGTGCAATGCTCGAGGGCCACTGTCCGCCGGAACATCTTTCACCAGATCGATAGTTTCAGCCTTCTGCTGTTCTAGCCCATCCTTCTCGTTTTGTGGTTTCCCATCGTTCGATTTTGTTTCGTCAACGATATCTCCTCCGGGGCCATCTGATGTATCTTTATCCTTCATGGGTTCGTCGGTGGATGATCGTTCTTTGTCCTTACTCTCGTTTCCTTCCATTATACTGTCCTCATCCACGTGTTTCCCTTCATTACCGTCCTTTTCCATCAAATCATCGGTTGGCTCGGTAGAAGATGTATTTTTTTCTTCGTCCAGCTTTACCGAGGATTCCTCTTCCTCCTTGTCTTTTTTAATAGATTCCTTTTCCTCCTCTGAATCACTGGATGATGAGGACGAAGAAGACGAAGAGCTTGAACCAGAATCGGATCTGCTTCGCTTCTTTCTGCCTGTTCCAGGTTCCGACTTTTGATCTTCCCTTTCTGCTTCGTCAATGTCTTGTTTCGAAACATTTTCGCCATTCGAATTCTTATCGAAACGTTGCTCGTCATCCACACTGGCGTTAAGTTTTCCGTTTCTTGATTCGTCGGTGTCTTGCGCCACAGGGTCTCTCATTTCCTGATCATCTTGCTTCGTGGCGTCCGATTCTTTTTTGACAGCAACGTCTTTAACTGCTAGTGATTCGTTTTTCGTCTCGGTTTTACCTGTTTCACCAGGAACGCCAGCCGTCATGCGTCCAACCGGTTCGCCTACTGCAGGCTTCTCATCAAGTATCTTCAAATCTTCTTCAGTACCTCCTTCAAGCTTAATGACAACGGTATCCAATAACCGAAGCAATGCATCGCTGTTAGAAGCATCAACAGATACCTTTCCAATTTCTTTTGAATTCAATAACTCCAAAAACACTTCACACCGTCGCTGAAGTAGATACGAAAACGACCATTACTAAACCATTATAATGTTGTTTTAATGTGCGGTACTTACTTTAAGGAAGGCCAACTGTTCCTCTTTTCGTTTTTGCGATTCTTCAGGATGATATTTGATTTTAAACCTGTGAATTTTGTAAGTAAAAAACAATATAGCCTAAGTTAGTAACATAATGCATAAGAATTATTGTAATTTAAATATAAAATTTCATTATGAATCATTTCAAAGGTACATATGCAAGATATAAGAACTAAGCGCTGTTTATGTAACATTTGGTGTAACAAACTTTTATATTCTTGTTTTGAAACATTTGTAAGTTAGAGTCTGTTTACTTTCAGATAAACAGAGTCAGCAGTAATGTGCCCTTTTTGTATCGAACTAGTTTCATTGCATTTTTATAACTCTCACATATTTTGCACACACGAAACAACATAACAACCTAAGTAACAAATGGAAAATAGCAATGTGCAGTGCTTCATTTCAATAAAGAGAAAATGATAAAAGGGATAATATTGGCATTATCTATTAATTTAGACACTGTTCATCCCACCCAGTTCGACAGTTCATACAGCATTCGATTTGTTGCGGAAATCTATTCATGAAGCAATTTGATTGATCGTACACATAATGCTAAAATAGTAAATACCTCTTCTTTACAACTTGATTTGCTTATTTCATTTGTGTGCTGTACCCCACGGAGCAGTAGAAGTATTGAAGAGTGGTAGATCGATCGGGAAAATGCTTATTATTCGGAGTGTTTACATACTGGTGACCGGTATCACCCGGAGATTTGCATCTCATCGACGTAATGCATGTTTTCATTCAGAGCTTTACAGCAGTCGCGAAGATATTAAATAAAGCAGTGGAAATATAACACAGGCATTGCTCGCCCGTGTCGTCTAACTCCCTATCTCCTAACGAAAGCCATACTTTGTCGAGTTTAAAAATTTCGCGGCGGCTTCACATACGCAACCCTTTCGCTATTCTGTTAACTACGCGCGTGCGATCTAGGTGGAAAGATGGATAGCAAATTGGGTGATCCAAAATAGTGCAAAGCCAGCCCTTGAAACAGTTTTTCGCATCAGTAGTACAATCCAAAAAGGATGAATTTTGTTTTAGCCAGTATTCAAAGCTTTGTCGAAAACTGTCCTACGGATGGCAGATGCACACGCTTTGGACGACCAATGGTTATCGCTGTCAAGGAAAAAATATAATTAGAACGTAGGATTGAATATTTAAATCAGAGTTTGGTGATGTGTAAATAAAGAATTAAGAGTTTTGAACTGTCATCATGGAAGATCGCTTGGAGCATGTAGTGTTCGACTTCCATCGTCAAATGCATTGTGGACGAAATCGACAATTGTAGTACCCCAACCGACCAATCATGAGACCTACGAAAATATATCATACCATTCTTCTTCTTTATGTGCCACGAAGAATTCGTTCATCTGCTGCCTTCGAAACTCGAGTTTGTACTCATTGTACTTGGTAATCGCATCTGAATCGGAAATGGAATCGTCTTGTGTAGCTAGAAATTGTTTCAGTGTCATCATGCAGGGCTGAGTCTGCATGTCTCCAGATGAAGCTGGTTCTCTGAAATTAAGAATAATATAGGTTCAGAAGTATACATTAATTTACAAACAAACCCTTTACTGTAACTACCTTTGATGAGCTGCTGCTTGATGACCGTAAGGCCCAACTGTAGGATGCATTCCGAAATGGTCGTGGGTATATCCATACATGCCGTAGCCGTCATGTCCTGCAAAATAAATATTTATTACGCTTCGTGATCATAAACTTATTGATGGGACACAACGATTGTTGGCATATTCTCTGTGATAAAGCAGTCAAGATCGTGGTAAAATGTGAATGTCAAACAAAAAAGGAAGTTTTATCGATCACAAAATAACTCCTATAGCGATTAAGAGAAGTACATCCGAGACAATATGATATATTTGCTTTTAAAACTATGAATATTGATTGAAAGGTATTGTGAAGTGGTAAATGTACCTCCAAATCGATGTCGACCTTCATCTCCCCAAGGTTCGCCACGCATACGTTTAACTGCAGGTCCTTCTCTAGCTGGAGAGTATCCTCGATCTCTCGGAGCAGGTCGATAATCTCGATAATCCTGACGAGGCCGCCCCCTACCGGACAAAATAAATAAGGTATAATCGTCTTCCATAAAATCATAGAGAAAGCTGCTTACCGGTCCGGCCAATCGTCTCTGCCTCTTGAGCGGTCTGGTCGATCAGCTCCACGACCGTAAGTATCTCCACCGCCGCCTCCTGCGCTACGTTCTCCGCGGAACTTGTCGCGTCTTTTGCGATCGTACTCATCATCTGAATCACCCATTGCGGTCAAATATGTACGTGAAAAGTTCCACTCGAAGATTCCTTATTGGAATCGCGATCGATGCAGCTGGAATTGAAGATGACATGGATACAAGAACAACACACATAACCTCAAATTTTGTTCTTTCAAGCTTGGCACTTAGATTGGAGTTGTATTGAAGCGGCAGTTTTCCCGTTTGCTTTTGAACAATAATCTCGATTGTTCAATATCGGAAACCGAAACATTTACTGTGATACTAGTTAGCATTAAGTTAATGCTTTCGTAATGAATTACTTTACACTAATGGGACATTTATGAGCCGTCAACACCGAACGCCACAGTGTCCGGATCATGCAATCCGGTCGCTTTTAGGAGATTTCAATGAAAAATAATCACAATACAGGAATTGTTCACGACACCGGCGCATCAGAGCGTTCTTTTTCACTTTAATTTATGGTTTATCTTGATTAGTATGACAGCTTACGTACTTGAATGGCGGTATCACCAAAGAAAGCTGATGCTTGAATTGCAGTACTACAATCGTCTTTTATTTTCGCCTCCTTATGATGGGTTTGATCCAATGAAGTAAACAGTGCCGTTTTATTGAGCTGGAAAACGATTTTCGTCCGTTTTATGGTTATTTTGATTCACTCTAACAACAAGTTTTCACTAATTTACACGGCAGCAGCACACGACGCATTCCTTCTTCTTATACTTTTTTAAGGAACAATAATAATAGCAGTACCGACAGCAACTGTCAAATCGCTTCCAAGAAGATGTTAGGTAGACAATGAATGCATTTCATACGAATGGATTGGAGGTGTTGAACAAAATAAACCAAATCTGACGTTAGGGTTCGCTTTTTTTCGAAAATGAGGCAGCGCTCTGCAATCCGTCGAACAAAACCACAGGCACAAATGAGGTTATTAGATGATGGAAAATACTGTCAGATGGTTTTGGATATTTTCAGCCAAATCGCGTTTGACAGAAAATATCCAGACCACAAATCAGAATTCGACATGCTCAGTTCTGATTTTTTCAGATCGGCTATTTTCTGTCAAAATGGATGTTTGTTTATATTTCGGGTTGTTTTGATTTTCGTGTGGTTTTGCATTCTCCTACAATGTTCGTCCGTACATTGTACAATCATTGTTGAAAGCATTATTACACAAAAGAACCACTGCGCCAGATTTTCGTTATTGCACGAGCGGGTGGATTTTTTATGCCAAACGCCGCGCCAGAGTCCAGTTTGACAGAAAATATCCAACAATATTTTCCATCGTCTAATAGCCCATTAAAGTAGGATTTGCTCGGATGCTTCGTATGACAATTCTGTTAGATAGCTGAGGGCTGCGAAAGCACCCCATCGAGTTTTCGTTCGAAAAATTGCTGAGGCTAAACGTCAGTCTTCCCTTTCAAAATGGTGGCCTTTTTGGTGATGGTTCCAAGCCTTGGAGTGTAGCATCTTTAAAATTCCTTTGATCAAAAAATAATTTTGAAAATTTGTGAGAAAGATAAGTAAAATAAAGAAATCTTCTAACACCCTGAACAGTAGACAACTAATCTGTTGAAATGAGACAAATTAAGTAAAAATTATCATGTAAAAATCGTAATTACGATTGTTACTTGCTCATACAAATTGTAATATGTGAAACAATTGCTTCTCATAATTAAAATTCAAAGATATTCTATAAATGTATGTAAATGTAGCAAAGATATGCAAATGCAAATAATATATGTAGATACGTAAATGATTACACTAATCCTGAGTAACATTGAAAACGTTACTGATGTAACATTATTGTTTAATGTTCCTAAATTACTAAAAGTTCGTTCGTATTACTAAAAGTTAATTTTTGGCGTATTATATAACGTTTGTTATTGTTGAACATGTCTAAAATCCTCAAACGTATAATGCTTTGGAAGATGTTAGTAAAGTTTTGGGGGAAACATTGAATCTCGCTAAATTCTCCTCAAGCAACGCAGATTTTATGGGTAAACTATCGAGTTGATCTCGTGCAACAATTCAACGAATTCGAACTACTAGTATCTTGGAGGGTCAAATGTTGTGTCGATGAAAGTCATACATTATTTAAAAAAGTGTTTGCAGAGATGCCGAGCCGACAAAAGTCGAACTTTATAATGCTGGAATTATCCAGCTGTCCTCTACTATTAGTGAACAATTTGTCTGATGCTTTTCAGACCGCAGATAGTAGTAATATATGCACTTTTGGTTTAGTATGTCTACTATTTACCGATATTTTCTACGAGCCGATATTTTACCGAGTTCTACCAATTTTGTAGCGGCTGCTTGACACACAGGTAAATGCACAATAGCCGAGGATTGCCTTTGCTGGATAATAATGTTGGTTGTGGTTCTCTTTAAGTGAACCTGTAGCGATGTTCATACTGACATAATGTACTTCAATGAGTAGTAAAACTTTCATTTACACTTTTGTATGCCATCTCCCGTCTGTCTAGAGCGTTGAGGTCTCCGATGATAGCATTTATATTGTGTATGTTGTGAACAAACATTTTTTTGATGGAAATTTCTTAAATTTTACTTTCTTTATGAAATCAAAAGAATTAAAGAATCAAAAGAATTAAAGTTTGATAAAGAAATGTTAGTTTGCTCTTGAAAATGAAGGTGTGAGCTCAGTTCTTTAGTTCTTCTTATGTGGTGCCTCTATTACTGGATTACTAATCTATTATGCCTACTATTAATTACTTATGCCTCTATAACTGGATTACTAATCGAATGGTGAAATTGTAGCGGCATCGGTTTACACACGATAGAACTGTTGCTACAATCTCATCTTGTTTATCGCCCTCTAGCAAGGGATAAGCAAGGGAACTTACCCTTTAAGGTTAAAAAAATACCGAGAACAAAACAAAATCAAAGGAACACATGTTGCTAGCCTAACTCACAACGTAATAACATCAATAATCATCTATTTCATCCATCAAAATACAAATACAGGGTCAGTTGCTGCAGGTAGAGCTTTTTTCCAACAAGCCGCATACGTTGGAGAAGGTCATACTACCGGAAGCAGAACAACATGTAGTTATTCGACGAGATAACTTATTGTCACGTTCTATTAGGATATAACTGATCAACGTCTCGAAAAGAAACCGCCAATGAATCAGTTGCTAATATATAGTTTGTCAAACTGCTATGAAGTATGCTAGTCGTAAAATGTCTGTGCTATTGCTAAGCAACATAAAAACACAAATCAGTATCCATTCATTCGAGCTGGCTGCTATAGGCAAATGGTTCCAATGCATCTGTTGAATTTAATTACACACGATGGTATTTAATATTTTGCGATTATAATCTGTTGAACACGATCGTACGGTGCGATGATCACATTGCTTCGCGTCAACTCTATGCAATCGTAAGGTAAGTATGTGTAGGTAAGCACACGATTTGTGTGATGGAACAAGCTTTCATCAACATGATGGATGATATTTGCCAACTGTTGTTAACTTTTCATCTGCGTTTCTTTGCTGGTGTTTTCAGATGCTTTAAATTATAAAAGAAGCTTTAAATTATAAATAATGTTAAAATCCCTGTAATTAGTTCGCAACCGCTTTAACTTGTTGTTTTCTTGTTTTTTTCTCTAATGTTACGTCTATGCTGTTTGTTTCTGCAATCAATAAAAAGTGTGAAAAATTGCATTAAAATATCGCACAAGATCTATAACAGAATTAAATGTATTACTCTCTTGTTTTATTTGTCCTATTTTGTAACCTAAGAAACATTAATGAAGTACTAGAATGTTTACAAAAACGATCAATCTTTCACCCTGTAAATGTGTACATTATTTTTTTTATGTTATAATTATGTTGTATATGCCATCTCAAATTCAAATTGTACGTCTTATTAGAATAAAATAGTAGCAGTTCCGGTTTTTATTTATTTTGCAACCCAAATCAGAGGATTAAATCATGCCCTTCCGGCGCGCGTTCCAATGAATGACGAGCATTCTTCTCTTCGATCGTTGTGCACCGTTGGATTCTTAGCGAAATAAAATCCCAAAAAGCAAACCACAACGGGCTCCTTCCCCCACCAGAACAACATGAACGTCACACAGCCATTGGCACGGCAGACGAACAACTACGCGATCGCGGTGGAAAGATCAGCAGCGAATGGGGCTCGCAGATTGAGAAGTGGCGAATCTTGTTTATATTGTATAACCCGCTAGCTCGCGCTTGTTAGTTTAAGCTGGCGACTCGATTCGACAGGACGCGTTCAAATGTGAATGATCTCAACAAGTGAAACATTTCGATCGTGTGCAGATGTGTCGTGTGTGTTCAGTATACACATATTAGTGCCTTGTGACAAAAAAAAAACAAACTGAAAGAGAATAGATCAAGTTCATTGCAATCCATCGAGCCACGAAAATGTTCGTCTCAAGGTCGGGACTGCGACTATTCCTAGTGGGGCTCGCAGCGCTACAGGTGGTGGATGTGTCCAACGCGCAACAGTACACCGGAGTCAAATGTAATAATAAGTTTTGTGTTATACTCGTTTCATAGTGTGTCGGTTCTGAATAGTTTAATTATTGTAGTTTTTATTTGATTTACTTTGTATAAAGAAGCAATAGTGGATGCTATAAACTAAACACAACTGTAGTTCCAAAAGCCGCATTACAAAAAGCCCCAATAATGCATTCATCAAAAAGCACCACGATCTTGAACACCAACGATGCGGATCGTCAAGGTCATATCGCGCTGCCCTCTCCTCGGACAAAACGTTGACACTGCTTTTACGCGGGTTTTCGAAATGCAACTCATTAGGGCATCTAACTATTGGCAGACGTAAGTCTAGCGGCGTTCGCCGCTGAGCCGGTCGTTTAGCTTTTTTTGTATCCCGATCGGGTTCTTAAAGTGGCGCATAGTTCGCTCGTTTCGCTCCACAGTGGAGCAGCACAAAGGCTACAATTTTGTGTCCGTTTTGATGATAGTACAAGATGGTTTCAAGATGGTTACAAGATGGTTCATTGATGCAGACACCTGGATGCGTCAGTCGTATGTATGATTATTTGGAAACGCTCAAATACGTGTTACTATCACGTTCGATGGCAAGGACGCCAGGTTTAACGGTGAACCGGTTAGTTTAAGGGTATGAGCATGACACACAACACTCGAGTCTGAGAATGAGGCACTGTTGACGAAAAATATTCGTGGATGCGAAGGGAAGGAAAAAAAAACTACAAAAAATGGCACACGGAAAGTCCTGTGATTCACTCGGACACGGTGGGATGTGGTGTGGTTAACGTTTGCGACCGCCTGTACCGGGCAGTTTAAATATGGAAAAGTGATGTGTTTGTAGTCGTAGAAGACACTCTTGAACAACAGTTGCGACAGCTGCGAGCACGGTTGGACTGTGGTCCATGTTGTGCTATAGTGAATTTGGGTTTATTGATACCAGCCGAATGTGCATGTCGCAAGCATTTTATAGGATGACCTTTTGTTGATCTGTGTCAGTCTGTGCGTATTTGTTAATACTGCTTATGCATCATCAACTATGATTCTACATCCGGAATAGTGTGTTTTTGTTTGTGGCATTTTAGCGGCAACATCTCTCCACAACCAGCAATAAATCGTCGATAAAGATTTTGGAAATGTCTTTGTTTGAGACACTCAAACAATATCGATTAGACTAATAAACTCCATGATGAATGAAAGGATAGGCAATTGTATGCCGCCAACGAATGATAAGATAAATTTTAAGAGCGATTTGTCATCATTCGTCTTACTTCTTTCGTCTTGTATGTTTTATTATTCCTCTAAAGTTGTTGTTCAGTGATGAGGAACGATGAGAATTAACGAATACGACACAAACAATTTCTTACATAAAAGCAACTAAACAATACGTAGAATAATTGATGCAGAACATGGGACCTGGTTGAAAACGTACTTATCACCGAAATAATAGGGCAACGGATGCCGTCCAAAAATGTAGTATCAGTACGATAAGATAAACTTAGTGCGATGGG
The DNA here is from genome assembly GCA_000473445.2 of Anopheles farauti. Taxonomy (NCBI): domain Eukaryota; kingdom Metazoa; phylum Arthropoda; class Insecta; order Diptera; family Culicidae; genus Anopheles; species Anopheles farauti. Next base: position 1,062,475 of record KI915066.1, read on the forward strand.
TTTGTGTGGTCAACAGTAAGGCAAGGTAAGTAGGTGGACGTGCTCATCTTGTAACACAAATGATTCAATACGTCATGGAATTTATTAGATAAAATGATCGTTGTGGTGTGAACAGGGTGCACATGTCGACCAGAGTGAAGTGGCCTGTGTTTGTTTCCACAAGCCGGATTATTGAAATGTAAAGGTTATAATAAACGCTCAGAAACACTTGAAAACGAAATATTGAAAATACTATTGCGAACCGTACTATGTAGAATGTAGTTTACGACGGAAGAAAGTATTACTTGTGCTGCATAATGAATAACTATCAAACACTATCAAACACTAAAATTCCTTTTCATAGAATTGAAATTTTCCCACTGTAACCAAAGCATGTTTTACAAGGGGACTTCCAGCGGGATTTGCTGTCGAAGAGTGTTCAGCGAACGGGTCCGAACACTCTGAAGAGCCCATTGTAATACTACTTCAAGCATCGCTCATAAATTCTACATGAACGGAATCTGCCCTTGACATCATATGTGTCAATCGTCATGGTGGGTGGCTCTATGTGTCTGGTATATAAATGATATAGTGGGGGAAAGTTTAATAAGTGTATTTTTATCAGCTCGTATAGCTCTTATCACACGTCAAAGATTACTGTTTTGCTCCCTACTTGAAGGATTACTCTTTTTAACTGAACAGCGTGCCTATCCTTACAGCTCAGTCTGTAAATACACCTCGTACAGGTGGTATTATACTAACTAAAACATTAAGCTCTTTGTACGAAACTCTGTTTGAGAACCGCGAACAGATGAATCAACCGGTCGTGTGCTAGAATGTGGTGTTAGAGATTTTCTGCAAAAGGAGGAAATTTTGTGAAAAAATTATAGTCTCTTAGCGAATATGGCTGATCCGAGCAAAGGTTTGTGAAAATAGAATCGATGTGCATTAGGAAGCGTTAGCAAAGCTTGTAGATGTAGCCGTTGCAGTGTTTTTAAGTTGTACGAAAGATGGAAGAACGAATTCTTCTTTTTTACCGAGCAAGCTATTTTTGATTGTTTTGAACACTATGAACGTTATCAATTTTCTCAACACACTGCGAACATGGCCCGTTTAATAACACGATAAAAGATAACTTTCGATGGAAGGTTGCATGCTTTGGACTGCGTCTTCCATATTCAGTTAACATCGCGAGACCGAATATTTGAGACATAGCATATACTTTTAAGGCATATCTAATGAAAACCAATTGGAGTATACCAGAATCTGTGGCCTATAATATTGATGCAGGAAACGGCAAGCATGGAAGTTATGCAACCCTCGGTAGGATTACTTATCGGAATGCCTCAAACGCATAAGCAGTGTTGTAAAATGGAACGGCAAATTACAAACACTTTCAACCAGCGGTGCAAACGGAATGGTTGGTTATGCGTATGAGTGTGACGAACGCAGCCGTAAGATTGTTGACCGGTTAGTGACCTCCCCCGGTTGGTTGTTATGTTGTTGAATCAGTGTGTCTTTTGTTAGCAAGAATTCCAGCCCAGTTAGCAGAGCAAAATGTTGCAGAACTAGTCTGCAAGATCAAGAGCATTAATTATGCTAATTTATCGATTGCATCGGATGAAGAGTGTGTGGAGCACCGGAGGCACGGGATAGTGTAATGAAGCTGGGCATAACATGTCGTCGTATGCTTCCTAGTTCATTGGTGCAAAGATATATCGCGGAGAAAAGGAGGGAATCGTTCGAGCAGGAAATAAGTGAAGCTTGTAGCATGAAACTTACAAAACGAAATTTTGGATGATATTACCATGTGCAGGCCATACACAAAACAGCGGACGGAAAACGGAAGATTTTAAATTGAATAGAAACATGGCACCGTAATTGAGAAGCAAACTTAGCAAAGTTAAGGGTAAAGATACACACACACACACACACACACACACACACACACACACACTCATGAATGATAGTCGAAGAGATTGCTTGTAGCGACAATTCAGTGCGATTGGCTTATCGCTGGCACCGTGTTCATTGAAGTTGATAAAATTGTTATCGCAGAGATCTCAATTTGTCTGACTATTGTCTTTATCATATGTAGCTTATTAAACGATAAGGCTCGTTCGGAATTTTTATACTACTGCTCGTTCAAACACTTCCATTTGGCCTCTCACACCCCCCGTAGGCAAAGGTCCATTCATTGTTTATGATGACAGTGAATTGGGTAATTGTGATCGTATTGTAAAGCTGATGATCAATCGATACGCGCAACACTTCAATCGATCACTGTCATGCGTCGAGGCTGGGTCGGCTGTGTCCGATAATTTCCTTGAATGAGCTAATAGCACATTTGTTTGTGTGCGGATATAGCCGCTGTTGTCGTTCTGTACCGTTTGTGGCGTGCGTATATTGTTTAGTGATGATGTTCTTATCTCCCGTACAGAAGATGCACCCGCTACCGTGGCCGAGGAAGTCGGGGACGTTGAAGGTGCACCAAAGGTGATGACGATAAAGAAAGGATTAGACCGTCTTTGCTACGCGTGCTACGTCGTTACTAACCTACACCTAATCCGTATCCGTTTTGCAGAAGCTCAAGTATCCCCGATCCATTCCGTTCATTATCAGCAATGAGTTTTGCGAACGGTTTAACTACTATGGCATGCGAAGTAAGTAACGATGGAAAGGAACGGTTCGGTTTGGTTGTACTCAAGCAAGCGTGATTTTTATTCGGCAGCGGTCCTGGTACTGTACCTTACGCGAAAGCTGGACTTCGACGATGATACGGCAACGGTGCTGTATCACACGTTCACCACCCTTGTGTACTTTATGTGCGTGATCGGTGCCATTATTGCCGACAGTTGGTTGGGCAAATTTCGCACCATTCTGTACCTTTCGATCGTGTACACGATCGGCAGTGGTTGCATAACGTTAGGGGCGATCCCAACCTGGGATCTGGATGCACGGGCCATGACCATCGCTGGATTGCTTCTGATTGCGTTCGGTTCTGGCGGTATCAAACCGTGTGTGGCGGCGTTCGGTGGCGAACAGTTCACGCTACCGCAGCAGGCGAAATATCTCGCCCTATTTTTCTCGATGTTCTACTTTGCGGTCAATTCCGGTTCGTTCGTTTCGACGATGGTCACACCAATTTTGCGCGAAGATGTGAAATGCTTCGACGACGACGACTGCTTCCCGCTTGCATTTGGTGTGCCCGGTGTGCTGATGGTGGTCTCTATCTTCATCTTTATCATTGGCAAGCCGTTATACAAGATATCCGCACCCGCGGGGAATATGTTTGTGAAGGTTTCCAAATGTATTTGGGTTAGTATGATAATTTTCAATGAATGTGTGTCTTTGTGTTGTCCGCGTGATGATTTGTTATTTGTCTGTCTGTCTGTCTGTGTATCTGTCTGTCTGTCTGTCTGTCCCATTCTAACTAGTTTGATTTGTGTACGAAACCAACCTTCACCACGTGATTGATTCATTTTTTGTTTCAAACCAACCAAACAGACGGCTATACGGACGCGATCGCGCGAGAAATCGATTAATCCACGGGAACACTGGTTGGATTATTCTGAAAAGCGCTGGGGTCGCCAGTTGGTCGACGAAACGCGCATTTTGCTAAACGTGCTGAAGCTGTACATTCCGCTGCCCGTGTTTTGGGCGCTGTTCGATCAACAGGGCTCTCGCTGGACCTTCCAAGCGACCCGTATGGATGGCGATCTAGGTTTCTGGACGATAAAACCGGATCAGATGCAGGTCATCAATCCACTGCTGATCCTGGTGTTTATCCCTCTGTACGAGGTTGCTTTCTACCCACTGCTGAGCATGATCGGTATCCGGCGCCCGCTGCAGAAGCTCACGCTGGGTGGCATTTTTGCCGGCTTAGCTTTCGTCATATCGACGATCGTCGAAATACAGCTGGAATCCACCTACGCCGTCATTCCGAAAGCCGGCGAGGCACAGCTGCGAATTTTCAACGGTATGAACTGCGACTATCGCGTGCTGAGCAACATTCCGGAGCACGAAGACTTTACGCTTGAGCGTATGAGCATGTTCGAAGAAAAGTATCTTAGCGTGAAGGGTAAAGCAACCTACACGTACACACTGTCCCCCAACAGCCCTGAACCGGACTGCGCAGTGGGTATGGAACAGCGCACCTTCGAGGTGGAGGAAGAGAAGCAAATCTCGTACTTCGTTCGAAAACAGGGCACCAACATCAATCTGCTACGATACGAAGACGACACGGAGAAGTCTTCCAAGGGGTACCCGATGTTCCGAGTGCTTGGCAATACGGCAACGAATCGGACGGTGGTGTTCCGCGACATCGATTCATCCGATCCGTTTGATAGACACAAGAACGGGTCGTACGTGTACGATCTGGTTGAGTCCTATCCTTCCGATTATGAAATCTATGTCGACGGTAGACTGACACTGACCTACACGATGCGCCTGGGAGGCGTTTATGCGTTTATTGTGAGCGATGTTGGTGTAGAGGTAAGGCGGTGATGGTGATTATCGTACACGCTGATAATTTACACCTTTCGTAGAAAGTATGGAAAATTGCATACAAACTGATACTAATTGGTATTTGCAGAGCACTCAGCCGATCATCGTAACCGAGCCGAACTCCGTCAACATGCTTTGGCTAATTCCCCAGTACGTCGTCATGACACTGGGCGAGGTGATGTATTCGATAACGGGACTGGAGTTTTCATTCACCCAAGCGCCAGAGAGTATGAAATCCGTACTCCAAGGCTGCTGGCAGCTAACGGTAGCCGTGGGCAATCTGATTGTAGTTATCGTGGCGGAAGCAAAAATATTCGACGAACAAAAGTGGGAGTTTGTGCTGTTCGCCGGGCTCATGTTCATTGATATGGGGCTATTTTCCATCTTGGCCTGGCGTTACAAGCAGATCCCACTGAAAACGTACAACGAAGAGGACGATCCAAATGCAACGCTGCCAATTGATGAAAAGGACCAGAGTGGGCTCGATAATCCCGCATTTAAGAAATCGGCCGACGAGTAGAACCAACAGAAACTGGATGCCATTACAGCAATTGGATGCAACTGTAGCCTAGCATAATCAGAAAAAGGAGTAAAAAAACTCACTGATGTATCAGTGTGGTATAGCGAAGGGTAGAAAGCTAAGCAAAAGATTGAATATTCGGGACAACCGAGGAAATTTTCTATGAAAATTTTTGCATAACATGTAACATATACCAACGAAACCATCGTTAAAGATCACGTGTATAATGCTGTGAGAAATAAACCTAGAAACATACGCAATATTGTGCCACTGTGCTATTATTTTCTTACACTGAATATATAATTATTTCAAGACATAGTAATAATGCGTAATATGGCTCGATTTTTTGTTTTGCTGTTGTAAATATGTGTGGAGAAAAAGTTACCATATAAAGAGCTCGCTCAGCATGGCGATTAATAATGTATTCTGCAATGGGGAAGCTAGGAAGAAGAGTGTGTGAAAGGATGGTGGGAGGTGGGGAAGGAGGGGGTCTGAAGGTGTATGGAACACAGGGGAAGTGAAGTTTAAAATGTCAATTTTGCGGAAGTTAAAGAATGAAAAATTGGCAAACTAAGAACCACGTCATGCGAACAATCAACGCTGAATGACTCTGCAAAGGCTCGACTCCCACTAGGAATTGCCCGAATGACTCGAAAAAGATGCCAGTGCTGGATACGGCATGGATGATGGGATTTATTACGGATATATGAGACATGACGCGAGACGGATTTCTTTTTATGAGTATCGTAATGAAACCAACACACTGGATCGGGTTAGAAACAAAACCAAATTAAGAAGATTTTAACAACAATCTTGTTCTCTCTCTCTCCCTCCCTCTCTCTCTCTCTGTCTCTCTCTCTCCCTCTCCTTTCAGCGGTATCTCCGTCGGCAGAAACGAAGCAACAAACTGGTAATAATATGGTCTTAGAGATTGGTGTGCGTCATTCTCCTGTTTGTAATGTACCAATTACTAATCACTATTCCCTCTTCCTTATCTGCACAGCTCACTCTGCACGATCAGTGGATGGCGGCATACCTACGGAAGATAGTAACATAATTAACCTCGCAATCACACCATTTGCACGCGGACAAGGTTTTTCTGCAGCGAAAGGTCGAAATCTTGGTTTCGTGAACGAAGCCTCCCTGAACGCAGTACCAGCTGGAATTAATAACGAGCTGTCAAATGTAGATGTACGTGGATCAACACCTCAGCCAGCTAAAGTATTGAGGGACAGTTATGGCAATCCGGTGACACCGTTTACCGACCTGGCTAAGCCGGAGGTAGATTCCGTTGGATTTCTGACGAACGTGAATCGAGGTGCCAACTTCCAATCACCCAACGGTGGCAACTCTGCAGGGAAGTATAACTTCAAAGTGCCTAGCTATGCATCCGGCATCCTAGAACCTATAGCGCAACCCAACTTTAGTCTACTACCACCGAATCCAGCCCCCCAAACGGTGCAGGCGGTGCCGCCGAGCAGTACTACAACGGTGCGGCCACTCGGCTCGGTTTCGCAGTTTCTTCCGAACGCGAAAATTCCCACCATTGAGGAAGGAAAGATCCTGTTCGCACAGAAACCGGTCAACGGGTTATTGCCGCCACTGTTTCCGGACCAATTGCCACCGGTGTACGACGTAAAAGTGGGCACGGAACGTTCGCCGATTTTCGTGCGTGATCCCTTCGGTGGAAGCTTTGTTACGCCATCGCTACAATCATCGCAACAGCCAAACAACGCCGTATCTCCGGTCGACGGTGCGGTGGGTTTCAAAACCGATGTCAATCGGCAGACAAACTTCCCGCAACCGGACTTGGGCACGGCAAATCGATTTTCGGGTGCAGCGGCAGCACCGGCTGGTTCCACTACAAACCAATTGACATCGCCACCTTTCGTCGCAACCACGAAAGCCCCGGTGGTGCAGAAATACAACGGAGGATTTGGAGGATCAGCCGGTTTTCTTGGGAACCAACAAAACCTCGGCACCGCGTACACATCAACAGTAAAACCGAATGCTGTACCTCAATTGGTTCACTCCCAAAGCAGCCAGCAACAGCCTCGACCACAACCTACATTTATTCCGCAGAATACATTGTCGACCACGGCCAGAACCGCTGATAAACCGACTGTACAAAAATATACGGGCAGTTTCGGTGGATCTTCAGGGTTTTTAGGGAACCAGGCGAACATTGGTACAGCTTACACTAAACCACCTCAGGCGGTATCAGTCTTTACTGGAGCTCCCGTACCTGTTCCACCACAGCAGCCTTCTCCTGTGCACAATTTTGCATCTGCTCAACCGCCATCGGTAGGCGCGGTAGCAGCACGACCTCAGCCGCAACAACCCGTCGTTCCACAGACAGTGCCCAACAAATTCAACGGACCATTTAATGGAGGTCCTGTCGGCCAAAGCTCTGGCTCAAGACCAACCATACCACCGGCCTCAGTACAGCCTCAGCAACCATTAAGGCCTTCCACAGTTTCGTCTGCGTTCAACGGTGGAAACAAATTTACCGGAAGTTTCGGCGGTGCTCCAGGCATTCTCGGTAATCAGCAACGTCCGGGTACACACGTTAAACCGGATGGTACAGCGTTTGCACCAGCACTAGCACAGCCTACTCAGCAACAACAACAACAACAGCCACAAGCGTTGGTCTCACAGCTTCAACCATCGAAACCAGTGGCCGACACATTTACTGGAAGTTTTGGTGGCCCTCCTGGTGTGCTGCGTCCATTCGATACTACCAAGGGATAAGGGGGCGCTGGATTATCTCGTTGCAAATTTAATAGTCCATCTATATCAGGATGCTTCATAAGCTGATCCGATCATTGCTTACACTGACATAAGATACAGAATGATTGATGAAATGGGAATTAGATGACACTGATGCAACAGATATTTCATCATGAATTTAAGACACGAATAACCTAGTGAATAAATGTAAGAATAATAAAAACAGTTTTATAGTATAACATTTTGTATTATTGTATGACAAATGCAATTGCTACATACACATGCCTCATTAAAACTCTTGCAATCCACTCTTAATTTTGAACCATGCAATTCTGTTTTATTTGAACCATTCGTACTTGAACAGCTAAGAGGATTATTTTTAAATGCTATCTGTATAACGCAGATCGGTAAAATCAGTCATTGCAATCAGTCATTGAATACAGTCATGAAAGAGAATACTTAAAATAAAAGCGATCCTTATTATTAAAAAAAAATACACACACTCATATTGAACTCATTTCCTACTTCTGTACTTTGCTTTTGGTACTGATTTAAAGTCAATTTTGAACGATATGTATTTTTTTAAATTTAATATCGTCTATAGGCTTAACCACAAACCACTCTACATTCTTCGTCAATTTCATTGTAAACGAGTCATGTTTTAGTTTTGAATATAAGTCACCTCTTGATAGCCATCATAGTATAAATGGAATGATTTAAAGGTAGGATAAAAATCTGAGAAGATTTTAAAATGTATACCTTTCAGCAAATAGACACTATACGATTTTTAAAGCATTTTCAGCATTTATTTTTTGAAACTTTGCTAACTACTTGTTCATCAAATAATAGATAATAGATAACCTAACGAAAATGAAACAAAACAAGAATGCGCTTCATGTTATTTGGATTCCTCCCATCTATCCTCCCACATTATTCACGAATCCCCCCATATACGGTACTAACTAACCCGTGTAATTTTGGTGTCACGATTCTAATAGCTGCTGCTCGATTTTGAAAATAAAATGAGTTCAGAGATGAAAGAAGTCGTTGAGTCTCAAAGTCTCAATTAGCCATTTTCACAACAACAACAGCTTCAGAACTGTGGCTAGAGAGCGTCTCGTCTTTTCAATTAAATTTTTTGTCCATTTCCTTAGTTTTCGGATCCAGTCTTCCCTCGGGTCACCAAATATATCACTTCTGCAGCATATGTTTCGATGATCCCAGAACACTAGCGGGATGTTTGATTTTTAACTTTTACAATTTTATTCATTTCATTTAATTTGCAAATATGTCTGCAAGTATAGAGGATAAGCATATAAATGTCTTATTAATTATCCCTGCTTGTTCTGAGTTATCGAGCAATCCACTGTATCCTAGACATAGGTTCGAAACTAAATGCAATAAATAAAATTTAAATAATCAATATGAAAAAGAACATAGAAGAAGGAAATAAGGATAGAGGAAGGAAATTTCAAAAACGTAAATTAAAATATACGAAGAAATCCACATAAAAATAGTTTATTTGTTGGCTGCGGTATGCGGAATTAAACAAAGAAAAGACAATTAATCAAAAAAGTATGAAATTAGAAAGAACTTAATGCGATTGTGAGAATTAACCGGTAATCAGAGAATATAATAGATAAATAAATAAGAATTGAAGCATAGGTATAAAGAATCATAACGACAACACTGCTCGAATTAGTTAACTACGCGAAAAGTAAGAATGTACTCGAATTGTGACAAACGGATATATAGTTGCATACGCGCAGGCGCGAAACACAGTTTCTTCAATTTTAAAACTCCAATGTCGCAACCAGTAAAACGTGAATACATTTCACAGGCATAAATAAATAAAGTCAAAAAAGACCAACCTCAAAAAAGATAAATAATTAAAAACGATAATGATAAAGTTCAAGGAAAATGTACAATGAATCAGTAGAAAAGAACAAAAATTTTAAAAATGTTAAAATGTTAAAATGTTGTATCGTTGAGAATCGTTGGAGCCAAAAACTGTATTACGTCAGTCAACATGCCACGGTTGATTCCTCAGTATTCTGGAGGGAACACACAAGCATGTGCCAATGCCTAGAATACCTAGACAGGACGAAAGTAATGTTACGGCTGTATTCTAATGAATCGATATAGAATAAAGAGCATTTTAATTTATATGAAAGAACCGCAATTTGGTTCCCAACAACTCGTCGAAACAAGCATCTAGTGAATCGCCTTTGAACACCTTTGTTCCTAGCCCCCCTACCAAACATGACAAGAAAGATACATATTCAATAACGGAACGAACATAGAGTAAAAATAGGTATAAATAGACATCACCAGGGGCACCTGATGATGGTGGTTCTCTTCGCTCGATGATAAGGGCTCAGACTGAACATGTACCGAGCGAATTCTTTTTAGTGTTTCGTAAATTGTAAGGTGTATGTTATTTGTAAATTACTTGTGAATAAATAAGTATTGAGTCCTAAGACGGCCGGTTTATTTTATAACAAGCAAACATACATTTAGTAAAACACTGAATAAAACACACTCTCGCTAGACACAAGACGCCGTGCATCCTTTCACTTTGAATCCCGCTGGAGAAGAGAGAGCATCTTCCCACATGTTTCGGTATAGCCGAAACACTCACATCAAACACTACTCGACTTCGTGTACTGTGTGTTGCCAGACAGCGCCGAGCGAGTAAGTTGGCGGCGTAAACCATAGCTGCGTGCGTATGTGCACTATAGTGGCGACCAGAAGCGGAAAGAAATAACAACGAATACATTGAATACAAGTGCAACAATTAATATACGTTACGCAAATGCTGATCGAGGAGTGGAAGCTTTGCCTGGCAGAGTGAAAGAGATTTGGTATGTGCCGCAAGAGCGTGCAACATTTACGGGTTGTTTTGAATATTTTTTCGAAAAAGATGTTGAAGCATTAACAACGAAACAACGAGGAAGCCAGCTAGATTTATTTTTTTCTACCACAGTTAATCAGCTTAAAAGCCTGGGCTTAAATTCTTAAAAGAATTTAGCTCACGCAGGCGGTTTAGGTGCATGCAGATGGAAAAAAAACCCTGTCCGAAGATTTTGTAACATATGCGTGAACAACATCGAGTGAAAAAAATGGTGATAGAAATCTCGGCTGGCCTGTCGGAAGAGAAATTGAAATCTTTGTTGTTCATATGCGGGTTGAACAGCGAAAATTATTCAAATATACGTATTCATCTACTCGCTCGTTTAGAAAAAAGAGAAGAAACTTCGAGGAACGAAATATCCGAGCAATGTAAGCAACTACAAACCTGCGAAGCGATATCGCTGATGATCGAAGGAGAACAACATTTGAATGGATCAAAAAACTACGGAGACTACAGAGTAATTGCAATTCCCTCAACCTACGACGTCTGATCACTATACAGAAGCCAACTATACTCCCAATTGCACTCGAGTTTGGTAGTCCTGTACCAGCTTTGGCCTTACACTTATACGCCTAAATATCCGTTGGTTAGAGTCGCTCAAAGTACGTGTTCTCGGCTGTCCTCATACATTCCATACATCATTCGTTAGGCTACATCAATAACTCACTATACCGACTGATTCTATTCAGACATTCAGAAATGAGCACAAATTCAGAAGAGAAAAAATAGATCCAGGAAATGGTACTTTTCCGTTGGTGGTTTGCAGTACTTGGATTGCTGCAAAACGGATCCTTCGTTACCTTAAGGGAACAAAATGCATGAAGCACCGACTTACAATGAAGAAGGTAAGTCGGTGCATCCTTCTTCGGTGCTTCCTTATTGTTTTGGAAACCATATCGACTGGATTCCATTACGAAAGGCGTCAACGGTAGCTCATTCAACGACAGAAGCTCCAGAAGGCGATTTGTTGGAAATGTTTTAAGATCAACTTATCAGAACGCGTAGAACCAGTGGTCATCTTCTGTGGCAACAAGAGTCCCATTCTTTTTGCAGAAAAGATGATTGGATACTCACCTACAATTAACCATATCGACATACCAGCAAGTACATGGGACTTTATCCGGCAGTACATTGAACAGAAGTCGATTCGTTCGAAATATGCAAGTGCAGAAATTAAAGCAGCAGACATGTTCACCTTGCTCCTTGGAATCAGCGGTATACTCGGTTATGGATATGTTGTTGGCTATCCGATAGTAAGCTTTTGCTTTATTGGATGAGTTTAAGCAATAGCATTCGAAAATGAGGACTCAAAAAAGGGCATCAAAACAAGTTCGTGAAAAAAGCTTTTATTAAATTAAATTAAATTTAAATTAAATTAAAGAAAAACATTCTTTAGCTTTGGAGTTGTATTCTAAATTTGCTATATATATTGAATGAAGTTGACATGTACCAATACTTTAAGAAAACGTGGTGAAACAATTGCAAGATATGTTATAACAAATGAAAAAGTAATTTGGCACAAAAAACAAATAAAAAATAAAAAAACAAAACGACTTTTCTCGGAAATATTGGCATCGGCACTTACTTAAACGACGCGTACATTTGTAGCATCTTTAACTCATATGTTCTTAGAAATTTCGGATTGAAAAATGATGATCAAATGTGTTTTTGGTAGCGCGCTCTATATTTGTCTAATTTCTGGTTCGTTTGTTCAATCGCTCACATTGCATAAAGTATGAAACATCGGGCTATCTTTGTACAATTGGGTTTTCAATGTGCTGCTACATATCAAATTGATGGGTTATTTTTTGAGAGATCACTACATAACAACTCCCAGTTGTTCAAATACTATTGTTCAAGCAGAATATCATTTAGAGAAATACGAATTGGCGTTTGAGACACTGTATTTTAGCCAGCATACTCCATCGGTTTAACGCTGTAGCTGCCGCTGATATTGACGAAGGAAACCTTGCTCGCGGTATAAACATTGCCACGGTTAACTACAGCTGTAGACCAATTATGTAGATGATAAACAAATCACTTATTTGGTAAAATAAATATGAGTTAAAAATAAATTCTTTAAAAAGTGGAAAGTAAACAAATAAACTAGAAAATATAATCCAACACCAGTAGAACTCCAGACTGGAACTACACTCCGCTGAACTTGAACTAGATTTTCACGATCGTCAAACTAGTCACATAATTGTATCCGTGAAACTTAGCTTCATTAGTCATTAGCAAAAAGAAATTCTTGCCCATGCTATGAGAGACCTTTAAAGACTCTTTTAAAGATTAACACAAGCTAAATAGTTATTTTACCAAATAGTTATCTTGTTTTTGTACTTTCGTATCTGTTATTCCAACATAGTAGTAGACAAAACTGCAAAGCAAAAAAAATGCTTATCCAGGAAGAATTCAAGGTAACAATTATTGATCGGTACCGATTAATTCTCTTTCTCTCTCTACTTGGTGTAGCAACCGAAGTCACGCCTGCCCTTACTTACGGGCTTACTAGACTGATTTTACCACCATAGCCGGTTATTCACACCTCGCTAGGGGGAAACGGTCCGAATGGGATCATGGCACCGACTGTCATGGGATCATCTTTCACGATTGTCGTGTGAAAGATCGCGATCGACACAACCGGGACGCTCCCAATAAATTATTCAAGCAAAGGGCTATCCATTATCTTTTGAGTAACCGACTAAGGATAACCATGCAACATTTATAAACGACGCCATTTCACTGTGTGAGAATCCGTAATCTTCAACATCAGGTCAAAGTAACGAAGTTCCAATATAAAAGAAAAAGTAACTATACTTAATGCATGCCACATACCATGCCATATTCATGTTATTACGAAAACCTGTCCTTTTTGCGCATGCGACTCAAGAAATAAAATAAAACAATAGATGTGTTTCTTTTTCATTTTACTTTATTTTAAATACTACATATACTTCAGCCGAATGCTTGTACAAATACACACACACACAAACACAATATTATTTAAATCTAAATGATCTTTTGGAGTTTGTTGTCAAAAGTGTGGTCAATAGCGAAGCTAGATGTGCAATAGAAAGAAACCGTAAGTGTAAATTAAACTGCGATTAGATATGGTGGTTTGTGACATACTCGTTGTGCGGCCATGAATAGATTTTAGTTCCTTTTGTTAGAATTTTTGTTCGTCTGCGTAGTCACCTTGCCATCCTTGTCAATGTGATGAGTCATATGAGTAACGTGTCCATTTTGCGATGAGAACGTGTTAATAGTTGCAGCAGGGGCCGACTGTCCGTGTTCGTCGAACCGGTTGTCCAGACCAGTAGGGCTACGTAAAAAACAGAATAAAATCATATATTCGATATTTGATTATGCTTAAAAAGAATTTAACTGTCTCACAGATGTTAGTATTCTCCTCTTAATCAATCGGTGTATTACAGTTAAGAAATAATAAGGCAACTGAACACAAAGCACAATATATCATTAAGAAGAAACATATTTCCCTCAATAAAAGTGTCTTCCCTTTTATTACAGGCCGCAGAAATTTACGTCGTGCCTGGTGATTGGACCAAACGATGATATAGAGGCGAGGGCATAGTTACATAGAGTGTATTGTGTAATTAACTTGGCCGCCCAAGCACGATCGCACGTAAAGGAATGCAGAAATAAAAAAAATGTTCACAACCAGGGTTCCTTCGGTTGCCGAAGACGCTAAAACAAGATGATATTACCCGTGCTTCGTCAAGCACTGAGATTAAGTGTAAAAATAATAACTTTAAACCGGATTCTCGCTTCTACTCATCCGTTCAATCGCATGATCACGAAAGCGGTCGAATGAACCTTGAATCGCGATCAATCTTTATAAATAGAGCGTACCACAATAGGCAATTCTTTCGAATTGATGGTAATCGCGGCCGGGATGTAAGAATCGTTTTAACTATACGAAGGATTCCTGTCTTGGTATACGGTCCAGAAACCTAAGCCTTGCACAAAGTAGCGCAAGTGCAATAGGACGCGTTGCATTATAGAATGCAGTTTCATTGTTAAGGCTTGTCATCACGAATTGTTTCCACCCAATAAACATCAATAAACAGATTCTGGCAATACTTACCCTCCACTGGTGATAGACACTGCTTGGAAGTTGCCACCCTGTCCAGGGTTAGGGAATTGGAATGTAGGGAAATTCACAGGGAAGCCGAAGTTTACTGTACAAAATATAGAGAGATATTAAAGAGTCATCATTGTCTATAACGTTAAAAGTACATTTCAGACATACCATTAGGAAGCTGAGCAGATCGTCGAACGCGCTGGAAAACTTGCTGTTAATTAGAGCGAGATAAAAATATTGTTACTAGAGGAGTAAAACATCTTCGGCAGACCTATTCAACGTGGTAACCGATTACTCACCGGAATGCTGTCGATGTAGACGAGCGGGGATTTGTATCCATTCTCGTCAATAGTATAAAAAGCTTTGGGGACGTAAAAACCAGTTTCTGCAAATAAACGTAGATGTAAGACTACAGGTAAACAACGTGTTTTGGGACAATCGATTTAATGTTAAAGTTTGACCTTTGTTTATTTTTATTGCGTAATATTTGCGATTATACAACAATTTATGCCGGCGAAGAAGCATAATACATGAAAATGGCATTCACAGTTTATAGGTATCAGAAAAACACACCCGAGATTACATGACGGGTGGAATGTTTTAATACTATCTAAAGTATCCAAGGCTATCGAAGAAAAACCGGTTTAAAAGATAAAAATCCTTTTTTCAATGTGTACTTTGTTGCATATAAAGCGTTGATTACGACATGATTCAATAACAACTAAAATTGTATAGATGGCTCGTGTTATTCGAGTTATGCAATAGAGCTTCGAGAAATGTGTATTTCAATTTAAAAAAAAATCGGTTTAACAAATGATCTTAATTTTACCACATCTGGATTGGGTAATTTCCAGATTTCCCAGATTATATAAGAACATTATATAAACTTAAATATCTTTTATTCAAACAATGGAGCTTTAGTATTTAAGATGCTCGTATGTTATTTTCGAAATTGTTTACAATAAAAGTATAACAGAACGGTTAGCTGCACCATTATTTTCAGACCATATATGTATTAAATTCTGATTTCACGAACCTCTTGTGGCACTTCATACGATTTAGCTTACACGCGAATAACGTCATCGACAGAAATCGAGGCAAAATATCCGTCTGGAACATGTTTTCTGAAAGGTCGCCTGTCTGTTTTTTGGCTAAATGTGTGCGATCGAGCAGATGGCTTATAAAAACAAAATGTATGCTATGTTGAATAACAAAACAGCAAACGACAAAATAGACTACAATGAAAAAACATATATTCGTTATGAATGTGAAGCGCTTGTTGTTGTTCGTATCACCTTTCGGACCAATGGCTCAAAAAGAGCACAACCGAAAACTGTGGTAAACATTTGTGTATACATTATGAATTGCCAAAACCGGTTTTTCTTCTTTTCCTGTTGGGTATAGTTCTTGTTTTGTTCAATCAAAATTGTCGCCAGACTCTGCAGATCACTTCGATGTCAACGATTGCCAGTCATAAAAAACAAGCTACCTACATTCAACCCAGCATTGTTTTAATCTAAAACGAACGAATACAAATTTACACCACAAAGCGCAATCGGACAAATAGTTTCACAACAGCAACAATCGTTCTGGCTAGTGTGTATGCAATACTGAAGTATAAATCGATAAACTCTATTCCATTACGTTCATTAATGTAAATTCAAGAAAACTTCGTGATCCTTAACAAACTTCACTTACCTGCGTGTACAGAGACGGCAGCTAACATCAAAACCACCGCGAACAGGATAGTGGTGTGATTCATTTTGAATTCCCTGGTACTTTATTGCGCTTAGTAAATATCACGGATTAAATCACTTGTGACGACTGGGCATACTCTCGCACAGATGCACGGAAGCAGACTGAAGGCTAACAGCATACGGCACTGGTCAGGTTCACGGCAACCACCTCCCTTAAGAAAACGCTAAACTAACACACGAAAACGAGTCTGACGAACGCGATCTTCTTCCGGACGCAGGTTTGGTACAAATGTTGGTGGTCAGCGGATCTGCAAGAAATTTTATACATTTGAACACAACGATGCGAAGCTGGATGGGAGGACGTTGGATGTAGCGGTGTTTTCTTTACACGCCCGTCGTCGGACTTCGGTTTGCATGGTTCGACTTGGTGTTCGGTGCCCCGACAGTAAGGGTATATGCTGTGGTCAAAGTTACTCAGTCTCCTCTCCAGTTGTGCTGTCGTGATCATTGCTCTTCGCCCAGCTCGTATCCACCATCATCCCCAGTGTGTTCGTTCTTTTTAATCCGTTTCCTCCATTCCACGATACTCGCGTTTGTCTGACGATATGTTCGTCGCTTTACATTGCGAGCGAGCTTTTAGTTCTGCAGAATGTTGAGCTCTCCTTCGCAGGTTGTTGTTGTGATGTTCGTTTCTTTCTTCTATCTTCAAGAGGTTTTGCGTGTTTCACATGTTACTTCATTCTCTTATGATGGGGTTCCCTGATGTGATGCCCATATGTTAAAGGTTGGCCAGAGCAGAAAGCAGAATTCTCTCTCTCACACTGATAGAGAAACCGTAGTGATGAAGTGCGCCATGCGATAATCTTTTCCATTCCTCTGTTTGTTTTACGGTATGAACGAAATCCGTTCATTTACAGGTACAACGCGTACATATTAGCATAACTGTTTTTGGCTCATATTGATACTTGCTTATCGTTCTCTCCGGTTCATTCCTTAAACTTTATCTTGGTATCGGGTTCAGTATTGCGATCCAATATTTTGCACACGTGAGAAAAAAAAACTTTGTTACATTCATTTGACATCTAGCATCACATGCTTCGAGGATAGTTCTCAGATCTATGTTCAATTCGGATTCTCAGTCAACTGACTAGAAAACCATTGCACATACGGAAAGAATGATAACAATGCGAATTAACCTGCCTGCCTAAGAAAAAATGTGTTTACAAGATAGGTTTACCAAAACGCGACATATGCTAGAGTCCGTACTCAAAAGCGAAAGACAAGGGAAAGACGTATGGACATTTTTGGTGCACGTTGAACAGCTGATAAAGAACCGTTCAGTACCATCCACAACATTGGTTGGTATTTCCAACATCAACAACGCATATATAGAGTCCATACGAGTTTGGTTCCATGCACAAGTACCAGTGAGATTTCGGGATTTGTGTGGCACAGTTGATTTGGCATTCAAGTCATGAAGCGCGCGATCTTATGGACACTGGTTTATGCCAGTTGTTTAGCTATTGCTGCAGCTACCCAAGGTAGGCAAAAACATCGTATGTGTGACGAATAAATCACGCTGATCTCATTCCACGCAGATCATCAATCGAAGAATGGCCCGTTGTTAGATAGTTTGTTACGTGTGCGCAGATCGCAGTACGAAAATGTGAACTATGGTTTTCCTACATTTCCTGATTTTTCGAAACAAATGCATAACATTGGCCAAACACAAGGGGTGCAGTTTCCAAACTTTGTGCAAGGTAATGTGGAGAGAAGTGGAGGAGGTATAGGAAATCGTTTCTTTTCCGATCTACCAGGTAAGCATCAACCCAATGCTGGAGCGACAGAGTAGAAGTGTTTACGAACTTAAGAAAAATACAAATTTTATTCAGATCCGTCGCAGTTCAAGGGCAACCAAGGATGGAGCACGACAAGTTGTGTGTACGATAAGAAAGGAAAAGCATCGTGCGTTGAGCGACATGGCGATAAGCCGAAGAACTAGTACGAAGCATCCAATCCAGATGTAACGGAACAAATAAATAACATTAATAATATATTATTTGCATATGTTCAATAAAATATAGAACGTGTTCATGAACATTATGAAATTCTATCCGCTTTCATGTCACCGAAACCTTATAACCTTCTTGTCATCTCTGTATAGTTTGCACTGAATATATTATGAAGAATGATTTGTTATTAGCGTGCGACTACCCAAAAATATTCTATGCATTCCGACAGAGTCAATTAGAATTGTTTTACAATCAGTAGAATCAATAATTTTGTAAGCAAATAACATATTTTTTAATTGTTTTGTTCCCATTGTGTGATATTACTACTGTTTGTTTAGAAATTCCACTACCGTAGACATGTGTTTTGTTAGCAATTGGTATTATTTGTATAATAATGGACAAAAAGTATGTTCAGAAAAATACCTGATTAACACATAAGTTGGAACGGCAGAATCTAGTATAACACCTCCAGAATTTCAATTCATAGTCATCAACCTCTCGAACGAAAATTTATCTTTTAGATAAATGCACTTCCTGTTATAAGCCGAAAAGCTACACAAAGTCTAATAAGAGCCCCTCATACAAATATTTGACATCTGACACAAAATAAAAGAAAGTGTCGACATAGAATACGCAATAACACACTTCTATCTTCCTTTTACTACAATTGATGTTTGCGATAGCCATTCCGTTACATATTCTACTTTCTGCGCTGCTTTCAAATGCGTGTGGTTTACTGTTTTAACTGTTATTGCTATACTGTATCTTTCTTGGAAGGAAACAATGCGTTCAGCAAAAAAAAATGGATGGAAAAATTACGGAAAAAAACGTAGAGCGTCTCATTTACTTCACTTTCACCTTGCGCACGTTGCCGACTGATTTTGGAGACGATTGTGCGGAGTTTTGATCGGCTTCCGGAAGATCGCTTTCCTTTTTCTTCTGTTTTTTGGGTTTCTCAGTCTTATTTGCGCTACTGACCGTTACCTTGGCGCGTTCTTCAGTAGAGCCTTCGCGTTTGGATCGAAGTACGTTTGAAATGAAATCGAAAAATAGATATCCCTGCAACCCGAGCACCATGGAGAGCATCAAGATGCGCTTGGTTTGGGAAATGTTGTCGATGCTATAGAACAAAGTCAGAACCGACAAGACCATAGTTGCGAAACGGGTGAGAATAAAAAGACCACTGTGAACCAGTTGCACTGCAAAGAAATTAAAAAAGTTATCAGATGTTGTTGAAAGCATTTTCTAGTTTCAAGGTAATCCAGACTTAAGCTACAGTTTACTATAAAATACTTACATTTCGTGAATTTACCCTCCTTATCGACTATGTCGACTATTTGGAAAGTGTGACCAACGAATTCGCAGAAATAATGCAGGGTCAGAAGAACAAGAGCAATGCGTTGGAAACTAAAAAAAATGCAATATGCACAGTGTGTCAAGCAGTGCTACAAACAAACAACTATTGTTAATGCTATCACCACTTACCCAAGGAAGTAAGCAACTCCAATAATCAATAGCCCACACACCGCGTGCTGAATCTTAGGTTTCTGCTCATCTTTCTTCACTTTCTGGAAGTAAAGTTCCGGTAGCATATGCGAATAGTAGGCCAGTTGGATTACAAAGAACATCTTGTGGAGGAAGATCATCGGGTGATCGGGGTAGCCTTCCCACAATCTTTGTAGGTTTCCAAAGTATTGTTCGCGAATGATCAAGTCCACGCCCCACAAGAAAGACATTGCGTAGAAAACTATCAACTGACCGGATTCATTGAAGCGTGACAATTTGAACTTGGACAGATGAAGTTTCTTCGAAATTTTCTGAAATACAAAACAGATGATTTTAATCGAAATATTATGTTGCGACAGAATTCCGTGAATTACTTACATCCAGTATGTATTCCTGTAAAATAGCATGCATGATAATGCAGATAAGAGTGTAGAAAAATACCGCACAGGCATCCTTCCATCCGGCCGTGTACAAGTATTGTACACCCATGGGATTCTCCTGGCTGGGATCTGCACCAGATACATTGTGTCGTAAGGCAACGAAGGTACTAGCTAGGGATTGTGTCGGCTGGAATAAAAAAACAGATTATTGGTTTACCGCCATTATCGTTACCAACTTATCCGCAGGTTGTCTTATTGTACCGTAGTATATGAGTAATACGTGGCACCTAGGCATAAGTAGCATTGCTTTGTATTGGCGAGCCTTTAAGCCTTTAAGGTAACATTTGAAAGTAGTGCGCAAAGCAGTGGTTTTACTTAAGAAAATCTTACTTTCACACGTTGCACATTTACTCACATATTGGGTTACTTTTTATATTGCTAACACAGCTACTGCCACTTACCTGTAGCATAATTGCTACTACAAAGATCATTGCGATGCACGAGACAATGTCTGCATGGTTTTGGATAACAAACTCATGGCTGAAAAATGGTGGATTTTTGTTGGAAGACTTCCTTCCCATTCCAGCTTTGATGGCCATTGGTAAGTATATGAGGGTCCGATATTTATGCACAAACTTTTAACTCGGCTGCGGAACCCAAAGATCGAATGTTTGGTATACTTGACTGGTGTGAACGGTCGCACCGGGGTTCGTAAATATTGGTTAATGAAGTCGCTAACTACAAATAACTATCACGTATCGATTGAGCGGCTAAATTGTGCGATTGAACTGATTGAATGGAAAAGAAAGCCGAAGGTAGCGGCTTGTATCAGTTATGTGTTGTTATTTCGATGCCGACGTTTCGGTACGCAAACAATTCTCCTACGTGGTGAGAACATGTCAATTTGCTGTCAATCGGTGATTCCACGTAACGCGTACCCAAGCAGCGAAACTGTGACATTTAACAACACAAACCGGTTTTCTGTTATGACGTTTACAACCAGTTTGAAATATACACCATCGTTACCTAAGCTTTTGGTGGGTTATATGCTTAAAAATTGTTATTTTAGTGTACTATTTGTTGGTAATTTGTACTAAATGTCATCCAAAATATCATCCTCCAGAAAGGAAGGGTAAGTAATCGTCAAATTATAACTCATGAAATGTACAGTGGCTAACAAAAAAATTAATTCAATGTTATGTGAAAAAAAGTTTAACCTAAATAACCTAAACTAAACAAATATGAACTAAACGTTTTTATAAACTAGTTCCATGTAGACCTGGAAGAGCGGTTTGTTTTATCACTCGATAAGAATTTTTGTGTTCTGCACTGTATACACAAAGTGAAAAAATCATGAATGTTTTGTTTAGTCACAACCATTGAAATGTAGATCCAGTTATGTATGAATTTAATGCTTCTGATCTGATTTAAAAAAATATATAAATAATGTGTTTCCATGAGTTCGGATCTTCATCTAGTGCGTCGCATTCTCCTTTAAAGAGGTCAACAACAGGTCAACACGGAAGCAACATTTCGTCAGCAGTTTATCGTTCCCACAGAAACTAGATTAGGGCGTCAACTAAAAGCTGGTAAATAAATAAAGATGGAATTTTTCAAGAGCATTCGCGAACTGAACTCCAAACCGAACGTGTCCATTCAATCAAATTTAAATTGAGAAATGTAACGTAAGTCGAGAACGCCTTGGCGACTGGTGGGAACACCACAGGGTGTTAAGAAATGCATTTGCGATTGCCTCTTTGTTTCATTCCAGTAACGATCGTATGTGATAGATCATTGAAAACTAGTAAAGTTAATATGAGGAAAATCATACAAATTTTCTTTGCTACAATAATTTATTTCCCAAAATGAATTGTTCAATGCTTACTGCTTGCTCAACTGCTTGCTGCTAGAAATTTTAGACAACGTACGTCTTGGCGGCAACGGAAGCATTTGTTAGAATGATCGAGTGCATCTCTGATACTTGTGTAAGTAATAGTGTAAACACTCATTTAATATGTCTTTTTACTTTGGTATATTATGTTAGTGCGTTTTAGTGAAATCCGTTGCTTTCTTCAAAAATATATTCGGGATGTGTTGCTGTCAGTGATTCCTTTAGGGCGTATAAATAGAATTTGATTTTTTGAACCGTTGAACATTCGCCCATAATACCGACACGCCATGCTTTTCCGAACGTAGGACCTAGGCCTCCCTGAATTTCCAAAGAGAAACTGAAAAGGTGCAATATGATTGTTAACACTGAGCTCATGTTTGGGTCATGAAACACGTTTGTACGTACTTGTTCATTGCGTACTGAGACACCTTCCACCAATCGACACCTTTCGGTATCATAATGCCGGTCACAGTAGGCAAACGATGTCTAGGGTCCTTGACGAAAATCTCGAGTCCCATCTTACCGACACCATCATATAAAATTTGAGCGCATTCTGTGCGACGTTTAATTTGTGACTCCAATCCTTCTTCGGCAATTTGTGCCAATGCTTCACGTAAAGCAAATATTAAGTTCGATGCGACGGTATGGTGATAGCTAATGTGAACGAATCTCATAGAAGATTTTAGTGAAAGGTGTACAGTTTATAAGAAAGTGGTTAGATAGGTTCTTACCGTTTTGGTTCATCATAGCAGCCCCAGTAATTGCCAAGCAACAATAGATCCCAGTAGAATACTTTGGATTTTGTCCGACGATTTCTGATCACTTCCCTGAAGAGACGAAACGTGCGTAAAGTGATAATGTTGGTATTTGTAGTGCTCGTTTCTCAAGATACTACTTACAGCGCTTTCGGGCTGATAGAGATGGGTGTGATTCCCGGTGGGGCGCCTAGTACCTTTTGCGCTCCCGTGTATACGGCATCGATTTCCCATTTGTCCATGTAGAATGGCACACCGCACAGCGATGCGACTGCGTCAACTATAAGAAGGCAATCATGTTGATGACAAATTTGACCCACTCCTTCCAGCGGCTGCAGCAGGCCACTGGATGAGTCGCCATGTGTAAGAAACAAGCATTTTGGTTGATGAATTTCGATGGCCCGGGCTAGCGTTTCCAGGCTGAACGGGCGATCTGGTGGACCCTCGATCGTCCGTACATCTGCTCCGTATCGCGTGGACATCTCCACAGCACGTTCCGCCCAGATCCCGTTAACAGCAATCAGTACACGATCGCCGTCTTCGAGCAGATTGCTCAGCATGGCCTCCATACCAGCATGAGCTGAACCGCTAACGCACATGGTTGCACGATTTTCTGTTTGAAAAATGTATCTTAGCCCATCCTTGATCTCGTCCATCGTGCGAAATAGTTCTGCATGAAAATTGCTCAACACGGTATTGGTCATGGCCGTCAGTACACGTTTGGAGCAATTAGATGGCCCAGGACCCATCATTATCTTTTCCGGGATGATTAAAGGATTGCTCAGCGATGTGGGAGGCGGTGTGAACTTCATTTTTACGGCTACATGTTTATAGAATAGAAGGAAAGAATGAAACGTTGTTATGAATGGCGAGCTGCATAACCAATGATAACCAAGCCGCATATGTGTTCAATTAGATTTAATGACATCGGAAGAGCCTCTATCTGTTAAAAAAACTTCAAACTTTTAAATCTTTTTAGCTATATACTAGATTGCTGTGCACAGAGCCTCCTGCGATAAGAATAGATTCGTCATAATTAAAAAATACACAGCTTTTCGTTCACGTTCATGGCAAATGCCGCACCTATGATTTAGTTTCATCTGCATACTTATAATAGAACGCTAGCTGATGTTAATTAATACTCGCCGAAAGCCTCATTAATTTGGGGAGCTGGTGAACATATGTTCAGTGAATACAGGGTAGGCAAAAATAATTTAATTAACGAGTGACGAACCGTCGTGCATGCCTAGTTAGTTTTAATTGGTATTGAGATTAGAGTGATTGGAAAGTTTTTGAATACGAACTGACAATGACGCTCATTTTATCATGTTTGCTACTGAAAAGTGGTTTTGCTTTTATAAAAAACTTAAGTTGAAAGTTTGGCGGAAAATAAAACGCAGAATTGCGTATTAAATTTACACTTAATACGTTTTACCACTTTACGTTACTATTTTCAATGTATAATGTTTAAGTTCCTATTGATGGGATTTCTTCAACCCAGTTTAGACGAGGGAATTTACGTCCGGTAAAAGGTCTGGTATGCAATTAATCTAATAACAGTCATGTGATTGCTGCTAGTGTGTGTTGTAAGAAGGCACATTTTTGCGGGATTTTTTCTAACGAGAGGCAAACACATTCAAGTGGATGCACTTCATTTAGATTGTACTAGTAGGCCGGATAAAGAGTGGAATATTGTTGAGTGGACTTTTTTTTATTTCATTAACAAACACACTTCACATATGTTTCTGTTGAAAACTGCACTTCAAATTCATCCAATGTGATTACATTTACATTGTTTTATTCATTTTTTCTATTTAAATATGTCCACTACCGAAAATAATCAGATTAAATATTGTTTGTGAGCAAATCCAATTAGCTTATAACGAAAAACGACTTAGCAAACGAAGAAAATGTAGCAAATCCAGCATGCCTGACGTTCGATTTTATGATAACTTGTTGTATGATTCTGTTAAACCATGAAATAACACCTACATTCTGCTTGGTGGCTAACCATACGATTGTATCAGAAACGAACGACGTACTGTCAGCAGTATGGGTGAAACTCTGAATATTACAGAATTGAAACACTTAGTTGTACACACAGATACGCACATACATTAATTATAAGAAGTTCAGTTTTACCACA
Organism: Anopheles farauti; assembly: GCA_000473445.2. NCBI lineage: Eukaryota > Metazoa > Arthropoda > Insecta > Diptera > Culicidae > Anopheles > Anopheles farauti. The sequence continues at coordinate 1,087,616 of KI915066.1, forward strand.
AAATGCGTGTTTTTCACTCACTACAATTAATGTCGAAGGAATGAAACACTGAAGGAATAGTGCTGGTACTAAACTCACTAAACTGTTTCGTCCGACGTTTGAAACCAAAGTGATGCTGGATCGTTCAGATTTGTGCCACTCTGTAGGATCACCGATAAGGAATTTAGAGAATCCGTTTTTTTTGGCCTTTTGAGGCTAGCGACCGCCCAGTGCTTCTTCATAAGGATCATGCAAAGAGATAATAGTTATGCTGTAAAAAAATGGGTGCTATGCTATCTCTTGTGCGCAGTGCATATAAAAACCTCACATCCTAATCTTTAGTGCTTTTCTATTATTAACGTTTTCATGAACCATGTGTGTATTATAGTGGTGCGTGAGTACGTTCTAATGTAATGCTATGCTATATTCGTAATGCTATATATGCGTAATGCTAATGTAATGTAATGCTATATTCGTAGTTTTGCTATAGTGTGACAAAAAAAACTCTAACGAAAACTATTCACACACTCGCATATCTCAGATAAATGCGGCACAGAAACTTTGTATTAGTTTCAGCTGCTTACAATAAATCGAAATGCAGACCTCTTTTGTGATACTATTATTCACTTTCTTCGCCTCGGGAGACAGCTTTAGTCCGACTACACTCTATAACACAGCAATAAAGACTATACGTCGCGACAATCCGATGCAGTGGTTTTAAACAACAAGCTATCCTCTTCATAGCGTACATGATAGTGGCCTGATGGTTGAGAGATTAGCAAGTGAACAGATTTCAATTGTGCGAGCATCTTATCTTCTCGCTCTATGTTTGTCTATCCGTCTATACACTGCATCTCATATGTCATTCCGGCTAGACCCATATCGACGATATCGTATTGATTTTGCTAGCACGCGGTCTACAATCGATTATCAAAAACGACATAAACGTGCTATTTGCACTGAATTGACACTATCGCAATGCATGCTTCTATCTGTGGTTTGAGTGGTAGCAGCAAATTGATTTGTTAAAAGATTTGCGCGATAATAAGCGTGCGCGTCAGTATACCGTACTTGCTATTGGCGACACGGGAATGGCTTCCGTTCGGGTGAATTCGGGAAAATGACTAACGATACTACGTGCTGATCATCTCATGACAAATGGCGACCGACATGTTACACTGCCCGTAATGAAGTGACGTCGTTTTACACTTGTCGAACATTTAACGCAATCAATAAATACCAATATTGATTCCTTTTAATGTTGTTGTCCAACTAGACAAATAATATGTTAAAGATAAAAAACATAACTAATAAACAGTAAATTAAAATGAATTGAGAACACTGAATAAAATTAAACTGATTAAAATTAAAATTTATAATTAAATAAATAAACTAAGATCGGGGCAAAATGTTTAGTAATTGAGAATTGACACTCAACGATATGACTAGTACTAATTTTTAATACCAATTTGCCTACGGGTACGCCCATTGCGTATCTCGGTATGGGTGACCCAGGTAGAACGAGCGTTGCTCGCAGAGAGATAAACAACTACGATGTGGCAAAAAGAGGTTATGATTGACCCCAAGAAAGGGCTTTGGTAGTAAATAGCTAACGCTATTCGGTTAGTGTAAAGTATTCTCGTAGAAGAGGAAGCTGTGTACGTGATGCAATCATCATTTCATTTCCTATTACCTTTTCCTTCAAATGATAACAAGAAAATACTAGAAAATTTAACGAACGTACTACCGAGTTTTGTTTTCAAAAATTAATCTTTATTCACAATTGTCTACATGACTGAACTGTTGCACATTATTCACGTCATATTACATGGTATACGATAAAACGGTCGCACAAACCACCTCTAGTGACCCTTGTCGCCTTTCTTATAGCCATGCTCACTACCACCGGATTTACCTCCTTTTTTGCCAAAATCGTCCTTGTGCGAAAAATGAGACTCGTGGCCATGCTTGTGTTTCCATCCCTTGTGCTCATCATCGAAGTGACCCTTATCCGCGTGACCCTTCTTGGCGTATTTGTCTTCTTTGTGAGCCGACTCGTGATGGCCGCCTTTCTTGTGATCGCCACCGCTCTTCTTGTGGAACTCGTTGAAATCACCAAACTTCTTATGGTGACCCTCCTTGTGATGATCGTCGTAGAACTTATGCTCCTTGTGGTAATCGTCCTTGTGCGATTTGTGATGGTAACCGGTTGTCTTTGAACCCTTCTTGTGGCCCTTCTTGTGACCCTTTTTGCCATGCTTCGAGCCCTTCTTCTCCTCGTGATGTTTCTTGTAGTGATCTCCTTCATCGTGGCTTTCCTTCTTGTGGCCACCCTCCTCGCCGTAGTGGGACTCGTGGTCTTCCTTGCCCTTGCTACCCTTTTCTGACTTTTCTAGCCCATGCTTCTTTTCGTATCCCTTATCACCTTTATCGCCCTTTTTCGAGTGATGATCGGCACCATGCTCACTGCCACCGCTTTCCTCAAATGAGCTTTCCTTCTTCTTTCCGTCACCACTGACCACCGTTACAAGCAATGCCAGGGCAAGCAGGCCAAATATAAAAACTTTCTTCATTTTCTTCCTTCACTAGTGCCTCACATGTACACGATTCCGAATGTTGTGAACGATGATTGCTTCTTTTACGACAAACGCACCAATTTCCTGCAGCTATGGCCGGTATGATCTTCTTATCTAAACCTATTAGACACAAGATCTACTGGCGAACTAACACCGGCTCACGATGCGCTTTCGCTCGAAGACATACAGCACTGAGCTAGTGTTGTGATCTGTTTGACACTATGTTGTTGCTGAAGCACCCATTTTTATATCTGCTTAAAGTAGGTAACGAAAGCTTTCAGCCTGACTCCTACTCCCGCTTGATAATCGTAAAATTATTCGCTTGATTTGCTGTGCAGCTAGCGTTGCTCCACGAAACGTAGTGCTGTGCATGATCGTGTAGGTGTACGCAAATGTAACAGAAATATAGAAGTAACTATAGCACAAACATAGCTGATGAAAAAAAATAGCTGATGGAGTAGTAGTAGTAGTAGCAGTAGTAGTAGTAGCAACAACTGTGGAGAAAGCTTAATAATTGGACAATTGGTTTTAGTGGCTCGTTTTTTAAGACTGGTGTTAGGATTGTAAAATAACGTCGTAAATGTGAAAGTTTTAGCTTAATAATCTATATGAAAAACTTGCTACAAACTAATTACAACTTATAGGTTCTTTACATGGTTAAGGAAATTTCGTAACTTAATGAAAAATGTACCAAAAAAAAAGTGGCAGTCAATTATTTCAAAATAACTCCACAGCAATTTCAGCACACACTTGCTTACGTTGGTTCCCGTATTTCGGTGGTTGATTTGGTTTGATTACATTTCATGCTTGATTGAACATTCGCATGATAGCTGTCATTGTGTTCGTCATTACTTGCGACAAAAAATGTAGCAATCACCGCCAACGTGCTGCAGTGACGATCTCGAATGGTCACTGATCGAGCTGTGGTCAATCGATTTGTTTGAGTTTTCGGCAGGTTTGCATTAGCAGCTCGCTTGAGGAAAGCTGCTTGCTCAAGCGATCTGTTCAAAAGTTACTGTGAGTGAAAAAGTACGTTGCGAGAGCAACTTAATTCACGTCCCCGAGGAACCAATCGCAGAAATTTGCATAGTAGATAATGTGATATGGTATCACACAACGTACAGTGGTAAACTTAACATTGTGTTAAAATACAGTTGTTAAAAACACATAAAATACCAAATGGGGTTGATTATATATATTTTTGCTTTTGGTTTGTATAAAAACACAACGATATTATAAATCAATCGTTTGTTTATTGTGTCTTACGTTTCTCGTACGTCAACAATGTACAGTTGGAATTCGTGTTCAATGTTCAATTATGTTTTTATGTTGCACTACCTATCACCCTCGACATTGCTGAACGCTTGCGGAAATTGTTACACAATCTCTAAAATCTCTTTCGTTTTCGCATGTGTTTGTTTTGCTGATGAGATGACCTTTTTTCCTCCGCTGTCTGTGGTGAATGAATGATATTGACAAATGGTTTTGATTTTCTGCCGGTTTATAGAATTTAACAGGATGAAAGCAGTTCATTATGTCGCACGGGATGTTGTTTCTTGCATCAATTCGTTTGCCACGCGTCGTCATGTGCCATTGTTTATAAATCGCATGATATGATAATTTTTTTTCGTCAGTTTTATACACACCAACTGATTAATGTACCGACAAAACTAAAACAATACCGCAACGCGAAGCCGTTTTGTTTTTGTCACGCAAACCTCGCTCGTTGAGGTTGAGTATTGCTGAAAAAAATGCACCTCCGGCACGCGCACCGAATGGGGAGGGCTTTCATTCTTTGAGACCTTCTTTTTGTTTATTGCGTATGTTTCACTCATGACTCGGAAGATCACTGACGATGGTCTAGTTGTAAAAAATATGCTACTATCACTTCCGATTCTGAACAATGATGAGAATGGTGATAATGACCATAGCCCTTGCGTACTAGGATTATAATCGTCGGTAAAGTTTTGGTTGTAATGAAGAAGCAGCTGATAACACTGAGTTTAGTCCCTTTTTTTATCGATTTCCTGACTCTAATCGACATGCGTTTAAAATCCGAGATACCTTTCATTTGGAATCATTTCCAGCTTCATGTGCTAGATGCGTGGCTTCCTTGGCATTTTTCAAGCTTTCTTCAAGCTATTGGTTTCTGCTGACGATTAAACACATGTTTCTAACAGTATACCGAGTATGAAGCATGGAACTATTCGAACGAACATCAAATGCTTGTTTGTGAAAGTATCTGTTTAATTTATGCGCCGAATCCAACGTCTGTGAATATGTTACAACCAAAATACGTAAATCCCTACAACACGGATAAAATTCATGCTCTGAGATGGTTTGCAAAACCTCGCTCTTTACTGCCATATTGTATCTATTGCGTGTATTTGCGTAACAACTATGATTGCAGTGGGAATCTACTGGTCGTTTTACAAGACAGTGGAGTCGTACCATTCAACGTTCAAAGAAATGAAATAATCATAGCTACAAAAGACACAGTTAACGTACATATTAACATCAGTAGGGACGAGATCGGTACATCAAATGTGGATTATAAAATTTGGTTTAGTTGACTGTTATGTGCCATTGCTGTTACAATTGACTCAATTATTAATATGGTGCAATTGACGTTATCCACTGTCAATTTTATTATCCATGATCAATATGTGCTCGCTTTGAACGAGTCTCGCCAGATACATGAAAATTGCTTTTCAAGACCCTAGTGCATGCATTGAATCATAGAGTTGTATTGAAAAACTGAACGTATGTAAAAAACATTGTTTTTATTTGTTTGCATTTCGGTATGAAGACGTTAATGCAATCATTTAAATCACATAATTAGTACAAATAGTATGATAGAAAACACGCAACTCGACGTAAATGCAATCAATTTGATACTTCAAGACCACACATGGCTTCGTGCTAAAATCGCTCGATTGATTTTGCACATATATCTCACATTTCTACGCGTCTGAATTGAAGACCCTTTTACGAAGAGTAGTGATAAAATGAATGGATTGTAGACTTTATATGTATAATCGTCACGTAAGGTAAAACAAATTGGTCAGTTGTTAAACATATTTTGTTACAAATGTTACGTTTGGATTGCTCCACGTATACCAATAATTTACCAAACCGAATTAGCCATAGAAAATCTATGTCAATCCCATCAACATGATTTTGGAAGTAAATCACACTAGCATGAAATGACAAAACGAATTTGATTACTGGTGCAAGTATTGCATGCTTGGTTTAGTTATTATTTTTTTCGCCATAGTAACTCTATGTTTGTTTATAGCCTGAAGCAATTCACAAAATATCATGGGTACGCTAGTGAAAAAGAAATAATCGAATGTATATGATTCAGTTCATCACAACTTGCATGTTTAAGTTCATGTTCATGAGTAGGTTCTATTTTTTTGGGGTCTCTTTTTTCTGGCAGGGATATTAACAGGATTCTACAAGATATGACTCTTTCATTCTTTGTTTCTTGTTTCCTTAATTTGTGTTGTAACCATTGCTTCGGGGTTTGATTTACATTGTAAATTATTTGTTTCCCTTGACTGATTTGCTTTTGGACCTTTCACACGATATGGTACAAGAATTGTAGTGCTTTTCAAATTTTTTGGATTGCTCATTACTCAAATCGATTGGAGGATTGTGATGTGTTTTTGATTGGAATGTACGCGTATGTCAATTGTATTTTTCTATTCGCGTATGCCAATTTTTCGAGACATAAAAGAAATATTAAATCAGCTTCGTTGAGTTTGGCGCTGTATATAAGATAAATGCCAGTATTTAGGAAAATATACAGTATTTGCGTTGATTCTCGATGGTATGATTTCCATTCTAAGAAAGAAAATTATTGCAATGTACTCGTGTTCAAGATAATATCGCATTTCGCGTCAGCAGCATTATATTCATTAAATAAATCTCGTTATGCAGATTATAAATTTATCCTTAAGACGGTATGTTAAATGCAGAATTCTGATTTAACGGTAAAATTAAATGACAATGTACATATGGCCTTTTCACATTTAATTAACCAACCACGCGTTTCACATCGGAAGAAACATTGCTTGTACTATGTGTTTGAGGAAAGAAGCTAATATGATCGGACAACGAAAGTAGACTGAGCTGATATAACAAATTTAAAAATATTCCCACCAATAAAAGACTACTTTGCAATAGCATAGGACATGCATTACAAACTGGCAGCCCTTCAGAAACGACCATTGATTTAGCACTTTACATGATTGGCAAAGCTAAGCTGCTTAAGTGGGCTCACACAATAGTCTGAATGCACAAAATGCATAGTGGCGTTTGAAAACTTTTTGCACATTCGACTTACGTATATTCATGTAATCGAACAGTTGAATCATCAATTACGCAGACTTTCACTGTTTCGATACTACATCGCACTACTAGTAGTTGCCGGTACAAATCTGCCTAAAGCTCAGTTGTCTAACCATGCGCTCTGTTCGGTCAACACATGTAACGAATTGCTATACAATTTTTCTACTTACTTCCTAATACGCTTAGTTGCGTATTTTTCAACCGTACGCCATCCTTGACGGGCTGTTTTGAATTACTCCTATTTGTTACTATTCCAATACCTAACAGCTTTGATAGTATTTTTACAATTTTCGCATCGCTATTTAGTTCGAAAAGTTGTTTTCTCACTTTCGCATATTTATATATTCTGTACAAAACATATTTAGGGCATTTTGCGCATTATAGCTCTGATTTTCGACTAGTTAGACAAACTTAAAAAGTTAAGTATTTAATTAAATAAATCATTATTTATTTCCCCCAACGCGAGTCCGTAAACGATGTATACTCGCTGTCCTAACAACATTTATTCCTTTTAATTAATCGAACATAAATCAATTGCTTCTTTTCTTATAACAGTAAAATTGATACGATTCTAGTTTATTGAATGACTTGCATACAATTGAATGACCGACGACCGCAAATAAAACTGTGCTTTAAAATAGCAAAAACCGTATGCCGGCCGTTGATTAAGTCCAACTGCTTCACCAATGTGTGAATATTTGGAATTGTGTTTAACCGTTCGATGTTAGTAGAGATGGCATGTAAACTACTTTTTAATAAATATACAAAAATCGCTAGCTACCGACTAATTCTATCTGTCGATATTTTTTCCTTAAATTTGATACCGAATCTCGGTACAGTACTGGGTCTAGTCGCAGATTGGACCTTAGCAAAGGCATGTAGCTGTTGCGTGAAGATGGAAAATGAAAATAGAAATAAATTAGTAGAACGCACTGACTTACGCACTGTACACACAAACTTATGCTTACCCAAAAACAGCCGCAAAAGTATTTAGGCAACTTTGACGTTGTATGAAATGATCAGGATCATTCCATGGCGATCTGAATTGGAAATGAGAATTTTGTAAAATTGGAAAACCAAATTTATGACTTCAAGCACATTCAGGGACAAAACATGTATCTATAAAAAGCGCTTACCTTCCACTTTCTCGATCTTTGTAGCCTTTGCGCTGAGTTACCTTGATTGGCGGTTTGCGCGTTACATGCGACACAAGAAGATTCATTAAGATGTCTTCACAGTTGGACGATTGCTGCACTGTTTTCAAAAGTAGGTAGGATAGCCAGTTCGTATAGAGATAGTTGTAATAACGATGATAAAATGCAGCCCCGGTCAGTACGATCGAATAGTAGTTTGTCCATTTGGATGTGTAGCCCCAAGCGTTCTGGTTGAGGAGCAAAGAAGGGAAGAAAATCACACAATGAATATCCGCTAATGCAACGTATTATCGCCACTTACCTTGGAATCGTCCCAAAAGTGTGCTCTTGCAGGATATCCCACAATGCGATCGGGGAAATCTCGCCATACCTGATAAGCAAAGTCCAGCTCATCAGTGTTCAATATTGCGTCCTCATCCAGTGACAGAACAGCGTCAGTCTCGATTTGCTCGTGGGGATAGAATCTTTGGGATATGCTTGGCCGGTCGTCGCTCGTGCTGCCCGATATGATGTGCAGTGGAATGTGACCTGTCGATGGCCAACGTTTTTTCGGCGGTACGGATCTATCGTTTGCCCACAGAATTAAAATCTATAAATATAGGAAGGGATAAACAATCCATATTATCCCGAGCGAAGAACATATTACCGTGGCGCTTACCTTATCTATGTATTGGCTTTTGGTAATACTTTTGACTAGCTTGTATAAAGCTGTGTTTGGTGTAAGCTGCGTACCGATCTGTACAAATATTACGGCGGTATAGTTCAGTCCGGGCGTGTAACCAAGCTTATCCAACAGGAACGGAAATCGACGATGTGTATCGGAAAAGGTAGGAATAGTCAATAGAGCACCTGGGGACGTATTCCAAGTCAGTCCATTCCGATGAGGATATTCTGGCAGTCTCTCACGGATAATCTGATGAAATGAAGAAGACAAAAGTAATCAATAACTACGCAAAAAACAATCAGCTTACATAATTTGAAGCGGTGGGCTAACTAAATGATTTGGAGATTTTGATTGTAAATGAATTTGTAAATCCAATATCACAAACTGCAGTAAAAATAAGAACAACAACACAGAACAATTTACAACCAACTTGCATTATCTGTGTATTCAATAAGAACAGCGATATGCTACGTCTGCCATAGTTGTGTTAGCTTACCTCAAATGTTGTAAAAATGATTTTTTCGATCGAACTAAAATAACGCTCCCAAAGTACTTGTGTCTGTTGACGTAAAGCTAAAATACGGCTAGTAGAAACAGACCGTACGATGTCTGGAACCTGCAAAAAAAAAAAACAAAGTAACCAATTCAGTGCTTTTTTATACATGTACTGCATTTCGTGAGTATATATCAATGTGGATCTATTTTTTCTTCTTTGATCCGCTCACAATTAAAGGCATCGTCCCCATCCGCTATTATATTCACGTCAAGCTGGTTAAAGGCCTTTGCCAAGCCTTTGCCTACTTCAGGAAATCAGTAAAGATAGTACTTTGTTTGTGCTTACCTGCAACAACAATCTTTCGTCTGCCCAAATCGCTGCCTGTTTCCAGTCAATTTTTGACTGAAATGGTAATACCCATGAATTTGAAAGTAGCACCGGAATACATCCTGCCTGCAGCACTTCTAGAAACCTAAATAACAGTTGAGTAATTTCAATAGTTAATCTGGGCTGTTTATTAGATTTTTACGCATACATGGCTTTTCGTTTACCTAAATGATCCAAGACGACGTCCTCTCGGAACTAGACAGAATGTAGAATTTTGTAACAGTGTTTCGTAGTCATATCTGCAACATTAATAGGACATTTAAATAATATAATCACAATCAACGAATGATTTGAGAGAAAGTTCCTCTGTGAGTAGAAAGTACGTTCAATAATCTCAATTATATATAATGTGAAAATAGGGCATCTGAATGTATAAATGTATATATGTATATGTGCATAAATTAAAACAAGAAAAACATATTAAAATATACGCTTTGATTTACGATCTATGAAGGGATGTTACCTTTAAACCGTACCGTGCTTTAATTACTCACCTATCATACTCTCGATTATCTTCATCACAACGAGCATCTTGCAGATCTCGCCAGCTTTTTCCATGTTTACAAGTTGTAACCAACACAAAATCCCGAGCGTTGTGCAGGTGAAATAAGGAATTTCGAGTTTCTGAACCAATTCCATGAACGTATCTAAAAGATAAAAAATACAATTATTCATACATTATTTGTAAGCACCTAAAAGTGTTGCTAAATTAAATATTATTTTTCCTGTACGTCACACTTTAACCAAAAATCCGTTACTGAAATTGCGAATTTCTTCTAAAAAAGCAAAGAAAAACTTGCCTGAAACAAATCTTATACGGACTATACGTTATTAGTTGCTTGTTTCGTTTTACAATACTGAAACAATAAATTTAATCAGTATCAGAAATACAAACAACATTATTTTAAATTAATGCAACATAAGACAACAAAACCAATCATGTCAACCCTTAAAGTTTATGATAATGAAGAAATAATATGCGACCATTAAAAAGTCTTTAAGATCACACGATCCAGCCAAAATCGTTGTACGAGCACGTACTATTCTCCGTAACGAATGCGAAAACACAAAACGCATAACAATGTCCAGTGAGGTAATTTTCATTCGGCCTGCATAATGACCATGAAACCAAAATTGTAAGCTGATTGTTGGTGTAGCACAAAGCATGGTCGATAAAACGAAGAATTTTTCTGAATGTCTGATTGCCTGCTTGCTATTGCTGGTTGCATGTATGAGCATCAGTTCGCGAAAAAAGTGTAGCATTATATTTCAGAAACATATTCAATTCCATAGGTTACCGCAAACAGCAATGCTTGCACACCATAGCCGTTACAATTATTATGAACTCAACAAAACACTTACCGTTTCCCTTTGAAGGCTAAAAGATACTTTTTGTTGGCAGGAAAGTTATTGCTGACCACAAATCCAGTGTTCCCACCGCGTAAAGGAAACTGCTTATGAAATAATGGTATACTGACGTCGAAGCCAGGTCGGAGAGACTGGACGCTCATGCTGGCTTTGGCCAGAATTGCTTGACCCGGATCAAATCCGAGCCCATTTTCGTTGTAGTCCGGCCATGTGCCCGAGTAAAGGTTAAAGATGATATGGTTTCGCCCATTGTTCCAGTGAGGCAGCCGTTGCAAGCGTGACGGCACATTCCGCACGAAATCCTCACTCAGTGAGTCCCGATCAAGCGTGTCGATACCGAGCACAAATAGACAAGCCTGTTCGGGGTCGGTCGTGTAGTAACGACTTTCTTGGATGGCCGAAATGATTTTTTGATAATTCTGACTTATTGGCGGTGGAGCCCCAAGTGAATTCAACGGTTCCGGTGGGTACACGTAAACGTAAAAGTTTTTGTCGCTACAACGGCTGAAATCGAAACAGGTCTCCATGCGGCATGATTTAAACCACGCACTTCCTTCGTCGGTCACTCTACGCACTGCACCACTTGGGAAAGACGATTGGGCTGCTACCTCGCGGAACCGGGACTCGTACGGTGGACTTGCAAACAGATCATCGTCCGGAAATAAATCCTGTTGTTCCACCGATTCTGTGCCGTCCACGTACTGATAGTGCATCTGATGGTAACTAGGAAGATTGTCCGGGTTTTTGCGCACTCGCATCCGAAACAGTGCTTGCAGCCCTTTCAGACGGTAGCCTCCCAGGTAGCAGTACGCTAGGAAGGCGCAACAGATGATTACTAGTATGTAGCGTTTCTTTGCCTGCATTTTGCGCGTTCGTAGCCGCTGATGACGCTCGATGTCAACAGTTGAAGGCTATTTCGGCTGGCCGAATGCCCAATGCGGCTAACGATTGTTGTCCTCGCTACTTTTTCTATCGTGAAACAATAATCTTTCATTCGCGTTACTGTATTCTTTCGTCCGACGGTCGATTCCGATTGGCATCATGTTTGGGATGGAAAAGGTGATGCTGAATGCGACGCTAGCCTTTTCTGCGTTCTTAACCAAACCTCGGATGCATACAAAAGCCTGAAATGAAAACAGAATGAAAGAGAAAACAAACGTAATTCATAGTGAATTTAGTAATTAGAAGGAAAACCAAGTCGGAAACCTTAACTCGAAAGTTTACGAAAAATTGGTTATTAAACACCCCAGAAAATGTTCTGAATTTACATTTTATAAATAATAGCTTCGGTAAGTGAAGTATGATGTTCGAGATGAGGTCCTCATTAATTTAACATGGTTCACATTCAGCTTCATAGCAAAAACCTTCAAATATCTTCATTGTATGTGTGCAGAATTTAATTTATTAGAAGATAGATTATTTACTTAAGCGGAATGTATCAAATACACACGCACGGAATTGTTTACAATTTAAACAACAGATAAAAGCGTTTGCTATACAGGAAAACGTACTCAAACTTGTTTTTAGGTTGTTTTTTCTAGAGTGCTCGTGACACTCTATGAAGACCGAAAAGAACAAATTTGATGAGATTATTTACGAATTATCACCTAGGGAAGTGTTAACGAAGTGGGATGTCATAAACATTTAGCAAACACTCTGTCATTCCAAAACTAACAATCGGGAGACTGCTACAAATTATGCTTGTTTTTAGAAGGATTCGTGGATTTTGCACAATGCACGAAGTACCAAAACTACTCAACTTTCAAATAGTTTGGCTGGAAGATCGATTTTTCCACACCTACTTCCGCCCCGTTGGATGAATGATGCACTTTTGCGAATGTTTGTGGATGTATTCCCCAAGTCGTATTCTTTTTTGTTGCTGTAGGAGTTTGGAAGGCGTGTAGCTATTGATTTTCTCACCTACTATTGTCGACCGTGCGCGATCCCGTGAAGCGCCCTGGGAGGCTTCTTCACGCTAGACGAGAACACTTTGTTTACATTTGCGAACCGCACTGCACTTATGAAACTAGCTTTCCCTTCGCCCGGCAGCGCTGTTATCGGTTTGAACAGGGTCAGATGCGTGGAATAAATGAGTGGGCGAGTCTTTTTTCGCAGGCACAGTCGGGTTGTTTGGTTTTCCTTTAGTACGTAAATGCTTCTTTGCGGTGAGAAAGTAGAACAGCAACTGCGACTGTATGCACCATGCACGGATTCGATGCACTGATAAACACGACTTAACTAGTACGCGGTAGGACTAGTTCCTATCTATCGGTCATTGTTATATCTAAAATTATGCTAAAAATACGCTAGTACAAGCTTAAACGCGATAAAATTCAGCGAATTACACGGATAGCACCACCGGAGCTGCTTGTTCTTTTTCTTCTTTTTAGAAGGATCACAATCAGACAATCGATGACAACTTGTATTTTTCGGTTCTGTTTTCCTTTTTATCGTCGTTACTGTCATAGAGTTTATGTTGACGTGTTGAGTTCTGTGTCATCATGTTCACGATTTGGCGTCGCTAATTCAGGGGGTTTTTGGTGCTGAAATGAACCTCGCACGCCTTGCATCTCGCTCGCACGATACGGGTTTCCTATCCTCGCCGGCGATCCAAATGGACGTTTGTTCGAAATTCGGAAATTGTGCATCTCTTTCCCGGGCATTTTCGGTACATTTTTCTGGACTATGGGCCGAGACGCAGCTTCCGGAGGCCAAATTCGGGCAAAAAACTGTTAGATTTACTGTTAGAGAACTGTTAGCAATCTGAGTAGTGATTATAAACGAATTCGTTGGTTATTTTATTAAAGTGGGAGAGCGCAAACAGATTTTGTAATGCGGTATGATGCCGAGGAGCCCTTCTTTTACTGGAACAAAGTTTTACATGTAGGGTATGCTCGTTAAACTTCCGCTAGTGTTACAACAGTGTGGAATCTATGCCGCGAACGTGGAGTAAGCGATCAGTTGCTTTCATGTCAACCATTTTTGGTAGTATATTGTAGGTAGTGTATTGAAAGAAACACCGCTTGTGACTGCATCAGTATGTTTCACAGTTCTTGAGATGTTATTGAACTTGCACGTTGGTGCGTTAACCGTTTGTGGGTTCTTTTCATCGCCTAACTTTCGTCGGGCGATGATCTAAAAGATTTTGTTTATTTAAGTCGACGATGACTATATCCCAGACGATAAGTTACAACGGTTATAACTTCAACGGGATGTTGGGGGTCGAATGTAAAGCTATGCATGGGCCATCTAAGTGTGCGAAAAATTCAACGCAGTGGCATTCCTTGTGTTAAACTTGTTGTTTGGACAAACCTCTTGAGGCGCTCGTTATTAAATTGTCCTCAATTTATGTTCCTAAATTAACCCAACTACATATAAAAAGTGTTGCTTTACGTAAGGTAATTCGTTCAGCCATCCTTAAGAAGTACAATCCATTTTCGTAACTTATCTCACTCCAATACTCCGTCACATGGCATTTGGGTAATCTGTGTACCCCGTCAATCTCTCTGTTAGCGCCGAAACCAGGGCAGGCCACGCGAAGGTATGGCCGGGGAGTTCCCTCGTTCCAACGTTAGCGGAAAAGTTGGGTTCTGCCCGAAAGGTGCTACTGCATCCAAATATTCATTGAACTTCCCGCTAGTACTCTCAGTTCGTCGGAGCCTATGCCGCAAAAGTGGAATAATGAAAACAGCAACGTTT
>KI915066.1:1120461-1194821 GCA_000473445.2 Anopheles farauti
ATCTTCCGCATCGCAGATTTCACGATGTTTTCATTAACCTCCACGAGATCGACACAAAAAAGAGATTCGGGGGCAAACGATAACCCGGGATTCAGTGCCTGAACACACGATGGTTGATCAGAGAAAACACTGGAAAAATGGCGACTGAAAAGGGAACAGATTGATTCAGGGTTATCGGCAGAAATAGAGCCAAGTGACATAAAACGAGGAAGGGCATAGGAGTTACTGCGGGATTTTACAAATCTCCAAAAGAGGCGAGGATTAGAGTAGAGAAGGAGTTGGATTCTGCCCACATAACGCACATAACACGATCTATTATAAATGCGGTATGCGATGGCCGCATATTTAAAAAGCCGTTTATTGAAGGTAGTACGATTCCTTCTATATCTCCTAAGAAAACGGTTCCTCTCCGCTTTATAAACACGAAGGGTACGATCAGCCCAGGGGGCAGAGGGAGGGGGACGACAAATAGGGGAGCAATGCCTCAGGGCAGATGTGATACAGGAGTTTAGGAAGGATAGAGCATCATCGACCGATGTACACGTAAACAAAAAAGACCAGTCGATGGAGCAAAGAATCTCCATTTTATTAAGCTTGTATTTCACAAGTTGTAGCGTTTTTCCTAACCCGGTGAAATGCACCAATTATTGTGCTACGTGCACCAATTATGGTGCTATTATTGCACCAATTGTTGTGCTGTTCCAAAAACAATATTACAACCGTTTACGTTCTAAAAAATTAGTTTACAAATAAAGCTCATTTGTTTTAAGAATTACTCACTCAAAATAACAATTTTAAAATTTACCAAAGCAATAAAAATTTAAATTGAAAATCAATGTTTAGAGCGCTCAAATTGTATGATTGTGTTGGCACAATTG
The DNA here is from genome assembly GCA_000473445.2 of Anopheles farauti. NCBI lineage: Eukaryota > Metazoa > Arthropoda > Insecta > Diptera > Culicidae > Anopheles > Anopheles farauti. Next base: position 1,121,340 of record KI915066.1, read on the forward strand.
ACATTTTGTTAGTTATTCTAAACAGCCGTTAATACAAATCTACATCATAAAAAAGTAATAGTGTGGAGAGCGGTTCAATTTATGGTTTCTTTTTAGATAATATTTTTTGATACATTCAAAAACTAAATAAGATTATAATAGTAACAAAATAGTTTCTTCAAACAACCACAGAATCTTTTTTGTGATGAATCTGAACATACACGTTATTAAACACTGAATATATGCGCACGTTCAATAAACACTTACCTGATAAAATAAATTTATTTTAATCATTATGTAGCACAACCAAAACAAACAAACCGATAAATATGTAAGCAAATGATTTTCATCGTGACATTTGAAAAAATCAGCGCCTAAAACATCGACCTTTGACAGTGACGTTTAGCGACGCCAGCGCCAGATGTGGTACGTTTCCGAACTAATAACCGCCGAGACCTAATCTGGACTTTAACCCGTTTTATTCAGATGATGTTAATTGTTTGTTTGTGTATTTACAGTACGTTCCCGTGAAAGGCGTGATGTGCAGTCCGTTTTCTTTGTATCAATTATTTTACCATGTGCAGCTCAACGAAAACATATTTATGGTAAGTACCTTTAATTCAATCATATGGAGTTTAATACAAGATTTCGATCGGAGATTTCATAAAAAACTCGTTATTTATTAAAAGTATGATAAGGAAATGTTTATGCTTGTACTGTACTTCATGATGTTCATGTTTATGCTTGAACACTTGCAAAAAAACTACTTTCGGATCGTGTGATACTGTTTGTGTAATACGGAACTGCGATTACGTATTGCTATTATGTTGTACAAAATTTGCAGTGCCTGGAGTACGAACTACGGATAAGATATGAATGCAATAAAAATTACAATGTGTATATAAAAATGGCCTTTTATTGTAAACTGTTGCCTATGTCTTTGTTTAAGAGTAACCTATATTTTGTATAATGAGTTTCTGCTTTTAACTCATATTAAACCGTCAAAATATGTCGTACAGCCGTGTGGAGCCTATAGAGAACTCACATGTATTAAGCATGCTCTTCGTAAATAAACGTTTTCGTAAATATCTGCATTCCTTGAACACATTGATGTATCGAGCCCAAGCGCTTAGCATCAATATGACGTGAATATTTCATGGTCCTAGTTGCTAGGACTTGTACAATCAATATGAATGAGACTGTTGTGTTTGTGAGCATCCTGATCACATTGTCTGTTCACACAATTTTAATCACTATTCTAAATAGATGGTATCTGTTGTCTTATTAAGTGGATTTGCTTAATCGTTCATAGAAGGCACATTCAACATTTGCGTCGTTTCAGTTCACAAAATCATTCACTAAACAGCCGACTCGTTGCCTTGAGCGTATACTACGGCATCGTGAATGGTAGGGAAAATGTGAAAACCTCCTTCGCCTATAGATTCCGCATGCAACAAAGCATCGTACACACAGTCGGCTGGAGTGGATAACAACAATGTGATGTTAAGCTTTTCGAGGTTGTTTTTTACTTCCGTCAACATTTTACAAGCGGCAGTATCAACGTGCGGCACACTGCTTAAATCGATAATCACCGTTTTGGTTGACTGTAGTCCTGTGGTTTCGCCGTTGTAGCGAGGAACAAGTGAGACATTTGCGCGCTGGTGAACTTTTGTTTCCTTATACAAAGCTTTCTTGAAGTTGCTCTTGTTTGCGAAATTGATTGAGCCAGTGTACTTGAATATTTTTATGTGAGGTAGCTCTTCCGCACGTTGATGGCTTCCGATGTCGACATATATGGCAGTGTCCGGCACTGTTCCAAGCAGACTATAGTATGTTTTCCAACCTTTAACGTACAGTGCAAGCAGCGACACTACTACCCCTATCAACAATCCGATGTCAATGTCGATAATCACGACGGACAGAAACGTTACACACCACACGAACAACTCTAGGGAACCTTCGCGGTGAAACTTCTTAATGTGGTATACCTGTATGAGCATGCCTTTCAGAGCTACGACGATAATACCAGCCAGAACACAACGGGGCAGGCTTTCGAAGTATGGACCAACCCACAACAGTACGACAAGCATGATCATCGACGAGAATACGGCGGCTATTTGCGTTTTTCCGCCTGTTTGATGCTGGATCAATGAACGCGATAGAGAGCACGCAGTGGGTATGCAGGAAAACATAGATCCTACAATGTTGGTAAAGCCAAGAGCGACAAGCTCCTGATTAGGACGTACTTCGTAGTTATCCTTTTGAGCAAAGATCATGCCCATGGACATGACGATTGAATAACCTACGATTGTGACCGCTATACTATCGACAGCTACGGCCTTGATCAGTGCAAGCGGAGGGAATTGCGGTGCTGGAAGTCTGCAAATAATAAAACACAACACAATTAGCAAATCGACGGTCGAGCTGGTACATGATTTGGTTTTCAATTACCCGGTCGGAATCAATCCCACCAAACCAACGTCGAAATTCGGTCCAAGCCCAATGAGGTACGAGGCTAACGTGCCACCGACGACTGCCATAAGTTCGGCAGGCACTGGGAATCGGCATTTGGTGGAAAGCCAGGGTTTAATATATTCGTTCATGAATATCATGAACAGAATAACAATCAGTGAAGTATACACGGCCGTTAGATTCGAGTTCGGTGCCTGTTCGATGATGTCGCGAACTGAGAGCAGCACTTTAAAGGCACCCTTATAGCGAGGTATTGACACACCCAAAAGATCCTTCAGTTGGCTAACCATTACATGCACGGCGGCTGCCGTCGTAAATCCACTAACCAGAGGTTCGCTCAACAGCGATGAAAGCATGCCCAATCGTGCAGCACTCATGATGAACTGAAAGAGTGAGAGATAAAGCATTATGGCGATTCTAATAATGCACAAATTGGTTTGCGATAACCGCGGTATTTCACTCACATAAAACATGCCAGCTACGAAGGATACCGCTGTTGCCACTTGTATAGGTGTGTACATGACACTATCCGTTGGAGTCAGCGCAGAAACGATGTCATCTGTTCCGTTCATCTAGCAATGATGGTAAACACGATCGTTTATTATTTGAAGTTAAATTATTATTCCAACAAGCAATAATTATACCTACCGCCAGTGTTGGCGCGGCAGATGAGTAGGTGACCACAATTTTTGCAGTCATCAAACTGGTCACTGCAAACGTTCCCATCGATATGTGGCGCGATGTTCCAAACACTGCGTACACGAGACAGTGAAAAAATGCCATATACAGCCCTACGTTGGCGGCTACCCCTGCTAGTATCCCGTATGCCATTCCCTGCGGTATTTGAAGTACGGCAACCGTCAATCCTGCCGTCATGTCGCTGAGCAGATCGTTTTTTATCGAATATTTCGGAAGCCATTGCAGGATCGGGAAAAATCCTTTTATCGTTGCCAAGCACTTAACGTTTCGTACGGAAGTCCCAATTGAATCTAGCGCTGTGGACGATAATATCAGTATGAAACCGATCAATAATGTTACTTAACGATATAAAAACACACTCATCATTCTGAACTAATTAACACATGCCCGAATTTCTTTATAGCATGGCGAATTGAACATGTGATTGATATCGTTTTCTTTGGGGAAGACTAATCGATAGGATTATCTTAGAAAATTGTCCGCCGAGTATTGCTTATCCGGGTTATATAAATTTATGAACCTGTTTGGTATTTGTATTATCGTTCTTGTCGTTTGTCTTGACGTTTTGAAATGCTACACGAATGCGTTATTTACTGCTACGTTTAAATGACCAAACACGCTACAAAAACAAAACGAGGCTATGTGTAACGTTTACCCAGAAATCCAATAAGTTTTGGTTAAACTAATAATATGCCGTCATCAAATTTGTGTAATCCGTTGAATTCGTGGTAATACGTGCTAATGTGTTAATTAATGTTAATTTCTGCATGTGATTGTATGATAAAAGTGCATGTAGGAAAAAAGTTATGCGTGTATTACTTATCAATATCATTGAACGATTTTGTTTGCACCATACGGAATAATTATTCCACCATAATGATCAACCACACGCAGTTTTTACCATGCACATGCGAGAGTCACTCTTATCTTTAAACAAACGGTTAGTGTACAGATGAAACAGTAAAAGCACACACTTACCGGTCGGCTTTAGTCTTTCGTATTGTGAAAGCTGATTAAAGTCTTCTCGCTGTAGGCATTGTCGAGAGACCAGATACGACAGCTCACTGTATTGCGGTTTTTCTTTAGGCGATCTTTGCACGGTGAAAGACGAATTGTTTGGTGAATAAAGAGAGAAAGAAATGAAAACAGAAGCCATACAAATCACGAATTGAACTACGATTGATCACGATGGGCGCAATGACGTTCCCCAATGTGAGGTTCACTTCGATAATGTTTTGATTGTAGGAAGGGCAAAATATTAATACAAACCTGCCATCTTCCAGTGGCGCTTTCTGATTGATCATACTGTTGCCAACTGACTGCGAAAAGCAAAAGCACGTAATAGGAAATGGTGCGTCGATACTCGCGATTTTTTTCGCGTACAGCGCGGTTCCTACGCCTTACGGTTGGTATCCACTGGCGACGACGCGACCTCGATTAGCAACGATTTTCTTTTCACTAGCGTCACGCGTGGCAGTGCGATTAAACAACGAGAAACGGTTCACTTTTTCACACTTGCATAACGTTTGCGACGAAACATGTGAACTTCGTTCGTCAAATGCACACGATCATCCACCTAGCTGATAATAGAGCTTCCACCAAAGGGCACAAACACCGCTTCACAACTTCCAGCTTAAAAATAACCGTATTTTGTCATCAATGTTGGTTGTCCGAGAGGGTTGTGATTGAGCTTATATCGTCCCAAATGCGATGGCGATTATAGCGGGGATTCCCTGTGCAGCGCCTTACGTCGATGAAGCGCGGATATCCGTCGAAATACCGGATGCCGTCGACGATCAGCTGCTGTCTGTCTGGCGCAGTAATGTTAGCAATGGGTGTTCTGAAAGCAAGAGAGACGCGTTGTTGAGATCGACGAGATTCGTGAGCGTATTTTTACCACCAACAAACAGCAAAAGAGTCTACCGCTCTCAATACGCAAGAGATAACGCGCTTCAAGATAGTGCAACTAACTAGCTGCAGAGCCAGCCAAATAGAGAGAGAGTGAGAGGAGCAACTTCTTCGCACGCCAAACACAAACACTGTCTTGGCCACACAGATGTTCTCTCAGTCCCCAACAAAAGTTAGAAATCGTTCGTTGCCTACGATCACACACATGACCGTACATCGGACATTGATTAGGCGCTCCGTTACACTTCAAGGCTCAGCACATCTTACAATCGAGGAAATCAAACGGGTGACATGATGCACTGCACCGCGTTTCAACATTGATAGGTCGTTACTGACGACAACTCATGGTAGTTAAAACGCAAGTTGAGGTGAACGTACCGTAACGATAGAGAGAAATAAGGTAATAACAGAATATCGTTCATTACAGTTTTAGCCAGCGAAGGTTATCATAAACAATCCTGAAAACCATCGTTGATGACATAAACGTGAATTTAATTATTGCAAATCCATTATTTCGCTTATTACCAATGTTCCGACCTTACACTTGGCTAATAGGAACCACCTGATGGGTCATTTAACTGATAATAATCATGGTTGTCCTTAGCGTGCATGTTGTCCAATTTAGATAATCGTGTCCTCTAATTTAAGTCTTATAAAGTGCCTACAAGTTTTTGAAACAATCAATTCTTTCATCTGTAGAAGCAATTCGAACCATGTGTTACTTTATATTGCAGCTTAAACAAATCTTATGAAGTGCACATTGTGAAGAGATCGGCTTGGCATAGTTTATGCCAATACAGTGATCGTGATCGTAGTAAGAAAATTTGAGCGTACAATTGATTGAACCGCGTTGAATAGTAAATTAATCAACACGATCTGAAGGCCATATTTTATTTTTTTATAAGGCGCCTAAGCAGAGCAAGATCTGAGCAGCCATGAAGTCTTTTGTTAATTGATTTCAATCAAAAGTTTTGTGCCAATTGAATAACATTGTGGAAGACATGTTGCCAATCGCATAACATTCACAATCCGTTCTTTCGTTAATTGAGGGGAATATATTGACGCGGTCTAATTACGAGTCACAGTGGTAAAAAACTTTCTTTGATTAGTGCTTTAATCAAAGAACGTTGTTTGTTTACAATCTAACTCGTAAGCATCTTTGGGGCTTGGACCATTTCTGGAGCAAAAGAAAGAACGCTCTGCAATTGTTCGATAGGGTGAGCTTGGTGGCCTGTTCATTACTCATATAAATTCTTACGTGATGTAATTTATTGAAATTCTTGTTTCTTTGTAAAATGCACTACGCTCAATAGTGTTTAGATAATTTTTTGTTGCTGTTTGTCTCTGTGGACATGATAATGTTTCCGTAAGCTTCAGATTTGAACATACTTGTGATAAGGGAATGAATACACTGTGGAAATAGAATAGCCTATTTTAAAATTCAAAATCTCCTTGAATCATAAAATCATGTATACTACTTTTTGCATACCACACCTCTGATTTCGAGCAAAGGAACAGATCGTATTTGTAAATAAAAAAGAAGTACATCGGACATCTCCATCCAATTCGGTGAATAAATGACAAAAATAGCCATTTATTTATCGATTAACTCCAAAATTTCACCTAACGAAGTCTCCAATCTGTTCTACCGTAAGTGTTGAATTGTGGATTTGTTATGACCATCGGAACACGCTTGGATATTTTTATTCATTTATTAAAACCGCAAGTAGTTTTGGAGTAAAACGCAAGTATTCACATTTTAAATAGGAGGCAATTCACAATTGTTTTGAGTGGGATAATGTTTGTTGTGGATCGGGCGTGCATCTACGGAATTATGTGCAATATATATATCCCATGGGTTTCTTATCACGTTTCACAACGAGCGTGGTTTGATAAGATAACTTTTAAATTCCAGATTCAGCGGCAATCGCAATTAACGTTCAATACAAATCAAGCCAAATGTCAACTAGAACTGACAAATTTGACAGTTTTTAGATATGTTTGCTGCAACAGGTGTTTGATAAGAACAAATACCTTGCCATCGATGCTTTCTAACGAAACACGAATTCGTGTGGCACGAGCGTCACTATTACATAATGGATGAAACTTGGTTAATTTATTATGGTATTCGTCTCTACCCGCTTAGCTGTTCATCCTGCCGAATGGAACTTTGAATTGGTTGGGCCAATATCGGACAGCGTACCTCAGTCCTCAATATTGGTTGACCGAACTTCAGTTTTCATTTGTGAACGCGTTTGCAGGACAACATTTTGCATGTTGTATTGATGTACATTGCTTAAAATTGATTAAACCATTAACAAACACCGATCACATTTACACACAGCGCACTCGAGAAGCACTACGTTGTTTTTTCACCCTGCACGGTCCGGTATACATTGCGTTGAACTCATGACTAACCGGTGACGATTTTTACCCAATGTCGGCGATGGGACTACTTTTGTCTCAGCTGTTTGGCGATACGGTACACAACGACGACCTAACCAACGACTGGCTATGGCGAAGAGAGCGTGCATGTGCGTTGAATGAGTCCGAGAAAAAAATCGTTGCGCTTGCGTACTGGACATTCAAACATCGACGACAAACGCTCTCATGCAACGTTGGTTGGGTTTCAATTTCGTTCTCTCGCTGTTTACGCATGAAGCCGTAGAACGAAGTGAAGTCAGAAAATGCAGCATAATTATTTCATCGAAGGAAACAGAACAATGTAAGCCAGGTGTAACCAGTAAAACAAGGACTAGATAAAATTCAGATGAACGTACGAAAGTTCATACATGCATCAAACACAATCAATTTCACGGTGGAGAACGCTTTGATACTAGGTTCATTTTAAAAGGCACGATAGAAAGGAGACACTCCACATGGATCGACTAACTAGCTATGGTTGGCTAATCTATGGTGTTTAATGTAGCTTAACCAAACAACATAACAAACGTGATAGGAATCGTTGCCCTAAATAAGAAACACAAAATCTAACGTGAAGTCTTTTAATGTCACGCGAATTCTCTAGATAGCTGGTTACAAGGATTTGTACAGATGCAGGATACCACAGTGCGACTACGCGAACTAATTTCAAATAAACAAAAAATTTAAAACATTCTAAAACGATCGTTATAAGTGATGATGCAGGCAAATGCTGAAATGGGCAAATGGATAATATAAACAAACAGCCGAACACGTGACGACGAACCGCACTAGCTTGATTTCAAAAGCACACTGATGGATAGGACGCTATGATGGATTTGAAATGGACGTCTGTTGAATACGGACCGCTTGCATAGTTTTTTTTTTTAATACTGACATTCTATTTCAAATCCATTACGCTGCTTCTAAGGACATACATCTTACCTGCCAGTATCTTGCACACAAAGGGATTGGTTAAATTTACTTCGTTCGGTAAAGGGATGCTTGTAAATGTTCTTGCAAGTGTAATGGTAACCTAACTGTCCATTTCCGGTTACCTAAAGGATTTCGAGAAAATATTTGACAGAATGAATAGAAGAGTAAAAATCGGTAAACAAAAACAGCAGGTAAAATTTGTTTTATTGAATCAGGAAGGAAAGTATAAAAACAGAAATGAGATAAGCGGAAATAATGAAGCTAAGTAAAGACTATGGACTGGCAATCCATGGTTTAAAAGGAAGGCTTTTTTGTTAGCTCAATCAATTTTTCAGCATGTGAAGTTACTTTACTCAAACAAAAGTGGCTATTTTACTTCGTTTCCCTATCGAGTTAATAACTGTAAAATGCATTGAGATTCTATTTGAAATTTTGTTGGTTTGTTTTTTGTTTTTAACTACGTGCTTAAAAGAACGTATTTCTGTACGAATACGCTTAGAAAAATTAAACAACATGTTTGAGTTTGTTGTTGCAATGTTTTCGATGTTTTGAAATAAGGTGAAGTTATTAAGCTGACACATAGGTGGCGCTGCGTAGAATGAAAATCAGGGGCTGTCAATTGAAAAGAAATTAACACCAGTAAACACTCTCATTTATTATTTTCAAGTACAACTATGGTGTAAGTTAATCGATTGCTTATTTTATTTTGAATGCTCAACCAATAACTCTTAAGATTTACAATTATTTCATATACATGATATAGGCAAATATCTTTAAGAATAATATACAATTTGCTGCATTAGCTTTGCTATATTCTCTAAGTAAAATGTAATTTTCAAACCATATGTGTTTAAACCATAAAATTCGACTCCATGTGGAAACCATCTAGGGTGAAATATTTTGCACGGTATTAAACATACTTTAAGGAAATTAAATCCGATCCTAAGTCCTTATGACTGTGACCTTTGCCGCCGGGGGGTGCTATTAGCAGGAAAATGGTTTGCAGATAGCTGATAACGCCAGTTAGATATTTCTTGTTCTTCATCTAAGTCGGTCAAAATAGCCACTGGTCGCTCGATTTTCATAGTGTACGGTGATCGATATGTTCCCATCACATTTCTGTTACTCGCACTTACTCCACTTCCTTCTGTTGTACCGGTGCTAATGGTTTCGCTAAGTTTGCGAAAATTTTCACCATACAGCGGGTTGGTTCTTATAACACGTTCCGTCGTTTTGATCTGGTGATGACTGATCGCTGTGACATTGATCTCGTCTTCGTCATCTAAGCTGCTAACGTCAGGTTTTTTTCGTCGATTCTTCCGATCAAAGAGGCTCGATCGGAAGAATAGTTTATGTCATAATATACTAGATAAGCTAGTGTTGGCGTTTTTCTTCAAGATATACACACACATACATAGAACAGCAAGAAGCATACAAACTAAAGTTAACATTGAGAAGAAAGCATGCTTATACTTTGAAGCTGCCGTAGATTCGCGAAAAATATCTTGCTCTTCTTCTAGTGTCAGATCGATTCGACGGTTTCGCAACTTTTCCTGATTCGTTTCGTTCATGATTTGACTCAATTTAGGAAGGAAATGTCCCCAGAAACTGTGCATTTTTTGCAAATAATAAAAATATTCGGAATCTCTTGAACTCGCTAGGAAGACAGCATTTTTAGATGTTCGCGTACTTTCCTGATCGGCTTGCATATCAGGGTTGAGGTTATAGGGGTTTTTTGAGGAATTTGCTTTAGTAAGAGTTTCTTCGGGATCATTTGCACCAATGACTTTCTCCTCAATTTCTTGTAAATTATCTTCAAACGTGTTCTCGAGGGAAGTGTGGTCATTGCGGTGGAAGGATTCTGGCTTCGCGGAAATCAGTTTGATGTACTTTAGCGCACCACTGTACGGCATCCAAGAGTCGAATTGGCGGCCAGGAGTAGGGTTTCTGTACGAATAAAACATGTGTTTTATTTCTATGTTTTACAATTAAGCAATTAACGACTTACCCGCCTTTGATAAATTCCGCAAATAGCGATCGTATTTTTTTGCACAGTTTATCTTCCACCAGTGACAACCGTCTGCGCCCAATTTCTCTATATAGGCTTGGACCCATCAAAAATGGCAAGTCCGAAGAGTGAGATGCGCCTCCAAAAAAGTTAATTTTACCCGTCATATCCATTGAGTTGGGATGGTGGAAAAGATAAGCGTAGAGTTTGCTGGAGTTCTGCCTAAATTCGATCTGATTTTCCCCATGTTCCGCAAAATCACTATGCGTTGTTCCGAGTGACACCAGACTCGGTTGCTGTTTAGGGCTAGTGTACGCTTGAAGGGTCCTGTAAAAGGGTATTTCATACCGCGTTTCAGATATAACTTTAATAATAGCATGCATATGATGAGCTGCAGTTTGTGGTATTTGATCAAAATATCGCCAAACGATGGTTTCTCTAATCTGGAATTAAAAAAAAGATTTTTTTAAATAAAAATCAAGAAAACGTGCACAATTTAACTATACCTGATCCTGTCCAACTCCGTGTAAATTGTATTGTTCAATAATATTTGGCAGAAGTGTATCATTGATGTATTTCTTTAACGAACCCATGCTTTGTCGAGCCAATTCAGTCCATTTGCTGCGCAGGAAACCTCCCTCGTTGCTGGTGATACCGAAAACTATTGGCATATCTTCCATCACTAGTGCTTTAGCTTCAAATAATCGTCGAGGATCATCGGTTATGTAGCGCTCATCAGATTGCAGATAACTATCTATTATTGGCCCTAGATTGATGGTGTAATTTCCATTGCGATACACATATTCATAGGCGCGAAGAAGATCGTGTACGCTTTTTTGTTGAAGACATTTTAATACGTTCCTGCCAATGTCATAATTACAGGTCAATATTTTTACGATTTCTTCAGAGAGCTCGCTGTCAACGTTTATCGTGGAATATGGAGAAAAAACAGTGCCGGACATTATTATCGCTCGCGCAAAGAGACCTCTTGCCCGGGGGCTCACCATATGGATCATCACATTTGGACCACCAGTGGTACCGTGGCCAAGAAGTGTCACTCGGTTAGTGTCCCCGCCAAATTTTTGAATATTATTCTTTATCCATACCAGAGCCAATTGCTGATCCAGCAGCCCTAGATTTCCTGGTGCATATGTTTGGCTCAACGATAACCATCCGAACACATTGCTTCTATACTGAACCGTTACCACGATGATACCATCGGCGGCAAGGTCTAGGCCACTGGCACGATTGATGTTCCAATCGAAGGCCATTTCCTCACCCGTAATCATTACGAGCACTGGGAATCCACCGTAGCGTATTGCTGTTTCGGGAATCCATATGTTGAGATAAAGACAATCTTCACTAGTTTCACGTGCTCGAAATTGGGTTTCCCCGCCTAGATCCTCATAGCTACTATTTTCGATTTGTGGACATATTGGCTTAAAGTCACGCGCGTAGAGGGTTCTGTTCCAACCCGCACTCGCCACTGGTGGAGCAAACCGTAACTCGTTGACGGGAGGTTTTGCGTACGGAACTCCAAGGTAGGTGTAGATCGGTATACGCGATGTTTCGGGAAATACTTTGAGCTGTTGAAATTGATTAAAATTGTTGTAATAAATGTTGAAGGTGTGTAAATGGAAAGAATTACCCCTACAAGAGTTCCTTGGCTGAGGACAATTGTAGCGTCCTGGATCTGGCCGATTGCAAGCCCAAGTGTTACAGTTACAAAATAGTAGAATAATCCATGTTTGGCTAGCGTCATCGCCATCCTGCATAGTAATTATCCAGTGGTCATTGAATTCTGTTGCGAATATAACATTAAGTAGAAAAACATGAAAAGAAAAATGTGTCTACTATCGAATTTACGATAAAGATGAACATATCATTGGTTAAATAAAAGCAATTGTGAAACGAATGGGCCACTGACGGACACAACGCAGTAGGTTAATTCCGCATCGATCATTAACATGTAAAAAGCAAAGTGCCATGAAGCGAGAGGGTGGTAGAAATTGTGTGTTCCCTTGTTTTGCATCGGGCAGGTTCTGGTACACATAGGTTTTAACATCGGCGTGACAATGAATGTTACTGCGCCAATGGTTGTCTCGGTCCAGTGATTTTGTTTGTTACCAAGCTCAGAGCAGGGCACGAGGCCGATGAGAGTTCTAGACTGTTTGCTGTTGTTTAAATGAACTTTTTGCGTGCTTGTTGTTGGTGTAAAATATTATTAATAGAGATACTTTATACAAAAATAAATGTAGGGAACTGATTTGTTGTTTAATACTTACATCTACCATAGCACCGTTGGTTGTTGTATTAACTCATACAATAATCGAATGAAGTAGCTGTATAATAGGAAGGGATACAGTTACAAGTTAACCTTGAATATAGCTTCAGCAAAATAAAGCAAAATACATTTACGATCACTGCATTTATCTGTTTGAAGCAGGTGGCGAACGAAAAATGAGCGATACTTTTATTCGTTCTGCTCTGGTGACCACAGTTTTATTTATTTTCCTGTTGATTTGCACTGTTCGTGTACACTGTGGTGGGGTATGATAAAACAGAAAAACTTTCACTTTTCAAATGCTTCCAATCACTCAACAACATCAGAACTATCGTTATCGAGTTGCATCAAATATGGGCATTACACTTAAAAAAATAAAACACGTTAGCACAAACATCGAGCTGGTCTTCATGAGGTCAAACAGAACTTTACAGTCGGACATGCAGATTCAAACTGGACGGCCTGCTAGCTTAGTCAATTCCACATGGAACCGTTTCCCTATCCGATGAAGTTCCTCATGATAAATAAAAAAGTTGAACTTTTCATGCTCTTTCATGCGGTGCGTACTCATCTGTGCTGTGGGTACATGCGAGCGAAACAGCATAGGGCGAAACATATCCAGAACAAAAGCACATGACGCTGAATGCAAGCAGCTTGGGCTTATTTATTAGGCTGCCGCAAAGTTTCTGACGTCGCTGAGAATGCTTTAACCGCGCATTCGTTGCCGCGTGGTGGCCATACTTCCGGTTACAACACAAATTGTGTGTTGTTAGATTAATTTATTAGCAGGGGAAGTATACCTGTTGTCGGCCGGTCGAATGAAAAACTGGAATATTACTCTGTTTCGATGTTTCAAGCCCTTGTTTTGCAAAGATAATGATAATTTCTATCTACGAGTTAGGTTTTGTGACTTTTAAATCGATATTTAGAAAGCGCTTTTTTTTCGACATGCCGTCTGTCGATAGCAATTTTGCAGGCATTAGGAAAGTGAAATTTGTACAAAATATAAACAATTTTATTATGCTGTTTGTATTTCTAGCTAAGCATATTTATTTTTCGATTTGAATGATGCTGGTAGACATTAATCGAGCAAGAAAGTGACATTTTAACATGAAAAATATTCTATTTGTTAACCGAAATGCCGACATTGAATGTATCTCTTTTAATCATTTTTCGTCAGAATGTAAGAGGTAAAGATAAATGGATTGTGAATAATGTCTTAATAATTCCGATACAATTTGCAGCCACAAAGCAAATGCACAACGACTCGCAACTAAAATGTTATAGTTTGAACGTCAAATGGGGTGGAAAAATAAGGTTTTTAAAAAATGTAATGTAAATTACGCAAGAAAATCACAATTGATACAGTTTTTGTGAAAGATAAGTACAGGAGCTTTATCAATTTCGTGACAATTTTGGATAACTAGCTCAAATTTACGAATCGCAATTAGCAGCCGCGCAGTGTCGCGGAAAATGAATGGATTAAAGTCAAAACATCTAAGAGAGATCTTGAGAAAAGAATTCAATGTTCACAACAGCGTCAACAGTAATTGAAAGAACAACAGCGAGATCATCATCATGGATCAGTTGGAAGAACAATCGGAAACCTGTCGATTGATTCTTCTGTACCTGAATCAATATGCTATACGTATAGATTTGGTTAGAGAGTTGAATCAATGACAGTTGTATAGTTGATTTCATTTTCATAAAAAAAACATCAAAGGTCTTTGCAATCTAATGGATGTGGCCCTTCATTGCCATTGGGATGATTGTTAAGCCAATGACGGGCATCACTACGTTATAGAAAGAATTGGAGACACTGTATCAAGGTGTTGGACTATGAGTAACTATCAACAAGCTGGAGGATCATCAAGAAGTAATGATCGTAACTGTTTGTATGGGTGCTTTACCACGGGAGCTTTGAATGCAGCTCCCAAGAATGTAATTTTGTTGCGAAAATCAAGTAGTCATCAACGTATTCGTGTTCGCTTTATGTTCAGATCACATAGCACGAAATGGTAACGAGACAGACTATTTCAAATATTGTATTTGATTAGGTGTGATGGGACAAAAATTGACGAACTGTCAAGAATCAACTAAGTGTTTAAGTTGACTAATGCTAGTCAACAAAGCAAAACGTAGGATCAGAAACGAATCGTAGCGACAGAAATCACAGCAAAACGTCGCAGGAGATGCTGAATCAACAAGCACGAAAAGGTGGAATTGAGGTTGTTCTTATCTCTTATCCGTGCTTTATCCCGCCAAACAACTGCATCATTAGTCTATCAATTAGCGACTGAATTATCGACTATCAACAGCGCGTTGCTGTGAGTTAGTCTGGTAGATACTCAGTGCAATGATAGGTGTAGCACAAGGAGTAGTAGCGCCAGATATTCTTTATATTCTTTATATTATTTATTAACAATTCTGTAACCCTTAGGCTACACAAAATTAACTTATTCACTAACGTAAACATTAAAAGCTAAATAGGAAAGGATCAAGAAGTGGAAGGCGCTAGGAGTACGAAAGGTAGCTATGGAGATTGAAAAGTCGAACAGATCCACATCGGAATTAAAGCTTCGAACTGATAAAAGTAGAGGATCGTTGAAACCGATCGACGATCGCCGTGATGCAATCGCGAGGAGTGGGCTAGGACGGAGATAATGCAAAGGAACGTAAAAGATTATGGAGGGGAGCAGGATACGAGCATCAACTTCATTGAGTAGCAGAGCTGCAATAAATGAGATTTGCGCTTGTAAACGGTGAGTTTGCACATATGCACATGCACGGAGGTAACATATCCTGAAATTGACATCGTGCAGGATACGGCGAACAATCTAGGACATTACGCAAAGCAAAACGAGTAAATGTGCGTTGTACACGCTCTAACATTATGATAGCGTTGGCACTGGAAGGAGACCAAATCACTGAAGCATACTCCAGTGTGGAACGGACAGAGGAACAGTACAGTGCCTTAAGACAACCGATGTTACGGAAATCAGCGGCCAGCTGACGCAGCGTACCAAGAGATCAACCTGGTTACCAACATCAAGCGGAGAGGAGATAAACGACACGAAAGAGATGAGGTTGGAAACGGTAGATCGTTTGGAAATGGACCCGTGTTGTTGAGGGATGAATGAATTGTAGGCAGCGGAAAGGATTGCATGGATTCTATGGATTCAAACTATGGATTCAAACACTTTGGCACATGGACAAAGGATGGAAACTACAGATCGATCACAACTTTTAAATATTGGGACCAACCACGAACGTTTCCATAGAGATGGGAACAAGGATGTACCTAAAAAGAGACAAAACAGTTTATATAAAATGGGAGCTAGTGTGGGACTAGAATGCTTAAGGATTGATGCGGGAATGGAATGCTCAGTGGAATGCTGCGGCAGTCCAAGCTATGATTTGAGGTGACAAAGGAGGCGGATGCCGGAGCTCCCGAGGGAGCCAGCGCTGTAAATACATACACTGGCGAAATGCGCTGCAAATAAGTTGCACACTTCAGACGGGGAGGAGGCGAAGCTGGGTCCAAGGGTCATATAGGAAGGGATGTTGGTGGAGTGTCTACGATTTTTCACAAATCGCCAACATGATGAGGGGTTGGAGTGGAGATTGCATCATGGTGATATACGCGAGATGTCGTGTGCGATTATATAAACGATAGGCGCTAGAGACATATTTAAAAACGCGCTGGTTGTGTTGGGAAGGATCACGACGATAGTTCCAAAGTGCCCTTCTACAGTCCTTCATTAGGTTGCTTAAAGATCTATTCGACTATGGAGGATGAGGAAGCGGATGAAGAAGAGGACAACAAAGAGGAAAGGCATTGTTTAGAATTGCGGTAAATTTTGTAACCGCGACGTCGACAGATGTGGCGACCAGTCGGTGTTAGATGGAATCCGGTTTAGTTTGGAGATATCAGATATAGCAAGGGTTACTTATACCAACTATTATGTGTCATCTAGGCTGTCACATGAAGATTGTATTTTCATGTTGAGTCATGTCCATTGAAACATTCGCCAGAGGGCCATAGTTCAGTTGTACTTGCTGAAGATTTTAAGGCACATCATGAATGTTGGGGTTGTCCAAGAATATGTACCTTTTGTGAAAAATTTATGCTAAACGTGGAACGGCTTGACTTGACGAAGCTCAATAGAGAAACGGGGATTGGATGTTTTTGGATACATTCTAAGCCTTAAGTATACGGAAAGCAGATATGATCGAAGTCACCATCGATGCTGAGGTGATCTACAACAGGATCAACATCAACAGCAGTATTAAAATCATCAACAGGATCAGCGGTCCTGCCAGCAACGGAGCCACATGTAGGAGGACGTAAATTAGTGAGTGAGTTTCAGACGGAAACGTACTACATGGTTTTTTTCATAGGAATTGCATCTCACTGTTCCACGCCTTGTAGAAATTGCATCACACTTTGAGGCAGTTTTCGATGACACGTGTTTCTTGTAAAATAGATTGCTTCCGATTTATCACAATTATTTTTGAGTTTCCATCCAACGCAGAATTTAACATTACATAAATAAAACTAAAATTTCTAAATAAAATAGCTAAATAAACAATATGCTAAATAAAAATGCTAAATATTGTGTTCTGTACGACTCACTATTTGTCCTTGGAAAAAACTGTACATTTATTAACGGACATATAGATATGACGCGCACTGTAACGAGAGAGCATTACCTCTCTCGCCGTGTTGTTTGGTTGGCCGCCCGATCGTGACTGTCGATCGTGGAGCAAAACTCCTATCCACAACACTAAATAAACAATAGCTTTACTAGGATAAGGTGTTGCTTACACCTTCTCACAGTGTAAGCTTATTGTTGCAATTTGATTGTTGCATATTGTAGCTATTTGATAGGACTATAATATTGTTTAGGGTTATAGATCATGTAGAAATTCGAGTGTTTTGTTTAAGATACATGTTTTTATAGTTGGGGTTCGATCTATGTCTTTGCCATTTCTTCCTGTATTTGTTTCTAAGATGATGTTTGACTATGAGCCATGGCATAATTAATCAAGCATGGCATTATTTGTGCAGATGTATTGATGTTGTTTAAATGTATAAGGATCTTGTCAATGACATTATTGATTTTATCAGCTTTACTAATCAGCTTTACTACAGTCGGGAATGCATGTATAAGGTAACATGTTTTTTGATTAATTAGTTAACTTAAAAGAGACTGGCAAGTGACCCGACGTTAGAACGGCTATAGTTTTTAATTATTTGTTAGAGTTAAGTCAAGTGTAGAAGCGTTTTGGACTGAATCTACAGGTATATATGTTGTCTTATCAGGATAATATATTAAAAATTGACCGTTTTGTGTTTCTTCGATAGGGGTTTTTCCAGTTGTGTTAGAAGAAACGCTATTTCATGACTTGTGACGAGAGTTAAAATCGCTTTAAAATAAAATAAGTGTCTTTACAACCACAGAGTCTTTGAAACTTTTTGTTCGAAGAGTGTCAAATGAGTGTTTTAACTAAATGGTATGCTGCAACAAATTGTATGTTTCCTTTATAAGTGGATATTTTTAGTCTTATTGCTTCCATTACTGAATGGTTAATACAACGTTAGAGCTCATGCCTTAAATTCTTTTAACTAATAATACTATTTCTCTTTTTGGTCACGTAATTTTATCTATACACTGTATGAGTTGGTATTGGTACCATTGGTTGGTTGGAAAAAAAGAATGCAATGATTTAAGAAATGTTTCAACGATCGACATGACGATTTTATAGTGGCTATTTAAGTTAATAAAATAATTAATTTTTAGTTTTCAATACCACTCGCATTCCAGTTACAAATTGCAATATTTAATGGAAATTATCCATCATAGGAAACAGAATTTCGCCACTTCCTCCTCTTGGCTTATAAAACTACGCTGGCTGAAATTTGTACTGTGATATCTACTTTAACTGATATCAACTATATCTGTGTTTCGTGTATAATAATTCCTCCTCTTGGCTTATAAAAATGGCTGAAATTTGTACAGTGATATCTATTTTAACTGATATCAACTATATCTGTGTTTCGTGTAGAATAATTGTTTCAACTAATAAGATTTAACCTAGTTCAGTAATTGTGACACACATACCGCAATTTAATTTAAAAACATATTCTCCATGATATTACAGATTGATTGCTTAGGTCTGTATACGATAGTCACAGCGTTCGACGAGTAATTTCCTATGCAGTATCTGAGTGGTGACTTTTGGCAAGAAATGCTTCAATTGAAAGTCATCCAGCAATGCAGTGGTCACCAGTTGCTAAATTTTCGTACAAGAAGATGCTGCATACCGCAATCGCAATTCAATTCCGCATTCGTTGCCTTTGCCGAACCATTGTCGCCAATGTCCCGCTGTCGGCGTTTTCGTCGTGTACGGGACGGGAAACATATGCATGGCGCAGGAGCCTTATTAAGTATTCACGCTTTGTAGATTTTCGCTTGACCGGGCAAACGTTTGATACGATATTTATGAGCTGTTTTGCTGTGTTCTTAAAATTGGTGAATAAAACATTAGCACTCTCCTTGCCGTTTTCTTAAAAGGTCCAAGCACTTCGGCTTTCTTCGGACACTTGAATCAAAGATTCTTCCCCGTCGTCAATCGGCTAAAGCAGTAGTTTTCTGTAGCCCTTTTATGTAGAAAACGATTGCCAAAAGTGTACGTTTGGCTAATCATGTGTGGAGCTTAGATCAAAGTTTGGTACTCTTCTACTTGATGAATGGAATATAAATAAATTTGTATATGATTGTAAGTAAAAATAAAAATGTAAATACATACATTTCAATTACCATATCATATTTTTCATGTACCATATTTATATTATATACCATATTATATACCATATTTTAAACCTCGATTGTTGTGTGGATCGTTTGAATTCAGTATTGACAACATGTTTAATCAATTATGTAAGGAATAAGTTAAAACCTTAGTATTAAAAAAGGTTCTCAGCAGATTTTAGCCACATACTCTGAGGTGATGTCAAGTTGGAGCCAAAATAGTCCTATAGTAAATTTTTGATAGAAGACATTTGCAAATTTTAGAGACAACTTTAAAACCGTAATATTGCATAATTTATCATTTTACCAAACAAGAAAAGCACTGTCTCCAAAAGACATAAACAACTACGAAACAAAATTTGTTTGTTATACGTTTTCATAAATGTTGAGGATAATTTTTGTCACTGACCGTTCTATTTTGTGCAAGTAGCAATATATTTTGGACAGGTGTTTGATTATCTAAAATTATTTTATAACGATAGGTTCGTTGCAGTATGCTTGCAATAATGATATAAAGTGGTAAAATACAAGTAGTTTTCACAAATATACGATTTTATATGCAATTTTCTTAACAGTTATTTTGTTTCCACATAGTTTTCTCTACTGTTTTGAACAATGTTTGTTGAGATTTATACGATCATCGTTCTTACATTGTTTTATTTTATTTTGCGTTTGCTATTTTACTTTTTGTTAATATATTTATTGATTCATATTTGAACGAGGTTCGGGATGGTTAAAGTGAGAAGCATTGAGCGTAAGTGAAGGAAACCGGAAACGCAACAGGCCTTACCGAGTAGGATATGAACAGTAATAATAATAAAATTGACGAAGAAGAAAAGAAAAAAGTGATCTGCTGTTGCGTACATGTTATTGCGTTTTATTGCGTGCATATTATTTAGATGAAAGTCATCAACAACCACTTGTAGACGGAGAAACTGTCAGGAAAATTGAAATGTTAATGATTACGTGCCATGAACTAGATATTGTGAAGTGTTTTCTGCCCCGAACGCAAACGTTCACCCTTATTGTCAGTAGCTGATTGTTTTTCCGATTGTGTATTGTTTTTCGCGTTGGAGATTTGTTGCGTTACACTTTTTATCCTTTTAAGTAGGTCCGGCCACCGACAGTATCCAATCTATGAATGGAGCATTATTTTACTGCAACACCATTACCATACATCGTTAGTGTACGGAGAACATGAGAAAAATGAAAAATTTTTGAATTATCAAGAAATATTCATGGAAGGCCTGCAAATGGTATGTAAAGAAGGATAACTACCGTGCCGCTGGTTATGACATTTGAAAGGAGCGAGCAATGAATAATTTCTTGTGATTCACAACTTGTGGATGATACATTTGTCCATTCATGCATGCAGCCTCTGGTAATGCATAAAAAATGTGATACCGTTACTTTATGAGTTTCACCGTTTTTACAACTGGCCGCCCCTTAGGCCCCTACATACGATTGCGTTGTTTTCAGTGGCATCGGTTCTGATAGCTTTGAGTGGTTCTGATGGCACATTCACTATTGCTCACCGTTATAACAATTGTAGTCAAAAGGCTAAAAATTGCGTAAAATCTAATATTTTGGTTGGTATATGTCTTTGCAACAATCGAAATACGGAGAAGATGATTTTAATCTGTTTTAATGGATTTGATGCGATTTCATTAAAAAATATTTTTAATAATTGGCATTCACGGTAAACCTCACACAAATCTGAACATATTGGTTTTGTGTAGTTCTCTGTACATAAAATGGGTAGAGTACGGAAATATAGAAGAGACATGAATGTTTTTGTACCGTTTGTTCCCTATTAACTGTATGGTTTGCTATATTTTAATGTAAAAGTTTAATGGTATACATTCGATGTTAAAAGTTGTTCAATGTCAATATGAGCATTTCGTAGCGGAGTCGGGAAAATCGTGGAAATTTTACTATTTTATAAAAAGCTCTGTATGTATCAAATGCACTACCATTATAAATTCTTTTGCTCAATTTAAAGAAAATAAAATAAAAAATCATGCATTATTGAGCAACGTCGTCACTGTCGAATGCCAAATTGAGTTGATGTGAGCCTTTGGAATCGCGGAATTGACGAAAACAGTATTAATGCTAAGCTTGTAAAGAAAGTTACTCCTAGACACCCACGGCGCACGGAGAAAGTAAACGTACAGCCGCGTTATTTATGGCACAGCGTACGGTTGTTACACCTGTTGGGGTCACCAAAGCAAAGCACTACGGTCGTAAAATAAGAACGTATCGGAAAGGCATCGCGATCCGAGTTTGCCGGTCACCGAGCAATGTTGCAATCATAATCGAATTCACGATGGAATAAGGGAGGTCAGCGGAATATATTACTCCTTCCCGATTGTGCCCGGACAGAGAGAAAGGCGTTCTGATTTACAGAGCAGCTGGCTCAATAAATAATGTAAAAGATTTCAATAAATCTAATTGACCACTACATTTTTACCGCAGTAGCGTCTTTGGATTGGCGTGGATGATAGTCAGAGATGCTGCCGACCGGGTCGTATCTTTCGCAGTATGATATGGAAGCAACACATGATGTAATGTGAGCAAAGCAGGCAGTAATAAGAGTAATAAAAGTCTAAAATGAAATAAAATCATGAGCCTTTCGGCTAAGCTGCGCCACCCTTCAGGTGGAAGCATCAGGCTTTTGCAAAGGTCCACCCAGGATCAACCACTTTTTCGATTGGTCGGGCGGGTAAATGTGTATAATCATAATAGACAAAAGAAATGGTGAGCCCCTTGTGGGTATTGCTCTAGAGGTGGCCGGCGGTCGAAGGAATTTTCTATGTATGGATTCGCTTGTAAAAGCTTGTGCAATGCGGAGAGAGAAATACCAAATGGAATTGGTCATGCATTATTTAACGGTGAATTTTTATAACCATCCACTGTGCCATCCAATACTATTTGGCGGTAAGAAATGTCTTAGTATCTAAGCTTGCGGTCTGATTGTGCGGGGGCATGTGTTTTAAGCTTGTTGTTATTCCTTAGCTGGCACTGCTTTTGAGTATTGCTTTTTACCAAATGATCCTGGTGAATCGACTAGCTTAAATAATTTAAACAGTGATCTTTATTTTCTCGTATTCACCTTCGATCCTGCACCTTTATCATTCGTGTTCTATTGTTTGCCACAGGACGTTAAGCATTGCAGCATGCTATTAAAGCTCATGCCGAGATTTATTAGAGCTCTCGTCGCATCGAACCTGCCGGTTGTGGAAATTTTTTGAAATCTTCGACATGACAGATCCGATAAATGAAGATAAGTGGTATATAATTGGTCGTTATACGAGAAAAAGAAGGTCCAAATGGTTTATTTGTATATAATTATGGTTCATATTTCGCAAAATAGTTCATGATATTTTAAAAGGTTCATAATATTTTCAAAGGGTATACATATTTACTGAAAATATTGGTATAAATATAAATTCTGAGTTGGTAAACATACTCAATGCTTAATGCTTGAAGTATACACTTTTACAACACTAGGATTACCGCTGTTTAAATGCTGCATAATGTTCTCTTGTATGCATAATGTTGTCTTCGTGATGTATGTTTTCAACATGTACCTGAGTGATGTACGATTAATAAACAATTCATCCATAAAGTTATTGCACACTAGACTAACATGTGATTGAGCGTAGGAAAGAATCCATGTGTAGACAAGAATCCAGCGTGTGTAGAAAAGAATGCATGAAAAAAATTTAGTCAAATTAGGATGACTTACTCTTAAGTAGTCGAGACTAAATGATTGACAATGAAATGTAAAGACTTGTTACTGCTGATGCTTAATTACATACTGCAACGAAACATTTGACTCAAAATCCATGTTCTTTAATTTGCTTATGACACCGCTTAGATTAATACGTGTTAAAATACTGATAGCAATACCTCAAACGTTTTCTCCATCAACTTGACAAATGACTTCTTGCATAAATCGTGCACGCAACGATCGCCGTTATCTTGCAAAATAAAGGTATCATCAGTTTGGGTTTTCAGTTTTCTAAACAACTCAAACTCGAATTTTGGGTGTAAGCTTTTTCTGCTTTTTCTATCTACCAAAATTTTATGACGAAGATTGATTTTGCTCGCAGAATGCAGATTAATAACTTGGAATGACAATGATAAACGGTTGTCATGTTTTCTCCAAAAAACATAATCAATAAATGCACGCATGCAAATATATGGCAGGTTTTGCTCACAATCAATTCACTCTTGTAATTTTGTTATTGTTCGTGGATTTTATAAAATTCACAACATTCTTCGCAGGTTAGTACCAGTACAATACGTGTTAAGCGGAATAAACATGTCTACTGGACAAAATGCGTCAAAATATGAATCAGTACCACATACATGTGGTAAGAATAGGTAGTTAATGCATTACAATGTAGCAATGATTATGAAAAACGCTCAAATTTAGAATGAAATAGTTGCCTTGCTGGTTCTCATTCTTACCTGTGGACGGTGTGGTCTAAAAAAATCAGATAATTCAAACATCGTTTTCTGATGCAATTACCGTGTACATAGAATGCATTGTACGAACACATGTCATACCAAATCTTATGGTTTGCCCATCTTCATGCACAATCCAAAGTTCTCCAGGTCGTATTGTGATAACAACTTCCCTTCGATAGCTTTTTTAATTAATCTTCATTATTGCTAAAAGCTTCGCCTCTTGGTCTTATGTCGATAGATTCTGCACGAGGAAGGGGGATTATCGTTAGGAAAGAAAATGAAGAACATCGAAAGATTGCCAAGTTTATCATAATTATATCGAAACCAGCACATTTAGCATGTAGTGAGAGAATCACGATGGGACGAAAGCTTGGTGCTGTTAGTTTATAGTTTAGGAATAAACCTTATGTGAGCATTTCTAGGCGTAAAACAAGACGATTCGTTTGGGATCTTAGCAAGAACTATGATTCGTTATAGATCTTAGTATGGACAAGAAGACCTCTTGCTCAACAAAACTCATACTGGCATCGTTAAAATGTGTTCTATACCGAGAAACGCAGACGTACTTCCGATTTGAGTCTGAAAGTTGTCTAGTACATTGTCCGCCCCTAGTGGATTTGTCGTTGCAAGATGACCGGTGTGATACCGGGAGGAATCTGCTAAATAAATGTTTTGGGATTAAATGCATTGCATAGAAAATTAGCTTTTCGATGCTTGCACCAGAACTTATTTTTGGCTTCGAAATATTATCTGCTCTTGGTTACTGTAAGCTGTACTTTTGATTTTCCCAGGTCTTTGGTCTAAACATGCCTATGAATTAATTTTTTGTTGTGTCTGAACTAACATCATATAAATATCTGTTTAATCAATCTCTTCTATTGTTGAATGCATTTTCAATTTGAAAATGGTCATGAAATGAAAAAAAAACATTTTTTAAATATTTTTATTGACTTTACTGATTTTAATGACGAGATCTAAATATCTAGCGACGAGAACAATTTTATTGACGTTACTGGTTTAAACTATGGTACGTACCTGCATACGTACATAAAATGGTTACACAAGGTAGCTAATTGCTATTTTTAATGATGACGATTCCTAATATATATCAAATAAAACTACATTTGCATCGAATATATTCAGCTTATCTTGTCTGATTGTAATCGGAGCAATTAAACCGTGATGTTTTCGATCACTAAGATTAAGCGTTCTGCTTAATTTTTAGTTGTAGGAACTAGTTGCTTTTAGAAGAAGTTGTAATAAAATACGTTAGCTGCATTACATCGTTTATCATTACCGGTGACTTTGACTCCTGTTTGAAGTATTGTGGTATTGCTTATGAATTGCGATTTGTTTCCGTTTATGTTTTCAGCTCAATTTGGTTGCTTCAATCGATGGCATCATCGATTTAACTCCGTCCTTTTATCTATCTAGGCAAATGGTGGATGATTGGTGAAATCTCTGCCGGCGATATCAACATGCAGATTTGAGCAGTTCTCCCCTTCAAAACTTCAGATTCCATCTCAAGCTCGTTAGTTGACTCTTCAACTTGTGGATATAAAAAAATCAGTCAGATGAACTACCGGCTTTTAGAAGTCTCTTGTGGAAAGTACTGAGACAGATCGAACAAAATAAGGGGCGGTCGATTGGATTTGTGTAATTGACCGATTAATTTTAGTCAATTTATTCGATTGTTGCTTTCCTTTTAACAATTTTCGGTTCGTTTGATCGTGTATGACTCGAACAGGAAAGATGAAGGATTTCGCAAAATTTCGGATGAAAGATTTCGATTATTTTTGAGTGTTATTTTTCATTACAAAGGCAAATAAGTACGAATTATCAACACCGAACGATGCTTGTAATGATTCAAATTTAATTGAAAAAGGCAGGTGAAACAGGAAAACCTACTGCATAAAGATAAATTTTGAACGAATCTACCTTCAGTCTACAGTTGTATCTATCGTTTAAAAAATTTAGAAGTGTATGCAACTTTTTCACCTAATAATTTATATTTGAATAAAACAAGATCATCACAGTATTCGAGATGACCAGGGCTTGTCACTGGAGCATATGACAAAATAAAGTAAAATATGTGTTAAATATTAAACTCAAATAAAAAGGCTGCAGCGCGAATCATAGTGATTTAAAAAGGGCAAATTGTACTTTTTGAACACTAACGTACAATGTATAACTTTTTAACACACATAAACTGACATAATGATGAAATGTATTACCCACGCGAATAATGTGCATGGAATTTATTGTATACGAATGCAAGGCTATAAATCATTTCGCTAAGGTAAGCTACTTACAAAGTTAGACGTTACAGGTGTCTGTTGTTTTTCGCGGTAGGTTACAGTATACTAGCAATATTTCTACTGTGCATAATGGTTTAATGTTGTAGGATTGGCATCAAATTCATATAAAATCAGCAATGAGAGTCTTTTAAGTGTTAATTACTATTCGTCAATTTTACAATGAGCAAAACGCTATTCTCGATACATTACTCGATACTGCTAGCCCATAATTTGGTGAGTGTGTTTCTTCCTATGCTTGTTAAAGTATTTTTCATTTTTTTACTGAGCCGTACAGCGGATCACAGTAAATCGGATCAAAATCTGGATCACAGTAAATCGTATAGCAAGTCACGAGGATAGGATGTGGTAATCGCCTGAATGGTTTATTATGCAAATAGTTCTCAATTATGATGCACAAAGTATGTTTCAAAGTACCATAATTCTTCCATCGCACATTTCAAGACTTCTGGTAGCGCAGCTGTCAGGTATATAAAATCGGTATGATGCATTGCGAAGGTATTTCATAACAGGATGTAAGCCAACAATATCTATCTGACACGGTTTATCGTTCTTGTTTTGGTTCATCAATGCGGCTAACTTAATTACATAACTATGGCAGATGTGGTACAGCGTTTTAAATATCGTAATATCTAGGTAATATATTGATAGCACTTTGGGAAGTTTGTCCAACCGGAAGTTGGTATAATACTGATATAAAAGTAAAAGTATGGGTATACAATTTTAAACATTGCTCCACACTTGCATGCTAGCGTTATTTGGAAATTGAAGTAAAGGAGATCGTGATTGCTGAGTAATGCACATTCTCTGTGTTAAACAAATCATACCTTCAACATAATTTAAATATATCCAAATAATTCATGCAATTATCAGGAATCAAATATAAGAATGCGAATGTTTGCATGCGAAAGGAAAACTAATTAGCGAGCATGTCATAAACGACATCATCGCACCCACAGAAAAGCCATGAAAATGATGCTTCAGACACGGGATGAAAATGATGCTTCAGACACGATTGAAACGATACCTTTCTGTTTGTCAGGAAAACGTACACTGCATTATTTCCGGTGCAGTCTCTTGTGCCTTATTCTTGTGTGCGACTGTTATGTGACTGTTTCGATTGCTGTGTTTAGAATGACTGGGAATGGATTAACAATTCAGTAGTAACAGTGAGAAAGAGAGAGAGAGAGAGAGAGACACACACAAACATAGAGAAAGCAAGAGATCGAACATGAGCATCGTCGCCAGAACTAGCGCCGTGTCTCTCTGTCTATCATCAAACTCTGCCTCGGGGGTATTAGAGGCATTAGAGCAACTTCAGCCGTCTTATCGGTGTACATAATTATCAATAATATTAATAATTGAGAACCGCATTGCGGTTCACTTCGATAAAGGCATTGAGACATCAGTCGTTATCCGGGAATCCAGCAATAATCGGTAGGTTGATGTGGTGGCGCGGTGAGCGTTCACGGAAGTAACCGAGTGAAAGATGACGGAACAGGTAAAGGTGAGGAAGCGATTTGATCCTTCGAAAGCTAAGAAAACCTTGCCATCGCCGGTATTTATAAATCAAAGTACTGCCTGCGGGATAATTTAATCTAATTAACTCCTTTGTTTCTGTGCTCGACCTTATCGTTGATATAATTAAACAATATCAATAACAGATACCTATCATTCACACGCATTGGTAACGTGAATAGCAAAGGGTGCTTGAAAGTCAATATGCACATCGCTCTAGGTGAATTGGAAGTTTATTTATAATATTTATAAAAACTTTCCATTCTGTTCAGTTTGTGTACAATAGTGTAGAATAGTACAATATTTTTGTTTACATTTCCCAAAGCGTAGATTTGAGTGTATTCATTTGAATAGTTATTGTAATTTATTGGAAAAATTCATTTGAGGACAATTATTAATCGTTCAGAATATTAATTATTATTCTGAAAGTTAATAACTTTTAATTTATGGACAATTTAATTTAAACCTGTAAGTATATGGTTTACCTAATACAGTTACTGTTTGTGTGAAGGTTAATTTAGCCATTCTGTAAGAATAATTGTTTATTACTGTATAAGTTTTATAGCTTCTGCAAGACGATATTCTTAGAAAACAGCCATATCTTAAGATTGTGGTTTATTTTTTGATTACCCCACGTTTCACTCGCCACTGACAAGTTTGCCCGTAAAAATACGTCGCACTCATATAGCGACGTATTTTTACGGGAAAACGTGTCAGTGACGTGTGAAACGAGGGGTAGCTTAGAAAGGCACGGAATCCTTTTCTTAGACGTTGTATGTTATACCGGATATTAGAAAACAATAAGCCATCGGAAGTGAATTTGAGCAGGAAAAGGAGCGAATGCATAATCGGCTGCTAATATCGGAGAGATCGTTCATTAAACTTTAATTAAAATGAGCCTTGGGGAGGAAATTAAATTTTCATTTGTTGATTGTTGATATTACGTATGTGGCATGGGGTATTTTTAACAAGCTGTTTTTCCAGTGTTGTTGTATAATAAGAAATTAATAAAGTAAAAGATGCTTTATTAAAGCTGATGTATAGCTAATAGCCTGTGTAGTAAATGTTGCGAAACAAAAGGTTTTCGTTTAAATTGAGGCATACGTAAACTTGCAATATGATTAATGACTCCATAGAAATTATTTAGATATTAGCACGTGCCAAAAAAAATATCTTACAAATATTGTGTTTTGTTAATTTTAGAAATTCTATTAAATAGGCGTATCATTGCCAAAAAAAGTGTTGAGTTTCTTTAATTTATGTATGCACAAAAGCATACTGCTATCGAGGGTATGTGGTGTTGTCCAAAACGAAACGCCATAAGTACAAATAAATTATTGTACCACTGGGGAGAGTAAATAGCACTCCAAAGAGTGTGTGTGAAATGCAAACTGCATCGGAAGGGGTAAAGAATTCTATGCAAAATGTAAGGACACTAGTGCGCTCTCGAAAATGAAGGCACATGCTGAAAGTACGGAAACTTTCTAACACGTATGCCCCTTGAGCATGAACTTCTATGGTCACCCAATTTGAATCCTCGTTGAGTGCTATCGCTGCAAATGAAGCTAGAGATGCAAAACAAAAACAAAAATGGCATTTACGAAGATAGATACACCCCGGCGGCTTAATTTAAGGAAAGTTTCAAATTTTGTGAATTTAGGAGTAATTATTTCACTGTTACTAATATCAATTCTTGTTTGATAAAATACATGCATATAAGTTGGGTATTGTCTTCTCATTGCCAGGCTTAAGTCATTATTAATAATGATTTTAAATTAGAAACCAGTTTGTTCTTAAATTTCTCGTAAGTACCTCAAAACTATGCACAAATACTCTACTGATAGAAGGTTTCTTTTTCTTCAATGTTTTACGGAAAATTAAATGTAAGTTAATCAAAACCAGCAGATAGTTTTTTTATATTCTCTTGCCTAGTGATACGACGGGCGCATGTTTGAAAATTGATTTAACGAAATATTAGTATGCATAAGGTTTGAAGAACATCATTCTGCAAAATATTAATTCTCACGCAGATTATACCTTAACTTGTTTAGATATTTAGAACGGTAGTATAACATCGCTCGTAATGCATTTCTTACGAAAACACAATTACCTTTTGTTGTATTGTAGTTGAGATTGAGTGAAGGGAAACTTACGCAAACTTTGCACCATTCAATTTGCAGTGTTTTGAAATTCAGTCTTCAGACATATGCAGAAACCAACCGTGCAACACATATGTTTTGCCCATAACTGAACGCCCAAAGCGATTTAATGCTTCTACAGATGAAACCAACAGATTTGAAGTCGTCCATTTCAAACATGGCCCATTCGTTTGCAGCAAAGCATGTGTTGGGAGCAGACTTCTCCACTGTGTACATTAATTATGAAGAAAATTCTCTCTAAATATTTAACGAAGCGCAAACCTAGCAAACCCCCGCTTGATATTCACTTTCTTAAGAGCCCATTTAAGTGTCTTGCTGACCCAACACTTTCAAGTGATTCCTTTTTCGGAACCCCGTAGAACGGTGTATTAATTATTCCCGATAAAAGTCTTTGGTTGGGTGATCGTTAAACTGTTATTTTCACATGGTGAGCATCTTGGAAAGTGTTTTATATGCCACCGATTGCTGCCGCAGAGAAAACGGAAAACCGCAAGTCTCTAGCGTTATGCAAGAGTTGCTTACGTTTGCAGATGTAAAATAAGGTTGTGACTGGCTCGGTTTGAAATTTATATCTCGAATATTGGGAGCAAAGACTAAGCATATTTACAGCTCAGATTTGGTTTAAGGGTTAGAGAATAGAGAAGCTAACTGTTATTTTTCTTTTAACGCTTGAATATGAAATCGTTTTTTGTATTTATATTTTACTTATCGGTTAGTCGCAACGTACATTCCGTACATTGTTAATGATATAACATGTAACTGAAGCTGAACTGAATAAAAAAATGTGCTTACCATATCGTTTACATGATTTATTTGTATAATTGAAAGCTTTTTGAATATTATGTATGAATTAACGATAACCTACCTTCAAAAGGTCGTACTAATGCACGTGCAGCAAGTGAATAAAAAATGACACTATAAAATGCCTTTATGTATCCATGTATATTATTATTTTTAAACTTGCTTTGAATTCATAGCACAAAATGAAAACAAGACGACTTCTTTATTGCTTGTAAGGAAAATCCTGCTCTGGGATATTGCTATTGCCATCACGCTTTACGCCGAGACATCCATTGCGGTTCACCATTTCGTTTGCTCAGTGCAGGCACATAATAAATTTGGTATATTTTGTACGAAAATGAAATTGCAGGTGCAATAAATAAACCGTTTTATTGATAGCATCTGACTGGAAGGAATATTATTGGAATGCCATTAAATCGATGCAATCGACAACTATCTGGTACGTTGAATAATTGTTTAAGACATTTCGTAACAAATGTTTAAAACCACACAAATAATCTATGTTTTCGCTAACAGTTTAGAATGCCTATATAATCTATTAATTTTTTACTTCCGTGTTGAGATGACTCGCTTGAATGGCTTTGATTGTTTTGTCCATCGTTAATCGCTCGACTAACCTACCTTTTTCGTGGTAATTTGTAAATTTATTATATGTATTGACCATCAATTTATTGGTGCATAGTTCTTTATATATTATTTCTCCTTAATAGTTTTATTTTTACCCATGCTCTAGCATATGTAATCCGAAAATTGTAGCATACGTGTGTAGTAAATTAACATAAAATATTTGTGCTTCAATTTTCCAAAGCGAAATATTTATGTTTCAATTTCCCAAAGCGTAGATTTGAGTGTATTCATTTGAATAGTTGAATTGAATAGTTTAATTTATGTACAATTTAATTTAAACCTGTAAGCATATGGTTTAGCTACAGTTACTGTTTGTGTGAAGGTTAATTTAGCCATTCTGCAAGAATAATTATTTATTACTATATAAGTTTTATAGCTTACTTCTGCAAGACGATATTCTTAGTGTGTAGTAATTAAACATAAAAAGCGGAACAAATTTTAGGGTCACACACTGTATTGCAATCGTTTATGACAGAAGCAGCATAATCATTGACTATATAAAATAGAAACAAAAAAGATGCTCGGAATCGATTGCTAGAAAGGTCAACAAATTTGGTAGTGTGAGTATGAGAGCTTATCAGCACGCAGTAACTTTGGCAGTATGAAAGAAGCCGATAAGAAAACGATTAGAATTCGCGATAACGATGTAGGAAGCATTGATTTTAGGCTTACCAGACACCAGACGCTTGACATTCGCTCCAGTACCACGAGGCAGCATATTCACGACAATCGACACGGTTTGCCGTTTACTTGTAATTATAATTTTCAGTTCTCATCGAATGCTTGCCGTTTGCTTGTGTGTGAAGTGTGTTCGAGTGTTTCGAATAGCAGACAGTATAAATGAAACATAAACGTGAGGAAGAAATGGAACATACACCGCAATCACAGTGATGATTTCTTTACCGAATTGAATAAAAAATCACGGACTTCGCTGCATTAACGAAATCGAAACTTTCTCACGGATGTGAGAAAAGGCAATGAAATGGATCCAAACCGGGTAAGTGTAGTCTGATGTGATCGAGTAGAACTGTGTTAGCTACAATGCTTGAGTTATTTGCAGAGAGCGTACAAAAAAAACCCTGGCTCGGGTACGGAGGGATATCTGAACCAACTGCGCCTATCAACGCTTTATTTCTACCGACTAGCCGCCAGTGGGAAGCGGTTTGAAATAGGAGTAGAAGTTGCGGCGGCTGGAAAGTTTGACGATATAGTAATGCATCTGGTACAAGAGCAGCAGTACTGTTTGGTTCAGGCTAAACACAAGCAGGATGAAACGAAGCGCATCATCTTGGACGACCTGCTAAAAACGACCACTGAGTATAGTTTACCGAAGTACTTCGACTCATTTCTTGGACTACGACAAGAGGCTTTCTTCCAGGCGGGACAATTAAAATACATCGTTATCTACACCAACCTAAAAGTAGACGAGAACGTCATGAAAGTTATCGAGCCCGTCGAGCCAGCAGCTGATGTTTTCCTTCGCACGCTGAACGTACGGTGTAGAGGAAAGGAATCTTCACTCTATCGGTTCAGCTTACATTGTGATGAGTTTATTGAGCAGCTCATTGATCGTATTTCACCGATCTGTGAGGTC
The DNA here is from genome assembly GCA_000473445.2 of Anopheles farauti. NCBI lineage: Eukaryota > Metazoa > Arthropoda > Insecta > Diptera > Culicidae > Anopheles > Anopheles farauti. The sequence goes on from KI915066.1 coordinate 1,154,352, forward strand.
GCTCGAAAGCTTGCAGAGCAGTTGGTTCAGCGCAAGAAGATTTCGATCAACCCAAACGGAGTGTTCCATGAGTTTCACGCACTGCTTGTCCGCGATGTGTTCGATATAGAACGACAGCTGTTCCGTGAAACGTTCCTCAAAGCAAGTGCCCATAATTGTGTATGTTTGAGGAAGTTTCGGTTTTTGCTCGAACGAACATTACGCTCTATGTTGAAATGGGATGATTTTGACGTTGGTGATTTAAATCGCGTGATACTAAACGGCAAGCTGAAGCTTATGTTTGAGCCTGGATTTCTGTGCAAACCTGTTAGTCAAGGGAAAATTGCCAAAGACTGGATTAACTACCGGGTTCAGCGCAATGAAGTGATAGACTTTTTCAACCATCTCATACTAGCTACAGACCAACCGAATTTCATTGAGCTAGAAGCCATCACAAAAGTGGAAGTGTTCGGATTACGGGAACAAGTGGACGAATACATGCGTGCCGTATTCGATCAAGTTGACCGATGGATACGCGATGCGGAAGGTGTCTTTTTGAACGCCGACGACTGGAAGCTCATCTGCAGCAACTCAAGGGCTCGTATTGCTGGCAAGAAATGGTTGTTGAAATCGGAAGAGTATCAAAAATCGAATCCTGCCACCGGTTACATCTTCGAACGAAATACTCTCCTTGCGCCGATGGAACGGTTCCTCTCGACCGCTAGTCAACACAGCATGCTAGTCATGGCTCCTTATAATGCCGAAGTTAGTGCCTCTAGAGCTTTGCAAGCTTTGATGACCTTGCGAGAGCCATTTGTGGTGTTTGATGCGCAGTGCTTTCATGACATCGATGATCTGGAAAGTTGTGCATTATTTCTGAGAAACGTTTCCAGCAGAGTGATAGTGATCGTGTGCAACGACAAGTGTTGTCGTGCTGTGATAAGAAACGTACGGCATAAGTTCAACGTATTTAAAAATGTAAAAACCGTGTACATAGTTTGCAGTAAACAGATGGATTGTTTTACCGGCAAGATTGAACATATACATTACGATCGATTCGAGCTTGGTGATATGAGCCAACAGTCGCGCCAAAAGCTGCTCGAGAAGAAAATCATTCTTCAACAGCGCAGTGTAAAGTTAAGTGATCTGTTGTCGGAAAACGTGGCGTTGCAGCTGCTAGACATGGAGTTTATTTCTCAGCTGCTGATGCGAAAGGTAGATCCGATTGCGTACAGCTTCAAGTATCAACGTCAGCTAAAAGGACACTATTTTCATCGAACACTCGTGTCCGATCGTACCGTGGTAGACGAGGATGGGTTTGATCGGATGCTGCAGATTAATAAAGCAGTAGTGCTGTCCAACGTTCCTGGCATGGGGAAAACGACGTTCCTACAAAACTTGATCGATAGACTGTACAGTACCTTACCTGACCACGTCATTTGTCTCATGCACTTGAAGTTCTACACAGAAACCTTGGAGGAGATCACGAAACTGAACGCTCGTACGATTAGTGTGGAAGATGCGATACGACACGCTACCAAGTGTTTCTTTGCGGGAAGCTCACGCCTAGGACAGGTTCTATTTCGGAATGCTATACTGAACACCGGCAAGCTCATCGTACTCGTGGATGGGTACGATAGTGTGATCAATCGTTACAAAATTTCTGTCGAGAAAGCATCCCAATTATTCCTGCAGTTTCCATTTCGCATGCGCAATCTGTTGATCGCCACGAGACCCCACGAAACGGAGCACCTTCGAGCGTCTATGCCACAAGCAAAAATCGTCTCACTGCAGCCATTCAATGAACAGCAGTGTGTAGAATTTCTTACTAGATGGTGGAATTATGACAGCCACTCAGAGGCAATAAAATTTCTTGAATTTCTTCGCCACACCTATGCGGATTGGGTAGCCGGCAGTCCGTTTCAAATTATGCTGCTGGCGGAAATGTATCGAGAAGACATGAGAATCATCACAAACTTCGGTGGTTTATTAGAGCGCTATCTGGAGAAACAATTTCACGCATCCAATCAACGCGCAATACAGGTCATGGGCATTGGGCAACAGCGTATGGCAGCGGAAACATTGAAGAAAGCAGCACATGAAGGGCACTGCGCACTAGCGGCTCAGTTGGCTTTTTTCCCGGAGAACCCGATCAACATGTCAAAGTTTGGTTTTCTGCTTGATATCGGATTGATAGTGCTTGAGGACAGCCGAATGCATTTCCAGCATCGGCTGTTTCAGGATTACTTCGCAGCTGAATCGTTGATGAAGGGAATAGCGATTGCTTACAGTGAAACCGAGCGTTTGCGCGTGATTCTGGAAGATCCGCTAAACAGGTTCCTGCACAAGTTTCTTCTGTTTCATCTGGGTAAAGCCAAAAATGCACACTATCGCGTACATTTCCGCAGCTTTTTACTCACCCAAGGGCAGCACATAGCATCCGGTGCCCGTTAATCAAATCAACGACAAATGAGTACATAAATTTAAGCCTCCATTCCCCTTCGTATACCTCACTTACCGTTGTGACCGTTCACGGTTCACAATAAAGGGGTTGGTATCCTGTTGGATGCTTATAGTATTAAATGCTCTATTCCGTCGGGAGATGATCAATAAATAGTATAAAGAAATTTTCATGTCCTGCTTAATGGCGACATCAATCATTTCGAAAGGAATTTTCTAATTACATTGCTCTACGTGTACCGGCAATTAGTGCATAAACACACACTGTGCCCGAGTGAAAAGAGATAGAAAAAGGAAATGAGCTGTGAAGCCCGTAAAGGCGCTAGTGAAGAGCACTACGAAGTCCTACGGTTCGAGAATTACCGGTACAATGTGTTGCATAACTGCAATGGATGTAAGACGGGATGCAGTTATCACTAGTAGCAATTGAAGTGGGTGTTACCGACTGGTGGATGAAGCTGTTGTTCTCATTAAGTTGCGTTGCTGACACGGTGTGAAGCAGAGTTATGCTTTGATAAATTATGTCGTTTTTCAACGATAAACTGCAGGTATTCTATCAGCAGAAGTTCTCGTCAGCGCCACTGGTGAGATATATCCGCACGAGTGGAGTTGTTATATCACAATTTGCATAATGCGCTATAAGTTTCTTAGGTTATTGCTGTGGTAGATTATTGACTTCTATGTAGTTAGAAATAGAAATATGGATATTTATGTATCGCACAAGTGTAACTAGAACTTTCTCAGGATTTTTCGTACACGTTAAATAACTCTACTTGAACGATTCTTCACAGCCAGAATGTAATCAAGTAATTTCGACAGACAGTTAATAAGTAGATAAGTAAATAGGTATAGCAGTAAATTTATAAATAATGTTTTGTAACACTTAGCAGCTGAAATTGTTGGTCATATCATTAAGGTAAGTTAGTCAAACACAATTAATGTCATAATTTTTAAAAGATTTAATTAGATTTTTTAATGTTTATACAATTAATTAAGTTGTAAAAATCTGTAATAAACAACTTATAAAAACACAACAAAATATAACAGTAAAACATTCAAGTAGCTTTGGTACGCATTCACGTTGTACAGCAAAATGGTATATAAAAAATATTTGAAATTTAAATTGAAGATGGTATATTCCACTTCCCATTCCAGATCACATTCTTGAATAGTTTTATTAATATAAAAGTAGTATGCTACTGAAGTACATCACGATTCCATGAGCTATTATTGAATTGGTTCAAACTACTTGCGAACAATAAAATCGAAGCTGATAATACGTTCAATGTTTCGCACCAGGCATTTACGCAAAGCAACTCTCCTTTAGCTGTGCAACACACGGGATTGAAATCACACACTTCCTCGAACAACAAAGACATGCCTATCTCTTGGTTTACTTTAGCGGCCGCACTAAGTGCTTCTTAGTTAAACAAGCAGTGCAAATCGTGTATGTTACTATCGATGGGTTCGCCGTTCAACAGATTCGATTGAGGATTTGACCGTACCACTGACAATTTGAAATAGATCACTGAATGAAGCGAATGTGCAGCACAATGGAAGGGGCCGTTCATTATATATAACTTTTAATGGAACGACGTCGCAAAGGTTATCTGCTTATCTGAACTCATTTCAATACAGGAACACATGCTTAAAAAAGGAAAGGTTTACAATGCATCACTGAAAGTATTTTATATACAAACCAGTTTCTTTAGTTTATAAAGCAAGCAAGTTAATCTGATTTTGAAATTTTTCGGACTGAATAAACCAACAATACAAATGATTCAAGCATGACTAAGAAAGTTCATGAAGCTGCCGCTCAAGGAAGGTTCTTAAGAAAACCACAAGCATCATTCTTACAGCGGTTATGCTGTAGACGAAGTCTTAAGAAACCATGAAAGTTAAATCAGCTGGAATAGACATTTTGGATTGACATGAAGCAAGTTTCGAAGCCTCATTCTATTCAGAAATAGAAACTCTACTCTGCTTGTTATTGTTGAAAGTGCACATACGAACGGAGGACAGTCTCACACATTGCTTAAATAAACATAATTAAGCAAAATATTGTTTGTATAATTTTTACCAAATTAATAGTTTTTCTCACTTTCGCAAGGTGAAGTTTGTATCACTTTTTTATTTATATATTTTTATGTGAAAAAATGAGAAAGGCTAAGAAACCTAAACGAGCTGAGCTATGTGAAACGATCGTCATTCATGTACCGCAAAACAAGCTTTAAAGGACTATTCACGTTCGTATGATTCTGATCGCGCCCCTTTCTCATGCTTCACTGTTCCGTCTCTAGCAATTAGGATTTGTTGGGAAAGTTTCCAGTCATTTGATTATCGGTCTTGGACGTTGGTTGATGGTAAGAGGGGCTCGAATTTAACAGTATATGTGGTGAAACTTTTCATAAACTCATTCCAATACAATTGTTAAATGGCTCTAACGTTAACATTGTTCGGCTGGTGGGAAAAACTTATGAAACACCTCCATATAAACTATAAACTGAATGCCAATCTAGTGGAATAGGCCAATGACTAGTGGGATGTGTCCCACTTTGATGCTAGGAAATTATTTTTGCTCAATTTACAGTCTGTATTTAATTTATTCCATTACAATAAAATGATCATTTTGTGACTGTTGTCAGCAATTGTCAAATTCGTTTTTATATCAAGGTATTGCTCCTTTTAATTCAAATTCCTTATTCGATTTACACTGCTCTCAAAATGTCCAATACCCATTTGGTCACTTGAAAGATTAGGTTTCCATCCAGAAGAAACAAACGTATATTGAAATATTACCATGAAAAAAAAGTTCATCAGTTTCCTCCGCATCCTTGGAAAAGGGGCAGTTCGGAAACCCGTTCTTTCAAATTGTGAACCCTAAGCAGTGCCAACAGCCAAGCTGTGATAGGAAATTCCATCAGAAAAATTAAATCAATTTAAGAAATTAAAAAGAAAGAATGCTCCAATTCCTAGCATCCCCGAGCAGCTTTGGCAGAATAAAAGTCATCCGTTTGGAGAAATCAGTTCCTCGCTTTGCACTTACGCCTTTGACTCCTGTACCTCTTATCGCTCTAGCCACTGTCCGATCCTACTGCTGGACTAGTTTTACGTTGGCCGCACATGCACACGCAATGCAGTTGGCAATAGATGCCGGGTGTAGGAATCGAAGTCTATAGTCGAGAAATCGCTTTCTTAAAAAGCGGTACACAGGTGGAAAGCAAATTCAATCTTCTCTCTATTTTTAAAATGATTACAAATGCATTCCCGAAAATTGAAGTGGGTGCAGCCGGCATTCTATTGCAGAATAAGAACCTCTGGCACCAATATGTATCGCCAGCAAAGATCGGATGACCGGTGATTATTTAATGTAGAGCATTTAGCATTTTGTCGTTGGTAATAATATCCTATCGCATTTCTGGATCTTTTAAGATGTTGCTTAGTATTCTTAGTTCAATTTATAAGAACAAAAATGTGACACTGTGCATGATATTATGTTACCATACCACTTTATTACTTTGTTGCCATATTCTGTATCCATAATCAGTGAGAGGATTTCATCAAACAGCATGGAAAGATAACATAATTTTGTGGCAAATAATATTGTTCTGAAACACTCGGTACATTTTCTTTTGTTTTAAAGATGCATTTCTGGTCACTAGGCGGATTATAGTGTCAGATAAAACTACAACAACAACTTTTCAAAAGAATAGGCTGTGATATGCTTGATTTTTGTAAAGTTCTCGGTAGATATGCAATAAAATATATTGTTTCACAAAGTCTGACAGCATCATAAACAAGTTTTCCTTAACCGTGCTTGCCTTAAATAACAATTTCAGCCACTATTACCATTTTATTATCATCGTATCTTGCTCGCTATTTGTATAAGCTTAACGTGCAAACAATATACCAAATCTATGAAAACTAATGCATTGGTTTCGAGAGGATCTAGCATCGTTCGCTCGTTAGCTTGTATCGTTCTAAACTAGTGCTGTGATTGAAGTAGCAAAACCCGGCAGCGGTGCACGGTGGAATAATGCATCACCTACGGATTGAAAAGCTTATTTAAACACAGAGAGACTGGTAAATACCCGAAGGGTACATACATCACATGGACCAACACGTAAACGAAATAGAAGAAAATCAAACGATCTTAGTTTTTAGGAGGGGGCTGTACAGGTTCGCTGCGCGGATCCTTTTAGCCTGTTTTATGCACTGTTTTCGATTCCTATGGGTGATTTTCTCGTTCCAATTCGTAGGACTCTTTATTTAGTAGTAGATAAAACTGTTCGTTGCTTAGGTAAAATGCTCTACCAGTACGTTATCAGTCAAGCTATCGGGTTATAGTTATATTATCAATCTGTCTTAAAATAAATAGCCTTTTGTCTATGATTTTAACATAGTTTTGTGTGTTAACTGTGCTTGATCTTTTACAAAAATTGTTAATTCTTTAGCACTTATATTTTTGAAATTAAATTTGATGTGCTTGAAAAACTAAATGTGGCTAAATGTGAATCTTACAATACGCAAATAGTTTGAACATTGTTGGATAATTGATTCAAACATTTAAATTTTATTCCGATTATTGCCACAAAAAGTTTTTTCTATGGTTGATGTAAAAAATGTTGGACAAACTTGCGCCCTGAAACTTCTAGGCAACAACTAGGAAGAAAGCTATTCGCTCCAAAAACTGTACGTTCTAATTATGTTACAAATGCATTGAATTTAATCAATGAATGTAGATCGTAAAGAAACTGGTATAAACCTTGAGCCGATGTAGAGTTTGCCGTCAGTTCTAGTTGTCACTGCAATGGTCGGTGATCCGGATATCGGAGGTCTGCATACGTACACCGATATTTGGAAATGCTCGATGGGACGAAACGATGGGATCCTTTTCTGCCCAGTAAACTATACGACGGTAAGCATATTATGGAATCCATGGGTGAATCAATTCCCAAAATGCAGCTTCACTGAAACGTAGAGAGACATGGAATGCTACATGACACAGTACGCTCAAGTAGATTTATTTGTCGTTCAACTTTCCCAAATATCTGATTCGTAGCCGGTACGAAAAATGGGTAGGGAAAGGTTTGGCATCGCACAGAATGCAATGTACAGCGTTTTGTCCGTGTGTCCACTAAAGGATGTATTTGAATCCCGTGAATGGACGGGAATAGAAAATAAATTTTATCGATAAAGATTCAGCAGAAATAATAGCAAAATGCACTCTACAAAATTTATCTCCTCACGATCCGTCTCTTCGTGTTATGTTCTTCAGTGGCATTGCTTTCGAAGAAAGTCGTAAGGCGAAAATCATTGAAACTATGGATTCTATGTAGTCGCAAGGCATATTCTACATTCAATCAGAAAGTTGCAAAATATATACTTAAAATTAAAACTGTTCCTTAAGCTTTTAAACTCTCAAATTCAGAACTGCCGTAGAATAGTGTTTTTTTTTTACTATTATGTAAATTTATAGAACTTATTATGACAATTTGTTTTTGTGCACAGTACAATGTACACAATTTTGTTTAAATGTACGTTAATGAAACATGGTTTTTTATTTGAAAAGCAAATGAAGATGGACGCTGCTTTCGCTTATATTTCTTTCAAACGGCTAACATTATAAGATGTAGTTTTATAGAAGATAAACACATTATGTAAACTCTATTAGTTTGTCGTATTCGAAACACACAGGCTTCATATAGAGTTTACAAGAAAATGGTAAGTTGAATCAAAGAGCCCAGTGAATTCAATTTATTGGGGCTAACTTTTTGATTTATTTTTATGCACCGAATTTGTCCTCTATTTTTTGCCATACTAGAAGGTAGAAGTAGCTAAACATCGATCGAGCAACTCATGTCTCATCCATCTTGGTCGCTTTTACCTGAAGAGAAAAAACAGGTTTGCGGTTGAAATTCAGCAATTATTTAATGCAACGATTTTTTAAACATTTCAAATCATTCACATGCATGCGCATCGCATGTGAGCATATTGAATGACTTTTTTTGTATTTTTGAAACCAAAGTTACTTTCCATTAAAATGAAACTGTCCAGATAATATGACGGTACTTATCGTATTGTGAAAAGTATGTTTGTTACTTCCATTACTCCTCATAAGGTGTCTATCGTAATGAATGTCATTTGTAAAATGTGTCTTTTATTGTGAAGTTGTTTAAGAAAAAATGCTCACTTCCCAAAACAACCGGTTTTGGATACGTTACTGTATGTTAATGTAGAAGATCGTTTTCAAACCATCACCTAAACTCATCATGGTAGACATTACTTTGTTGACTTGTTCAAATGTAGAGCATATTAGGAATAATTAGTAAGTCGTTGGCGAGATCCCAAGCCATCACCGAATCATCATCATAGTCGGGAAGAATGACGCGCTTCAAAGAATTCAACATGAATTTGTGTGACCCATACATGATAGATTTGAATACTATAACAACGCATGCGAATTAACCAATTGATTGTTTATTTTCCTACGACCTCCGCAATACCGAGTCATTGTCTCCTGCGGAATGGATAGAATCTCATCTACTGGAGGAATGACGATATCACGAAACATAGGAAAAACAAATGTTACAACAAGACGACTAGCCCGATCGTGAATGGATGTATAGCATCAGCAAGGGAAGCCGAGCAGAGTGTGAGTAGGCATGTGTGACACTTAGACGTCTTATCAAACTGCGAGATGCGATGCAAACGGCAAGATCTTTAACCCCAGATTCTGAGTAGTAATGGCTAAATGCAAGCTTTTTTTATAGAGCGATACAGCGACTACAGTATGAGTTGAGCATCTAGGATAATAATATCCTAGTGAAATCGAAGTGATAATTTTTAATTATAACACTCCGGGCACGATGGCTTGCCCAGATGAATAGACTTCTTCGTAACCAAAACTATCACTGCCCCCAAGATTCTGTTAATTTGTTATGTTTTGCATCCTAGAGGCATCACCGAACTATTTGGTGTGTGTGAACTCTTTAGAAAACATTGTATGCATCATTGTCAGTTGATTACAGTTTCTCAGCGAAAGAAATCACATGCAGATCTTTATCAGGATTCAGCTCAACATAGGCATCCTGGTTGCAGAAGTGTGCATAAATATGTACAGACATTGAATATAGCTAGGACAACAGCGATTACAATGTTTTGAACTTTTTAAGATAGGTGGAATATGGATCATTCGCCTAACACCAGCAGACGTTGACGATAACGGCAGGACTCATGACACTCCAGCTCTTATGGCAAATATTTGAATGAAAATCATGTTTCTTCCCTGTTATGTTTACAGGGATCATTTTGCATTACCGAGTCCGTGTCGAAACATTCCTCGCTACCCTGCGTAGTGGGATTTTCTGTGGCAATCCTTAAACCGATAGGCATCACCACGCAAGTCATTACTACCTGTAGACAGGTTTTGACTTTCTACCATTAAACTTTTTGTTACAATTCTAAAGAGAAGAAATCAGTATCAGTATTATTTTACACGGGTAATAGCCATACTGCTAGTGAATAGTCATACTGCTAGCTACAGCATTAAACAGGAAGATTTTCCGAAATATATTTCGTGCCCTTTGGTGGTATTTAATCACGTCTGCTTTCTGGTGAATCAAGTACCTGCAAACTTGACAATACAATTTGTAGCGCCACTGAATAATAGCGAAAATAGAAGACAGATAGCCAAACTGTTGTGTATACAATTGTACGGCTTTTAATAAATGAAGCACACAGCTATCGTTAAGTGTATAGCAACAAGCGATCAAAAAGAGATAAAAAAACATTCGTGCCTTCGTTGAGCTGCTTAGTGAAACGGTGGTTTCCGGTTGTGCCTCAATTGATATTAAATAAGCATCATCACCATCGACGCCGTTGAATGATGAAATAAAATAAAATAACAATAACAGTAGCAATGATACATCAGAAAGCGAAACGGTTCGCGTTGCTTCCGGTTTATCTGTCGTGTCTGTCGTGTCCCAACCGGTAGTTTTTTTTCTCTACTTTCGTTCGAATGCTCCGTGCAAAATAGCAGCACGCGCACACTGCACAGCAAGTGTATCTACATCAACGTTGGCGAGGGTTATCTCAGAACGAGCGAAAGATGATGAAAATTGTTGGTATAGCAAGCAAAAGAGAAAAGAGACACTTTATATACGCGTGCGGGACAGAGAAAGAGAAAGATAGAGAGAGAAGGAGAGAGAAAGAGAGATAGATGGTGAGAAGGTTGAGAAAATGCGTTCACAAAAAAAATCGTGCAAGAAAGGGCAGGAAAAGAGAAAGAAGAGAAGAAGTGAGAGAAATTGTGAAATTTTTTAGATGAACATTGACAATGGTTACGACGGCAGAAGGACGAACGGAATGTGATGAGTGAAAGAGTAAATAAAGTATGCAATTATGATCTTCTTTTATCATGCTGTTTCAATCCTATTTTCCGCCTGTTGTACGATACCATTAGCATACTTTGATAATGTTGTTTGTGGACGATGAGCGGTACGACAAGGGACGGTAGGTTTAAGTGATTGTGTTGTGGGAAAATAGCTTTGATCATATTGGAAATTTTGCCAGACGCTCACTCAACGCTGGCAGAGCGCGAGCTGGTTGCCATACGACGCTTCGGGTGTTTTTCGGATGGAAATTGAACAGGGGAAAATCCGAGGACCGAGAGCTCGGGTATTTTTCGCTAGCTAAAGGCTGGCGTTCTACCTAGCGACCCTTAGTACTAGACTCGTCGTGCACCAAACCAAAGGGGAATGTGTACAGTTTTGTTTTGATTCCCTTCGTTCGTAGCTACAGGCAGGATTCGTGATATAATTACATTATTTCCCCTCTCGCTATTCTGCTCGCTTGATTCTTTTTATTTACATTATATCCTTACTCGGTTCGTTCGCTTACACGCACACACTCATACACTAAAACAATGTTTCACTCCCACATAGCCGAACCAGTATCATACCGAAGCCAGCTCTGCAGAGCGGTGGTAGCCATAAGCGTGCACATAAACACAGTGATATTCATTCAATTACAATTATCGTAATGGCGCCAGATCGTCCTTTAGTGGTTGTGCCGTAATCGAGAAAAGTGGCCATTGCAAGGATGCCGGATGGGGTGTAGGGAAAAGGTCGGAAACGAGCGCTCTCCCTCCAGCTATTTCCATGACGAGCACGCGAAGGGCGCTTGCAGAGAGCGATACTGACTACAGTGGAGAGTATTGCTCTCTGTTTTGATTTTTCCAACCGCGGCAACGACAGGATATGTGAACCGAGTGCTCATTTTCCTGCAGTAGAGTGGATTTCCATTTGAATAGCGGCGCATTTGTGGTGATAGTCGCACGCCGTAAGGATGTGTTTTTGCGAGTGCTCCGTGTATTCTGGTAGTGTCGTGAAAAAGGGTTTACAGGATCGAAAATCAAAATTTGTTGATAATGCTGATTCATGTGCTAGTGAATTGTGAACTTGTCTGTTGGAATGTGTAAGTGGAATTAGTGTGGATTGGTTGTGATGAGTAAAAAATAAAATTCATATTTTCGCCACGGTTTCATGTACTGCATTAGAAGGAATGGTAGAAATCATTATGAAAATAAAATATAATGTCTCGTGTAACGGCTTGGCATAAAAAGAGGATAATGTAAGATTTCTAGGTTAATTAAATTACTCTCTGCATTGTAGCATTGTTAACAGGTGCTAGATACATTTTTATGCATGGGTATTCACTTGTAATATTATATGCGTCAAATTCTTCTTTGTGTTTGAACGGAAACATATTAAACATGGTACATATATTTGAATAGGAGTATGAAATACAACATAGTAACACATCATAAAGCTGAAGTATGTTTAAGATTCAATACTATGGTTTATATCATGTGTTTATGAGCAAAAAAACCTAAATGGCAACCTTAACTATTAATTTTTCCAACTCATCTCAAATCTCACCCAATAGGTGAACATAGCGAATTGCAACAATAATGGTCTGAATCTGTGAAGAATATGTAAAGCCAACAGTGAATGCTCGGAAAAATTGATTTATGCAGTGTTTTGCAATGCTACATTTAGTAGCTTACTGGTAGTAACGGAGTGGCTGTATTAAAAGTGAATTATCGTGCAACAAAGAAAGCAAATGTAATACAACGGTACGCTCCTTGCTGGTGATAAAAACGGCTAGACAGAAGAATATCACTAATTCAAACCCCAGACTCAAATGTTTCAGGAAGAATAGTTTTTTCAAACACACTAGATTTGAACACATTTTTCACACCTGCATCAGATTCTTCCACCAAATTACGAACATCCGGTTGAATAATCAATCGTGGTAAGTGCACGTTTCAATATCATAATATAAAAGTAATTTAATTTAACCAATCTTAATGAACGTCTGTTAAAAAAAGTATCATACTCCAGTAGCTGCCAGCGAGGTTTTAACGCATCTCCCTGATGACCTTCCCATTTTTCTATTACATTCTCCGCTCACGAACCCGGGAGAGTGGTAAAGTCGTTAGGAAACAAAACAGAAACACACTTTCCCCTAGCAAAGGACAAAGTGTGGGAAAGCATTACAGTGAATGGCATATTTGAGGATGATTCCGGTGAGGGAAGCGAATTGGATAAATAGCTTTAAATGTTACAAAATACACGATGACGAAATGAAATGATCCGTTATCGGAAAATGAACATTTTCTGTTTTAAATGGTTTACCAAACGCGTTTCTGTAGTTTATGCTTTTCAAAATATTTTGTAAACATGATTCAAATTTCGCGAAACTATTTACAATGAGCAGAAAAGTGTACAAGGAGGGTGTGTTCCTATATGAAATAGTCTAACAAAGAGTGGACTGATGTAGTAAGCCGGTAATACGTCAGACATTACGGTAATACGTCAGAACACCGTTGCGTTCATGTACTTATTAACAGATCCGGTCGACTAGAAGACTAAAACATACTCAAATATGACGGAAGAAACGTATTATTTTTGATACGTTTATAGCTGCAGTTTTATACCATTCCACCTTATTCACAAATAATGTTTCAAATGTGGGCCCTAAAAAGCAAAGTTATGGTTGTAAAATAGCTTACACTACTGTTTTTTTTTCGAATTCTATTGCGTATTTTCTATTGCCGCGAGCGGTGGCAATGTGATTGGTGGTGTGTAGTAAGACGGCAAAGAAAGCTGATTGATTGACATTGGTGCAGACGATCCTAGTGTGAGGGAAAAATTCCCTTGTTTTCATCCCCCTAGTGGAGATGAAAACGAAACCCAGCGATAAAAGGATTTCGTTGATGGAAAGAGCGCACTCAGATTGTGTACAAAATACAGCACATATTTACTAAAAAAATAATAATTGTTTGTCCCGATGCATATTATTTGTATATTACTTTGTAGTTTTTAAGCGCCATTAGGTTTGAGCGATTATTGTACTAAATCTATTTCGACACTAAATCTATGTAAATTATACATTTCATTATCGTTGAACACTGCAAAATCATTTACTTCCGTAGCAGTGCCGAACGCAACGTACAGTTTGGCTCTGTTGATCATTTAATGTTGTAAATAATTTGGAGCCACGTGCCACTGAATCCGAGGCACAGGGCTTTTTACTCTTCGTGGGGGTAAAATTATCCTCAACGCACAGACAAGGGAAACTGTGTTCATTCTTTCTTTACTTTTTCCATTTCCGGTCTCCTTTTCTGAGCAACGTTACGGCACAAAGCAACAAATGCCGCCGTGAAAGAGTAATGCCTTTTCGGGGAGCAGCACTTTTTGCAATCACTTGATTGCCATTTTCCAAAAAGACTCTCTCAGATTGGCTCTCAGACGCAACGCGGGCAACCGTGGCGGTGCAGAGTAAACACGGTCGGGAGGGGAAGGAAATGGAATGATGGACGTATAAGTTTAATGGAATGTGTAGGTGTTGGATCTGGCTTACCGAGCTAGAATGAGGTGCATTGAAAAAGGAAGCTCCCGTGAGAGTAGAAACATATAACGCCGACAAACTCTCTGCTAAATAAGATAGATTGACAAAAAGCAAAGAAAAAGCACTCGAATGGCTGTTACAAAACAATCGAGGAATTGATTTCGAGGCAAGCGCATGAAAGCCACGCGGTGGTGTGGAAAAGGCAATCACATGGTTTTGTAATTTTGTATATTAGTTTTCTTGATAGCCGTGAGTACTGACTTCTTAACGCCTAGCAACCATTGCTAGTTTGCAATACAATGTTGTTTTCTAACATTACTTTCATTTTACCACTTCTTCCACCATCATTCACAAATGCTCTTGCACCTCCAAGGCTGTCGATTTGGTGAAACCGTTCACCAATATCAAATTGAATTGGTTTGCAAATAATGTGACTCTAATAGGACAGTTTATCATAAAAGCTGATTAAATTGAACTTAAAAAAGCTGAAGCATAAACAACGTTAAATATCAAAACTTTGGGATATTCGTTCTCGTATTCATCTTTTCCAGCAGCAAACATGTTATGCAATGGAAAAAAATATTGTGAACAAAATATTAGTTTCCATTGCAAAACCGTGTTGGAAATCACAGAATAATCAAAACAGTGACTGCGTCACTGATTTTTGTGCTAACATAAAGCTAAGCGCCGGTTATGTCCAATACGGATCGGTGTATATGAGATGTTACAAATGAATATATTTACCACCACTGCTTTGTTCCATTTTTTGCGTGCTACTACTGGAAAAAGCTAAACGCAGTGCTAATAAGCACCACGTTCTCATGCAGCAAATAAACACACGTACTCCTTCCAGTCGTCATACAGGAGTCCCAAAACCCCAAACAAACAAAACGAGACTGCATGGTGGTGTCTGCTCACACATTGTGAATATGCAAGCTATCGTAGCAAGCGGCTCATGAAAAAGTTTATTCTGTAGCACTCTGCGTCAGCGATCCATACCTCCTGGCGGTCGTGGTCGTGGCTCGTTTATCGGCGTTAGGCAGGAAGCACACTAACTAACTAACTCACTAACTAACTACCTAACAACAAGCATAAAATATATACGGATACCTCCAAGTCTACCATTCCTTTAGCAAAGTGGTCTACACTCCCCCTCATCGTACGTGGGGAAGTTGATTCCTATCTAATGGCTACTAGCTTACGGCTGGCAGGGTTTGATGAGTCTTTTTTTATTGTTTATGCAGCAGCAATAATCTCTTAAAAATTGTAGCGATCATAATGGCGTGATGCAAATAATAAGTCGTAAACTATTGGCTTGCTTTAATTTTGTGAGGTGACATACATAATCAATTTACAAAGTGTGTAGAAATTTGATGTACACAATGCTATGGACCAAAAAAAACAGGAAGAACAAGTAGCCAAAGCAGATAATTTACTTGTATTGTTTTCGTCGAATAATGTTCTGGTATAACATAAAAATGTTGTTTTCTATGTCTTTTATTAGCTGTGTTGGCGCAGTCAGTGTAATCATGTGGCGGTCCAGTCGTAGCGAACAACAGTTTCAATTTCGCATCGAAATTCCCTAGCTGTAAGCGACTGTTGAAAATTCAAAGACAACTTTCAGTACATTATTTGCATGCTTGTTTTAAGAAGCGTGAAATGTGAATCGTTCGTCTTGTCTCGCAATGTTTGACAATGGAGAACTGTTTTACCGTACTGCTACGCAAAAGAGTGTTAGTAAAGTGAATTACCTATCAGCTACCAGTCCACGCTCAGTGGATAGTATCTTTGCTGGGCGATCAGAGCTCTGGAAAAGAGATTCTCTCCGAATTCATCCTTCCCGTCGCGCTTTACACTTCGGGTGGCATCACCTTCCAAATCACAATCCAGTTACTTCCGTCCCAATATTCATGGCATTGTCCATACAATCTACTCTGAAGAGTATAACCGTATCGGTTTCAGTTTTTTTTATCGTGCTCTTTCCCGGCCGGTTCAACATGCTTTCCAGCGATGCTTCCATTCGGTCCGGTTCGGGCAAACTCTAAGCGTCTTATGTGTGGATGGCTGGATTTGCTAGCACCACGTGTCCACTGACTGACTAAAAAGCATTGGTGAGCTGAACGTAGGGTGTGTTACACACATTGTCTATTAGAAGCACCAGGCTTTGGGCATGGGAAAGGCCAGCTCTAGGGGACGGTAGGACGAAATCAATTTAATATTTTTCCATTTTCAATTTTCTGTATGTGTCCACCTACTAACTCCGTCCAACTATATCGATTCGTCCTTTGCTTAGCTCCTTACGCTATTGCAATCCTTTGTTATTTCGGGAGTATATCACAGAGTGGGACACAAAATCTGCATCTCTGGTACTTCTCGTCAATATTTTGTCTTTGTTCTCTGGCTCTTTTGCATCCAACAGATGAAAGAATCGTTCTGAAATTCCAATACCAATTTTAAAGCAAATCCATTTGTGTACAAAGTAGCCTGCAGCAAGCATGGCTTTCCATACATTACATTTGAAATAATAATTATACAATCGTTGTTATCTATGTGTTTTTTGAAGGTGAAAATTGCTTGTTGTTTACTGAATTTTGAACTCTTTTAACGAGTTATGACTTGTATTGCAAACCTAACGAGTTGTTTGCAATGAGTTAGTGATTGTCGAATCCTGAACAATTTGACAAATCATGCATATTATTTAATGCTTGTGAAATGAATCGTTCATTCATAGTTCACTTCAATGCAATACCTCAAAAGATAGTTTTTATCTATCTGTGTAAAGATAGCGTCACAATGTCGGATTGATATCACAACACGGTATGGACAGTTTTCCTATAGGGAGTATTAGCTAACATAATGGTGACATACAATCTATTAACCTATTAACCGAAAAAAGGTCAGATATGACCGCGTAGGTTTTCTAATTATAATAATAG
This sequence comes from Anopheles farauti, assembly GCA_000473445.2. Classification (NCBI taxonomy): domain Eukaryota; kingdom Metazoa; phylum Arthropoda; class Insecta; order Diptera; family Culicidae; genus Anopheles; species Anopheles farauti. The sequence continues at coordinate 1,171,643 of KI915066.1, forward strand.
CACAATGAAAAAAATATACTATGAACTTCTATGGGCCCGTGGATTCCAATATCATGCTATGTTTGCATGAACGAGTTAAATGAAAATGATTCGATATTTCAGCACTGTATTTACATTATGTAGGATATGACTCGTGCCTGACATTGAAGGGAAAACCTTTTTTTCGCTATTTACGACGGAGTTTACGAGTTTATTCAGATAAGTACTTGAACCTTGAACCTCCTCTCTTCATCTCGCTTCCGGTATTCATCGCATATTATCATGATGTTGATAGGAGACGGCGTTAAACATGGTGAAAACTGCACAAAATATCACCACACTCTCTACCAACAAATGTCCGTTCAACGTCACTTCTTTTCTTTATACCGGCAAGAGTGGTAGAAAACTTTATAATAGAAAGAATACATCATTAAAGAATTTATTCAGCCCTCGTTAGCGAAGTTTAAATTTTAAACTTATTATAATTTAATGTCACCAAATCGGGGCCGCAATTTTACCATTTTTTTGGTGTCATTTCTGATATCGCTCTTTGTCCTGCGTTCGTATACTGTCTGAAAGGAGCTGTGCTGCTGAAAGGCGTTGTTCGAATCATTTTTTTATGGATTCCAATATTTTTACTAGCTTGTTTGTTTGCTTAAACAACATCTAACATATATTTTAAATACATTAAACTGGTTGAAGCTCTTTGAGCAAGTAAAACTTTATTCAGCTTTTACTAATCAGGAAACACTTAAATATTTTGTAATACTCACACAAATAATAACTAGCGTAAATCAACACATTCAAGTGCTACCTAGGAGTGGATTTCTTGTTTCTGGCATCAATTTTAATTTTAATTTATTGCCACTTTTAATTTATTTTTATTTTTGAGTCAACAGTTTCTAATCAAATGTATCTCTATGCAAATGCCTTGTATCGAGCTAATCTATTCAACAAAAAAAATTTACAATTAAAAAAAAACTGTTCTACAAATACAACTTGCTACATATTGAATAAGCTAATAAAAGAGTTAATTTAACATACACTACCAGCCGTTAAAAGCTACAAAGGATGCTTATGTTGATTGAATATTTCATTTGCGTTGCGGTTTCTGATGGAATGCACAGAAATGCTAAATTAAATGAAGCGGGGTAAATCATAAAGGCCATTCGTAGCGAGTTTTTCTTTTTATGGTGAGAATTTCCAATTAATGTAATGGGTTGATACATCAATTTCGTACTGACTTGAATCTCTCTCTCTCTCCAAATTACGTTGTGTTTTGTTCTTGTTTGTTAAAAACAAAAATCAACAGAGAATAAACACAGATGAACACACTTCAACAAATGTAGTACAAAAGTTAAATATACAAAAGAATCATTCCGAAAAAATATCCACTGACTGATCCACTGGTTACCTTTAATGAATTTCAAGTAATCTTCTAAATGCAAACTACGATGTTATTGCTATTCTTATTGCTTTTCTTAGTAAATAGTAATTCCTAATTCTACAATAGTAAAAAAAATAACTAGAGCACACCGAGACATCATTTTCCAACTAAGAGAATGAAGATATTCATTCGATCCTCAAAAAATAATTCAAAGTTATTTAACACACGACCGATTATGCTAGACGCATGTACTTATACCTTATACAAACGGCATTCTATCACGTTCTAGCTGCGCAATAAAACCATTTTGCATCCATGTTCCAGTATTGTTTTTGTTAATAAAATTCGGTGTTACGAAAGTGAGAATAACTTGCTTCAAACGAGAATAGATCTTTAAACGACAGTAGAAACTAGTGAAGCTATTTTGTTATCTTTGCGATGTATTGGTCTAAGGAAATCAAAGCGAATATTTTCAAACGCTACCGTTTTTTGTTCATATAAGCACTGTTAAGTCGATTGTAGGGTGATTGTCTGCTTTTTGTACTATTTTACTTTCCCAAATATCTTCTGCCTACGGTCAAAGGCTTTTATCCAATGTATGTTAACACTATTTCAACCACCCCAATTCCGCCCTTGTCCTGGTTTCGTTTGGAGCGCCTTTCATTTTTTAATGGTCTTCTTCCGTATTTCGCGCTACGCCCATGTAACAGCGCCAACCGGCACGAAGAGTATCGTGTGAGTTTGGGTCGATGTGTGAGTGCTGAATTGTTGCGCTTTGCAGATGCGTCCTGGATATTCGGAGAACATTAAAATGCTCTTTGAAACATTTATATCGACTACAAGCAAAACCCATTCGCCTTTAAAAGCATTTTTGCCGTACGCTTCACTGATGTGCGAACCCGTAGAGAATACGCTGGCTGCATTTTGCCCTGCCTTGATGCATGGTCAGAAATCTTTCTTCCTTGCTTCGCAGCTACTGGAAACATGCATACACGTCCTGTTTTCTCATCACTTTTAATTGTGTTATACCCATCGCTCCAACATTTCACAAGACGATGAAATTAGGAACTGATGCAATGCAGCAATGATAGTTTAGTAGATACGATTCATTTGTAATCTTTAACGCGGATGGGTTCGCCAATTCGATAAATAATAGATAAATAATGTGACGGAGCTACACTTGTGTTGCTTTCGTTTGAAACTAGCGTGACTGTTTTGGAATCTTTACGACAACTGATATCTTTAATAGACGCTTAATTTAAATTGAGTAAAATTCTTCATCGCCTTCCCGTATTTAACAATGTTTTTGTTATTCATTCCCGATACTTCGCAACTCCCGAAACTTTCCGATTTTTTTTTGTTATTCATTTTTGCATAGTGCTACATTCTCGCAAATGTTATTTTTTTCATTCGCTTTATGGTTCCTCTTTGCGGCCAACTCTTTCCATCCTGCTTATGTCACGTATGTCGTTCCAGGCTTGATAAATTCTATCTCACGCGCGTGCGTTTAATGTAATGCATCAATGTCCTTCGAGCTTCGGTTTCGTTTCTTTGGGTTTTCTCTGGAGAATTAAGGTATGGAAACCGACTCTTTTTAATTAATTTAATTGATTTCGTTTCTTTCGATTTACTCGCACAAACGTGTATTAGTGCGACGGTTTTGGAGTTCGGGAAAGGAATTTGTGTAAAAAAAATGTTTTCCGACAAATTAAGTTAATTTCACTGATACTTTCATCTCAAAGTATTAAAACAAATGATTATGCACTTATTCGATCTACAAATATGCTTAGAATGTTTGACAATAAATGGCGCACTCAGAACGTAATTCTTAACAGAACGTAATACTTGACATGTTCAAAACAAGATAAAGTAAACTGCAACATAATTTTCATATTTAATTTGAACATTTTAACAAGAAGGCTTCAGATCCTTACGATTTCAGTTAATTGTGTAACATAAATGAAAATCATTTCTCCAATATAAAATCTATGGTACAAATGGAGTAATATGAATGGAAATGTAATAAAGTGGAAAATATTACTTCATTCACCGTACTATCGATGCACTGCACTGTCCGAATGTCATTTTATACTGGGTCTTTTCGGTTCAAATGTTAATAGGTTGGTTTTGGAACTTTGAGTGACAATGTGGTTAGCTTAATTAAGATAAGTTAAGCATTTCATATTCACTATGTATAAGTACGTTACCCTTTAAATAAGAATAAATGCAAGTTACTGCTAGCTCCATTCCACAAAATCAATTTGGTACTTTAAATTATGGACAAATTTTTGATCCTTGTAAAAAATAGAAAATAGAAAAAATCACTAAAGTTATAATTGTGATGCTATGAGCGTACACAAACATTAACTCGTTCATTACCTCAACTCACTACCTGGAGTAACAGCATACGAGTAGATGTAGATGAGCATGCGTGAAAATGCAACAGTTAAAACCGTTCAATTTCATGATTGCATCCATAAATAAAGCGATTGCCAGTAACATGCCGCCTATCGTGTCGATGCCTGTCGCGATGTGCATTGTTCCAAGGGCTCGAGAGAAATAGTAGAACGCGGTGAAGCTGTGTGGCAGACACGCTGAAGTACATAATTATTATTGGTATAATTTCGATTGAAACGAAATTAATTTAAATTAACAGAGAATGCAGAAAGCAATTCGCAAATTTATGCATTAATTCTCTGCATATTCATTTGAATCCAATCCCTTTTGGCGACCGTGTTCATTGCATGCGAGCGGTGTTCTGAGAATTTCAAACCCTCCCTTCAATTCGTTGTTGCTAGCAGGGGTGCATTATAGTGTAAAGCCATTGCGGTGGCGTCAGTAGAAAATGCAGGATGTGAACCATGCGGCGGTGCAGTGCAAGGCATGGGAATACCGGGTAGGTGATAATTTAAATTGCCCCAAACCTGCATCTCCACACTCACTATCCACTCTGCTGAAACCGAAGCTAGCGGTTGGATGAACAATTTACAATGCTTGCCAAAACTTTTACCCATCGTTTAAAGCAATCCGATGAAAATGAACCACATATGAACGAAAAGCTTCTAGCGTGATACTGATGTTTACATTTTTTAAAGATAAATAGCAGTTACTTCCAAGGCTCTGCTGAAAAGCTAATTATATACCCAATTCAATCTAATCGGTGTTTTTGGAACGTTGGCAATTTGTACAGCAGATGCCATATTTTGCAGTATCCATGAGTGCATGTAAATCTCATATAAACATCACACCATTATGGCCGTGTTGGCTTCACAAGGCCAAAATTCATGTTCCATTGCACTAGGCCGACACACACTGTTGCTCTCAACACCCCGAATTGAACAGTTTGGAGCCCCTGCGCGGCGGGTGGGCAATAACAGGCAATGCAAATTAATTGCGATGAAAATGTGTGCTTTGGATGCTGCCAAACCAGCCCGCAATTTATCGTTTCCAGCTTGTTTTTGTTCATCAACCTCCCATCACAGTTCCACCTTCAACTCGATCAATCATCGTACCCCACCTTTCGAGCCGATCCCTGTTTGACCAGTGGTGGATGAGAAGAGTGTGTTGTTCCCTATCGATTGTAAAGCATTCAACGAAAAGCGAATGCATCTCGGGTTTCCATACTTTACGCAACTGTGTTTGTGTGCCTGCACGTACAAATGATGCCGGGCATAGGCGTGTTATCCATCTATGTAGGCACTGAAAAGGGATCGCAATAATCAGCTGGTAGTAAAAAAAGGATACAATCAGAAAACAGATCGTTTACTCTGTGTACGCACGGAGCGTAGGAGTGTTTGTGGAACAAAGTGAGAGAAAAGGATAAAATGTAAATGGAATATATGGCATTTACTCCGAGCTCTCGATGGAGCGCATTATCTCCAAACTTCTGTCATACCACCCCTTACACAATCCTGCAATGGCGTACACTTTCTCGCACATACATCTCCCAAAGCGGGTGAAATCCGCATGGCGTTGCATGTGATTATATTAATTACATTTTACAAGCAATTATAATATAAATTAATTAACGCGTGCGAAATTCAGCTCCCTTCTCATGGACGCCATCCTCCCCTTCGTGTGGTATTGTGGGGAGATTTGGCCATTGCCATATTGCAATACAGATAATGATACAGGGTTTCCAGTTCCTTCCTACCTAATAGTGTCACATTCACGGCATACACTCTTTGTGGCTGCTTCCTTCGTACCGTGCACTCTTTCTTAAAGATGATTTTTGGTGCAATGTGTATCCTTGCAGGCGAATACTGTAGCATCGTTGAAAAATCTTGATGCCTTTAACGGAATTACCAGTTACAGTCATTAGACAATGAAACCCTGTTTTTGTGAAATGCAATGAGGATGCAAATTGCTGCATGGTGGTGCAGATTATTATGTACTCTTGTGTGGTTTTTGATGTTGCCTTTATTGATATGTTGGTAGATTTCTGCAACGCACACGGGCAGTGGGAAGTGAAAGCTAACGGTTCGTAGGACAAACGTGTTGGGTAGGGGCAAGCGTGTAGTGCGCAGAGGAGACTTATTGTTTGCTAAAGCAAACTTAATGGAAAGAGGCAACAGCCGCTGTGGTTTTACCGCAGAATTCCATGGTCAGCGTTATTGCAGCCCAGATTAATGCTCTTCCCCCAGAACTAAATGGATTAATACTCTTCTCCACACCGCCATGTTACTGCTTTGGCATAATGAGTATGAAATGAAGGTACCAAAACAATTAATAAGAAATATTTTAACGATGAGGCATCATCCCGTGCCATGCTATGGGTTGCATGGTTCACTTACCTATAGCACGACATTTATATCTACAGCAGATTTTGACCCGTCAATTTTGCCACGATGGGCAAAACTAATGCTTTTAAAATGCAACCATAACCAGTATGTTTCAAAACCATTGTGAAAAACTATTGATCAGAATATTTCAATTCGTACATACTAATCGTTCCAAATGGTCTCTTCGAAACACTCCACGCAAGGACATACTCAAGAAAAAACATCATAGGATGCCTTGGTGTATGATACCTAAAACACCCCTGTTGAAAACAGCTATAATTGACAAAGTTTATTATGGAATCAGAAAATTAAATTAACCAGCCGTCGTCGTGAATCTATTTCCACTTCCCTCATAAGGATACATGGATCATTCTTATGTAGAACGTAGGGCAGCACATGCAATCAAGCTCTTCTGGAAAACGTATGCCTCGTTGACATACGTTCTCTGCTCAGTGGCTCTATGAAATTATTTCATACTTTGGCACAGACCGAAGTTATAGAACCTGCAATGCCCAAGCGTTCTTTAATGTGTGGTTATTCATTCGCATCGTTTCCGAAAAGATAACATTTTTGTTAGGCAAGGAGGTCAAATGTTGTATTATGAAAATATAATGAATGCTTCAAACTGTCAATAACTTAATATAGTAATAATAATATATATGCATACATGATTGAAATTTCTCATTATACATAATTAATGTTTCTCCCTTTTTGTTTTTCCAGTATAATTCGTTGTATTGGGCACACTGATACTGTGATTTCGAGTACGATGAAGTGATACATTACAAAAGGGAAGTCTTTTATCGGTTACTGTCAGGAATGCACAGCACTGAAAATGTTGCTGGTAAGTGTACATATGCTCATTAATTTCTTTTTACACAAGAATATTTAAACACTTGACAATTACACCTGTCGATGTGGCTGAGATTCACAGCAGAGCAAGTAATAAACACCATTAGGAGGTGTTATACTGATCGTTGTCTGTACACTTTACTGATTTCTATTATATCCACATCCACCTTAGTCGTGCTGTTTCGGAGATATCACATAAAGCCCAAAGAAAATAAGCAGTAAACCCGTACAAACACCAAGCGCATGTCCTATAGATGACGCTTAATGCCCAAACCTAAACTACAGCATTTATCCAAATGAATTGAGGGATGTTGAATGTAAAAAACTAGTGCGGTAAGGAAGCAGGTTTATTACTTTCATTTTGCGACGTATTTCAATTGTAAATCTAATTAACGTATTTCTCGAATGGGTTCCTGATACGGGTTTGGTTTAACTATTCATATATCATCTCATCTTCTGAAAAAAATTGATAGGTTAAATGTTCCTCTAAGCTGGCACAAGGAAAGGTGTACATGCTTATGAGGTGTAATCATTTGTCCCTACCTATAATATAGTGAAAAATTCAATTCCATTAATGTACAGAACTAGGAGGAAAACTTTTTAAATAATGATTATCTCAGAAATCAACCACAAGGATTAGGCTGTTTTGATAACAAAATGTATAGTATACTAGAGCCAGTAGTACAATAATCATGATTCATATATTTTTTTATGCCACAAATTTTAAGGTCAACGGTTTATCAACACTATAAAATTCTTCAATTTTGAAAGGTTTAACTACCATAGAAATGCTCCAAATACCTTTTATCATATATGTCATATTGCATAAAGCAAACACATTTCGTAGCAAAAGTTCGATCCAAGTTCCGATCCTATTTCAATTACTTTTTACATCAAGCTAAACTTGTAACGTTCTAGCAAATGTATAGATCAGTATGAAAAAAATAAATTGGTAAATATAAAAACAAAAATCAAGTGAAAACTAAGAAACACTGTTCTGCTGTAGCCTGGAGAACATCTATCTCCAATCGTTTGATCGTGTTTCATGGTAGAGAAAATCCGGTTCAGATGTACTCTTCGTCTGCTAATGGATATTGAAAATTGTTGTTTTATTTATTGAGACCTTTTTCGATACTTTATCATTGTTTTTCGGATCCATGGTACACAAACTTGGTCTATCCACCTACCACCATTGGGAAATAGCGATGCTCAGCTTCGCTAAAACCGTTATATGCTATTCAATGTTTTTCAACACTTTGTCGATGACTCCTTTAACGCCGATGGACACCGACGAAGAGTGCTACAGAATTTGAGCTAACACCATTATTAGCTTCAATGTATAATGCCTCGAAGAACAAATCATCCTCAATGTACGTTCACATAGTTTTTAGACATGTGAGACCACGGAATAATGTTGGGATAAGCAGCGCTACAAAACGACCAATCGAGCCCAGCTGGCAAACGCAAAAGACAATCGCAGTAGAATGGTATATAATGGATTGAAGCGGTTTCGAATGTGAGAGCGAAGGGAATGGGATGAACTCTTGGCTATTTTCAATGCCCATCACAGCTTTACCTTCCGGTCAAACAGGTCGTACAGCCTCGAACCTCGGGAAACTGTTGTTAGGTTAGAATTTCGTAGCTGCCAGTTAGGGTAGGGTAGAAAACTATCCACACGACAAGAAACTCGACAATATAACCTCCTCCCTTCCATTTCCAATTTTCGGCGCTAGTGATGGAAATGGTAAAATTGGACTTATAAAGAATTGAGCGAAAAAACCGGACGATATAGTATCCGAAGTGGCGGGGAGAGGGGGAGGGAACGAAGAGGATGGAAGAAAGTCAATTCAAAACTGTCACCGAACCGGAAAAGTGAATTATATTGAAAGATTTCCATTTTCAGCTGAACTTTTCGGTGCCGTTTTCGACTCGATTCATCCGTAACCTATCCTTTCTAACTCCAATTTAGCGAAAGGATCCTCGGTACTGGTAGGACTGCGCCGACAACCGATGAATCAATCCTCGGTCATCACCATCATCACCATCATCATCAAAGGCGCAGAAGTGGGTTTGTGCTAGCCGTACGTTAAACGGTAATAGCACCGGAAACCTTACCATGTGGTCCCATTTCAGCATCATGCCTTCGGTTGAGTTTATGTACCGATTTCAATTAGTGACGAATACTGATAGCAGGACATAATTCTGAATAGTTATTCTTTCCCTCTTTTTACTAACCTCACGCTGCATGTGCACCGTCCGATCGGAAACCTTCCGTAAAGCTTTCCTTCATAATCTCCAGACGGCTAGTTTGTCTTTGTCATTGGTAGAAGACAGGTGTTGAATACCGCAGAGCAGTACAGTCTTCGGTAACAAAAAAACAACGCAATGGCGTTATCGGCATTTTCAAACATGATGATTTTACAAAAACACCAATGAGAAGATTCCATTTTCGTATAGCCATCCGTGTTTTGAGCGTATTTTGTAAGTTCCGCAACAAGAAAGTTAGATTAATAAACGAATATAACAATAATATAATATGAATTACAAAAAATAAAATCATCGACACATCGATACCTGGGGGAGATCTGAGATGCGAATCCATTATCATTGACGCTTTACCCTCCGACACGATCCGATTGTAATAGTTTATTCAATGGTAATGTTTTACGATTGACTAAGTTTTCGTGCTTAGTTATCCCGGTTGTATAGCTTTACAAGTGATTAAATTTATATTGTTTTTATCAACAACTCCATTTTTTCTCCACTTCGTAATGTCATCGTATCCAAATAAGTTGGCTTTAGTGTAATTAATAATTTCAGCTCATTAATAAATAATAGTTCATGTTATTTTATATTTTCAGTTCCTAATTAATACACAAAAAAGGCTACTGTTTATAAAGCACTTAACATAGATGTGTACTACAAAGAGAACCAAGGGAAAGCAATATAATTAGCTAGCTAATTTTCAGCAGCATCCATGCGTTAATCACATTCACTCAGAAAATTAACACTTCGTTTAAGACACGCTTGGAGTACATCAACAAAGTTATGGTAATGTGGTTGATTTACACCATCCCCTTTGATTTGGTGAAGAAATTAGGTGTATGTGTGTGTGTGTGTGCTGTATATATGTCAGCAGCATGAAATAACAAGCAATTAGAGAGGATTGTGAGCGAAATATCCTTGCAAATGCTCCCTACTGAAACAGCTCCCTGTTGTTTATTACGCTCACAAGCAGAGACCAAAAGCAAGCTATGTTCGTGCCGTGCGCCTCTTGCAGGAAGATACCGTCAAAAATATAATTATATAATAATAAGAATACTAATAACCTCTACACAGAAAAGAAAACGTAATTGAAATTACTTTTCGCCAGCGCGGTCTCTCCGCGAGTGTAGCTGCTAATGTTACTAATTTCCGACGAATAATGATCCTTGTTGCATGCGAACTCCTACACATTCGCTGTAGCAAGAATGGCTATGTGTCAGTAAGACGCATGGTGGCACCTCGCAGAAGTAGTCTCAAGTTTCGGAACCGAAGTGTACGTTTCGCCATCGCAATGGCAGTCAACCATTTTTGCAGTTGACTCTTAATCACTGTGCGTTTTCTCTGTCGGTATGTGTGGAGGAGCCTGCTAGTAAGAAAAATATAGAGGAGCAAAAAGATACCATCATCTTCCGGGCTTTCTAATCCTTCTTTTCCCTCTTACCATTATTTGTTGTCGTGGTATGGTCCACGACCAAAACCGGTGCTTTTGGGCTGGAAGTAGCTGCCAAAAATCCATCATTTTTCTCGAATAATGAAATTAATTTAATAAATCTGTAATGTAAACATCATCGTAATAATGTTTCCCCTCTGCATACTCTTCGTAATTAAGTAGCCGCGTAAGTCTCGTAGAGCTACCCACTCTGCCTGCAGATGTCGGGGACAATCATCTTGCCTCGCCAGAAGACCGGGACCGAGGGACGGATATAATTAAATGAAAACTTAATTAAATAATTTTCTGGCAAAAAAAATGCGGTTTCACAACCGCTTGCTGAAGCTTGAGTTTGTATGTTTTAGTGCCGAAGAATAAGCCCGACAATGTTTTTTTTTACATCATTTGAAGAAGGACATAGAAACCTTGATTTTTCTAGATATTTAGAAGAGCAAAAGGCTTAAATAATTGCACAGCTCTTGTCATGCCATAACATTCAGCATATACTTTGAGATAAGTTTCGTTTAAACGTATACGATGATTAATTCAAAAATTTAACCATTGTCACTGATCAAGAACAGTTGCCATTTCTGTACATGTATTTTCTATGAAATACTTGATACAATTTTGTAAAATCCATATGACTCAATAAGTTTAATTAAGAAGTTTAGTTTAAAATAGAAAAATTTAGAATAATAAGTTTCTATGAGCAAGTTATAATTATTATTTTAAATGATTGCTGCATTTATCCGTTGAAACATTTATTTTCGCAGCTAAGGAGCGTGAATTGTTTCGAATGAGATTTAAGTGAACTTATAACTTAATCACCCTTTTTATATTGAAATTGGAGGATGAACGGATAAACACAAAAATAAAAATGATTTTGGTACGTGCGAAATAACGTTGTACAAATTTTCTCTTTCAAATCGGAAAGTAATAATTGCCTTCCACGTATAGCTTATATTTCAGAGAACGAAAAGTAAAGTTACGCTTGATTTTATTGTAGTTTGAACAATGTTTAAAAAACAATAATTGCTGTTTGGCGATTACTATTTCATTTAGGAATAGTGCTTGTTGTTTAGAACATTTTAAATTAAGCATAAGGTTTAGTTAAGACATTAATGTAGGAAAACCCGTAGTTCGATATATTTTTTCATGATACTTTCCATCTTCCCATACAGAACTTTAATTACAGCACATACAAACAGTGTTACGTTCAGCACAAATATTTTATGGCCTGACTCAGATCCAAGAACCGACGATCAGCAAAGTCACGAAACGGCCATAGCGAATCCTTTTTAGTATGAAGAAAAAAAAACCATCCCCATTCTATTGCACACGGTCAATAATCCAAAACAGCAGAACAAAACCAAACGATCAGGCAAAGTGCTTCCTAATGATGTCTGAAGCAAGAAGAATGAATGTCTGTAATTTTAGTGAATGAATGCAATTAAAAGCTTTTCTACTTTTGCTGTCAACTTGCTCTCAGCCTCACGGAACTCGTATCGTGTCGTGGTCGGTCGGCTGCTCGGTCACTGCGTATTTATGAACTCAAGTTTATTTCGACTCCGTGTTCTACCACATTGTACTGTTTATGTTGCACATGTGGCTGAACGTTACACCGAATCGGTCAACATTGGAGTATAGAGTTGTGTCGTGTAGGCTTATACAAACCGCTAGATTTAAAATTTTGTTAATATTTGTTCATTGCATCATGAATGAGAAGCAACATTCGTCACATATATTGCTATGTAGACTTCATGTCTAGTAACGCAACTTAAGTAATATCTTACAAACGAGACAAAATAGAACATCCTCGAAACCATAGTGCAACGATGCGCACTGTAAAAGGAAATCCTTTAAATCGTTTCGTTTTCATGCGGAGTAGTGAGGTTAACTTTTATCCGACAATACTGCAGAGTGCTTCCGTTTGCAAAGCATACTTCAGCCGGGAGATGCATGCCCGCCTCTGTTCCTATCTTCAGTGGCCGTTTTCAGTATTGAAATGGGCATAAAATGACATTCGCACTCCCCTCAATCCTGACTAACCCGTGTGCTAACATTCTTATCATTGACCTCGGATCGTAGAGTGAAGGAAGTATACTATTTGGATACTCGCGCTTATACTATGTTCACACAGAGAGGCTGTACTGCATCTAGTTTCGAAACTCTACGGACCAAGTCATCGTCGCTATCACCAGCCCTTTTTGTTAGCATTATTGTTATAATAACGTAAAGCTTACCTTCAAATTTCAAGACAGCATCCCATATAATGGAATTTCAATTTGATATTGTAATTATACGGTTCATTTACGGCGATAAAAATAGCCACACAAAATACACTCTCAGCTCTTGATTGGTTTATACTTCTCGCCAACTTCCTCCCGGCTCCCGGTTACGATGGAACCCACCATCTCTTTGCCCTATCTTTGTGTATCCTATACGTTTTTCATACCGCTTGGCTTCCGGTTCCTACAGTAGGTTGGGATTTTTCTTCCCATGTTTAACACGAACAATGGTTGAATGAACCTGAGCAGAAACAAGCTGTAAGAAAGTCTATTAAGTTTGTTCCCATTTATCAAGCAGCAGAGATCACATTTGAAATAAATTGAAAACTATGGCACGTGGCATACTATCTGCGAGGGAAATCATGCAAGGTTGCAGGGTTATGTTGCCTTTGCCTAAATATAAGTTGAGTTGAGCTGAGCATTCGAACGGTATTTAAGCATGGGTTTAATGACAGTATTTTTTGTTATATAACATGTTGTATAACAATATTGTGCATAAAAAGTAATTAAACTCTGTTTGTACATGTGCAAACGTTTATTTTTCATGACTAATTTCAGAAGTCATTAAAATTTCAGATGCAAGAGTTCTGGCAATGCATAGTTGCTGTCGTACCATGCATCAATAATTATGGATAAATTATATATTTTGAAAATGCTTAACACATATAAAAGTTTATTAATTATCTCCAGATTGATGTTGAATGATCTATATAATTTTACCATTCTATTTCGAATAGCTTAAGTATCTCAATAATCATAGCTTATCAGACTATTTATTTGGCGGTGAGCAAAGAAAGCTTAAAATCATGAACCATTTTGCCATGAAAAGCTTCCATCGTGTCTGATACGAAATGTAGCAACAGTTTTGATTCGTTTTCCTTCTGTCCACGCCAGCCAACCAACGGGAGTTGAGGCGAAGGAAGTGGCGAAAACTGCCGGTTTTATGTTTCATCTCCCACAACCACCGCCATACCTTTATCCCTCGAATGGTCATGCATCTTTCGAATTATTCCACCGTCAGTTTCATTCGGAACAGGCGCAGACACAGACTGAGGCGCCCTTTTCGTTTACTACCCACACACATTTGGCGTCAGCTTAGATGGTGTGCGTTTTTGTGTGTGTAGGTATGTATATGTAACATCCGCTGCGGTCAAGCAGGAAAGACGCAGTTGCGATGGAGTGGAGTACCGTAATCAAGAAAATTTTCTTAATTAATTTCTTACATACTCCTTTCTCCGATGAGCTTCCAATCCCATCCTCTTTTAGGGGTTTCTCGTTCGGACTGCCGGAAAAATCTCGTCCATTCCGTGGCACCTCGCACACGTACATAAAATGGTCCATACGCACTAACGCCCTCCTTCATCCCCTCATTTCCCTCCTCTTCCTCCCCCGCTTTGGCCCGCTGCTGTCGGGCAGGCCCCAGAAATCTAACTTAATTTATGTGCATACTTTGTTTTGGCGTCCTGACAGTTTTTCCAACGGCTTTCCCTTCTCTCAGTCTTCTCCGATCAATCTATCTTGCTCTTTCTTTAGCTGCAGTCCGTAACGATATCCTCGGCACGTTGTGCTAGTGCTTGCGATGTTGGTTCTTGTTTGACCGAAGAACAACTAAACGTCTTTCACGCATACTTCCCCAGGCAGGATGCTGGTCAAAAATGGCAAACCTATTGGCTCCCAAATAACTCCAGCAGCAGTGCACGTGCTACTTGGAAGCGCGCAATTGAAAGCAATTTCACTACACAATTCCCCCAAAACCTACCCAATATAGCGGAGTTCCGTTAGGAGTTTGAAATGTGCTGTCGCTCATTCATCCAACCATTCAAAAAAAGCGACGCAAATCACAACTCATATTTGAAACACTCATTGAAACACTGTTGCTTTCAATCGGTTTATTTTACTAACGTATTTTGTAATATATTCCATCTTCTTTGGTTACATATACAGCTATTGTAAGCTCCCAATAAATACATAAGTTCAACTAAGTTTTCTCATACGTTGTATCTTTTCATGCTTTCATTTCATTGAAACTCTTCTTAAACTTACCTTGACTTCAAATTTTGAATGTTTTTTCAAGGAAGTCTGTCATGGACATATATATTTCATTTATCGTAGTAAATAGGTATCGTAACTTTGACAAAATCCTTTATGATCATATTCTAATTACGCAAACCAACGTACTTCCTGTTCGCAAGCTTATTTATTTCCATTAAATTGTGTAGCAATACATGAGATAGAGCGATTCCCTGTTACACTAGCACTTATATTTTGTTATTATAGTATTGAAAATAACGCATTATATTGGGAATATTGGCACTATCCAAAGCATTATTATTCAATAGATCTCAAACCAATGGTGGTAAAATGACTCGTAACACAAGTATGTTTGAAATACAATATTTTAGAAATACATCAAATTTATGATCAAGAAAATGTAACAAACTAATATTCTTCAAACATACTATTCCTTAGATTCAGTTTTCAAGTTGAAAGTTTGAGTTAAGTACGGTTTCACACCGTACCATTTCTGGTCGCACAACTCAAACTCCAAACATGCGCCATAATAATACCCATGTGACTCGTGAAAGATGAAGAATGGAGTCAATCGTGTTGCAATGCAGTTAAATGCTTTAGTAGGGATTGACTTCCTCCTGGGATCGTCATGTATTTGCAAATTAGCGTTATCAAGTGGTAATAAGTATCACTTCCCATGAGGGATATGAAAGGATTATCTTTAATTAGTGTTATTATCATTTTCCATTGATTACTTTTATCGATTTTTCGGACGATAGAACATACACAGAAAGATAAAAATACTACGCACACGTTGCTACACTATCGGTGGCATATGGTGTACTTATTACATTCATTTGAATCCTGTGAAGTATTCCACTTGTAAATTCTAATGTCGTTACTAGTTTTATAGAGTATATAATTATTACGATCCGCACACCACGTAAGCGACTTTCAATATATTACAACTGTTTAACTACAACGTTTAAGTGGATTAAGCAAATGAACTACAGAAATAAATTACACTAGAGTGATTGAAGAATACGCACACGTCTAACCGACTGGTTGCTAACTAATGGTGCTAGTTAACTTTGAAAACTGTTCCCGAAGGGTCAAACTCATTAAAACAAAAATACCCTCGGGGCGGACCGCGGTAGCTCCTATGGATGCTATTTGAAAAAAATGTACACAATTCGAGCTAACAACTGTCCTGCAGGGAGTTGAAGAAAGAGAGGGACAGTTGAAGAGTCACGCAAAAGACGCGCCTCAAGCTATCCTTTAACGAAGCATAAAAATAAGAGCCCCATTTTAAGCATCAACTTCGCACGACGAAGTGCAGTGATTGCTTGGGCATTGCAGTGGGAAAAGAGTCGAAACTCTGTGTCGAGGATGAGGATTATGAAGGGATGTTTCCCATTTCTCGACATTGTTTTTTTTTTATTCAAGTATGCGACATTTTTCCGATGTATATGTATGTCTATGGTTCATCATAGGTAACATTTTATGCAACAGACATTATCGGTTATGTTTCGTACAATAATTAACATTAAAACGTAAGTGTGAACTGTGAAGGTTACAAACAAAACAAAAAGGCATCCATAAACTAAACAGAAACATACTAAATAATGAGATAAACCGAAAATATTCGCCACCCACTATCAATTTATTATGTATTCATTGGAGTACTCAAACATCTTTGATCAATATAATTTATCACTCATAGAGCATTGTCGAACGGTTGCTTGATCGGCTCTACGAAACCCATACTCTTTTCAAAAAAGAGATGCTGGATAAACATAACGAAAAATATGTAGCATTTGCTTCATTCGGTGAAATTGAGCATGGTGCAACGTTTGCTCTACAAATTGCAACAGCTCGAACGTTTGCGAACGTGGCGCAATATTGCGGTGCAGTTATTCGATTGGAAGAAGGTTCGGTGGAAGTTTTGCTTTTGTTGCATTTTTCATTTTGTCCCTTTTTTCGTACCTTTCTTGGATACATGCACTAAAACCAGACGTGTAGGTTCAGATGCAAGTGCATTTTACTGAAACTTATACCTAACTTTTTTCCTAACATGTTTCTCACACCCAACATAGTGTTCGTTACGGGTAGTCTCATTCGTCCATACCTGCATCATTAGCGAGTAGTGTGTGGCAGTTTTGTGCACCACGATCAGATCAGCAGTATTTGTGGCAGTCTGATTGACGTTTTCAATATTCGCAAGTATTCCGACTTGACAATCAAATTCATGAAATCGTCCTACCGCAATAGTTCCTGTAAATAGGCGAGAGCAAAAATGTCCATTCGCTATAGTAAAACTTACACTCTAAGTGGCCATAAAGTAGCATAGCAATAATTTGTTTAAACAATGACATGATGACGATGCCGTTACAGTTGAAAACAGTTGTTGATGGTTTACAAACGGATATAGTAAGGAACATTTTTCAGTCAGCTACTTTATTCACGTTCGTGGTCAATGCATACTCACCAATCCCAAAACATTTCGAGGGATGTAGCTATTATTAATGTCAGCAACAATAATCCTCACATCGACCAAAGTTATTTCAATAATTGCTAGCGTTAGCCTAATTAAAATTTATAGAACCGTACGTACACCATTTCCAACAGCTTACAGGCGATTATGGGCAAGAAATGCCAGAAAGCCAGCTGTGCTCCGTTTCGCAAAATTATTCCAGAAATACTCGTAAAGAATATGAAAAAAACAACCAAAAGTAAACAACGTTCCTCGAAGAAACTCGAAAGCCAAATTTTACAACATTCCAACACACATAAACACCTCGCCACAACATGGTATTGGGCATATTTGCTCAACGCACACGCACATACATACCCACACTCATGGACAACATTCATAAGACCTTTTGTGCCTGTGGAAGACACGAGATTGGCACAACTCCCACAGCTAATTAATTTCGTACGTAACTAACAAGCGTAATAAAGATTGTGCTGAACGTTCATTGCAGAATATGTATTAATCAAACGCTGTAATAATCGCACTGTGACCGATGAATAGTATGTTTTTATTCATTAATTTAAATCATCATGAAAAGCGGAACAATTTAAAGGATTGTGTCAAATGAGGTTATAATACCGAGCATATTTGACATATTTTTATGGACTACACAAGCTGTGTTTTGCTAACATTTATCACCGCCAACAATTATCACGTTCGGCCAGGAACATATGAACATTTTTATTTTATTTCTAAACCTTTACATTAGCAAGTTTTCGTAACCAAGGATAATGAATCACACCATGCAACCATTGCAACCAGATGGGCGTATGTGTGTGAAGAATGCTCAACAGGATACCAAAAAATAGTCCAGGTCCAACTCCCAAGTCTACACACATACATCGAGAAACTTTTACTTCAACATATAAGATGCTAATTAATGAATACAAAACATCCTCTACCTGATTACATATTCATTGGCCAGGATGCAATTAATGCTAATTACTTTCCTCTTTAATCATTATAAAATGGCGACGTTTTGACGTCATGCCACCGGTCGGGATTTTAATTAAATAATTTCACTAGAAAAGGAATAAAACAGCTGACTACAACAGTGTGCGAAGACGTCTACAAATGAGTGTATTATAAATTTGCAATGCATTAGACCTCCAATTCAGATATGTTTGCTAATATTTCAATGTTTCGTACATGATATTTAAAGTGTTTAGATTATTGTTAGCAATGGATGGGGATCGCAATCGGCTTCACGAAGCTTTGCAATTATTAAAAAAAACCCCACACACACATTAGTTTAAAAAGCAGTACTGTTATTTAATAAACATGGTTAAACAGTACATAAGATAAGATGAACATACTCTTCATTTCCTGCATAACATGGATTCGCTTATAATGATAGCACGAATCATCTTGTTATGCGAATTGCACTGCAATGTTCTTATCAAAGGTATGCAATTGGAATTGTCATCACTTTTTAACTTGATAACGACGCCATATAGTCCATATAGCTATAGCAGCCATATAGTCAAACTTTTGTCAAACACTGATTCAACATGTTACATGAGATATGAATTGTTTTTATTTGCTTATTGCTGTTTCCCATTCACACACGAAAGCCACTCGTGTTAAACCGCTCGGTTCTGCTGGTTCTGCTTGCCATATTCGCTGTCAAACAGATCACAAACAATGAATGCATTGCATGCACAAACAGAATGATTTGGATAATGTGAAAGACGCTGATATCGTTTGCGAAAACCAAAAAATTTAATTAAAATTGTATGTTATATACCACGGTTAGCCAATTACAACACTGGTGTGTTTGATAGTACACGTTGGTCGGTTAACGATGATTGGAAGCTTAAAGCGAAAGGTTTATTTTATAAAACTGAATTTGAAACATGTTATTTTCATTCTGGCTCATCTTGGCCACTACATAAAAAATGCTACAGTCATGATGCATCTTTATCAAACCCGTAAAGTTATTCAAAAGTAGTTTGAAACCCAAAAAAATATATATGTACAGAAAATAAATATTTAAAACACGGTCAGTTAAAAAAAAACCAAATTTGATTCAAACTAACGCAATTTGATTCAAACAGTGTGTTTTTGAGTGTTCAGCTAAGTGCGTGTTGAAGACCACGACCAGTTTTGGAAAGCCGAAAGCCATTTTTGTCATTACCACGCACATGGACGATGGCTACACAGATATTTTATAATGCGCTGCATATTTAACTAACATATTTTTCGTATAATACCGAAACATATGCAAATGAACAGGCTATAGATAATTTAAATTTATTTAAGATTAAATGGCCATGAAAAAGCATTGTAGCAACGGTAGTATCATAAATTATACTGTTAAACGGAAGTTCACAAATGACAAAAAAATTATTCTTTCATAAATAACGTCTTTGTGACAACTTGAAAAAGTGTGTACCTTTGGTTTGTTCCTTTGATTTTAACCCATTTTTTATCAGCAATTTACAATCATATCATCTTTAAACATACTCAAACCAAGGATCGGTATAAACAAGTAAAGCGAAATAGATCCCAAGAACACATTGCGAAAGGAAACCAGAAAAACGGATCAGGTCGTAATAAAAATTGCAATCATATTTCTGCTGATTGAAAAAGTTTATCTACATTTATGAATTTGTACGGCACTGAGGCGGCGGAAAGTCGCATGGTAGAAGAGTACTCCCCGACCGAATCGAATTCAGGATAGTAGAAATTGATTTTCGGTCCGATACTGAACCGGATGAACGGAAAGGATGTCGCAATTGTACTACGATGGCCGTCTCAAAGTGAAATGCTGATTGTATTTGCCAAATGGAGAAGGATGAAGCAGATAAGTATTGTGTGACACACGCACTTAACCTCTATGCACTGCAATAACAGCCGGAACCGGAAACGTACGTAACGTCCAGAAAATTGGAAACCGGTGGCTTGCAACTATCCGGTCCGAAGATTTGGCATGGCTGCGAATTGCAAATAACCGGTTAAAATAAAGTGTGTTCAAACGGAAACGACGTACATATGTTAGCTCAACCGGAGTGTAAAGATAACTGACCAAGTTTCGTGTACGATGATGAAAGACAATATGATCGAATCAATTATTTTCATTCTGAACAATTAGATTTAAATGAAATTATCACTAAATATAGAAGACTTTTAGTGAGTACCTGCTCCTTGATTGAATATTATCAAACTATTACTTGATTGTTATCATTATTTTCCACAATTCATTTCCTATCGATTGGAAAACTGTCGTTATTGGTTGCTATAAATAATACATCAAACGAATCGCGTTAAATGTTTAAATAATAGCAACAAATTTGTACAGATAGCTTTAAAAACAGTCGTTAAAACTAGTGAGCTGCATTTTGTTACATAGTTTCCAGTTTCTATAACGTTACACTTTGTCATAGCACGCTTAAAACAAAGAAAAAATTAATAAAAATACAATTATCTTTTCTACTTTCAGTGGAATCAATCAAAGACCACACAATCAATGTACAACCGAATCGGGCAGTCCATTCCAGCAGCGTGTCAGCAACCATGGGACACACGACAGTTACACCTAGCGCACCGGCTACTACAATCCAATCGGCTGTCTCATCCACCCCAAACCTGGTTGCTGCGACTGGTTTAGCCAAGGACTGTGCCGGCTGTGGGAAGCGTATAACCGAGCGTTTTTTGTTGAAAGCACTGGACATCTTCTGGCACGAAGATTGCCTCAAGTGTGGTTGCTGTGATTGCCGTCTTGGAGAGGTCGGCTCAACATTGTATACTAAAGCGAATCTAATCCTATGTAAGCGAGACTATCTTAGACTATTCGGCACGACTGGGTACTGTGCTGCTTGTAACAAGGTGATACCAGCCTTCGAGATGGTTATGCGCGCCAAAAACAATGTCTATCATCTGGAGTGCTTCGCATGTCAGCAGTGCAATCATAGGTAGGTTACACCAGGTACATCATTGGTGCGAAAGATCGTGCTCTATCGTGAGATATTAATGAATACTTTTTTGTCGCTCAATGCATTCTAGATTCTGTGTTGGCGATCGTTTCTATTTATGTGATAATAAAATCCTTTGTGAGTACGACTATGAGGAACGGCTGGTGTTCGCCAGTATGGCATGCAATCCATCTAGCCTGGCGCATATTCGGAGGCAAGTTAGTAATTTACAGGTAAAATCAAAATCCCCCAAAATTACCTTCCTTTCTTTAATTTAGTACACCCTCGAGCAAACAACAGATCGGTTTTTTACCATCAAAATGTATACTGTTGGTATCATTCCTTCTTACATGCTTTATTGCTGCTTATGCCGATTCATTTTGTATATCATGAACCATTACATTAACACTTGTTTCGATGTAAACCATGTAGCTAGTTTATTATTTTATTTAGTCACTGTAAATATTGATATCTTTTTACGAGAAATTCGGTAACGCAGACTATATGTATATGATTTCTCAAATAAATATAATCTTATCCTATCAGTTGGCTTTTGAAAGTAGCTGACAACGATTTCATGTGAAATGTTTTATTAATAAAAGCAAAGAAAAAACAGCAACCAAATCATGCGCTATACGGTGGTTGGGTAATGGATGGAAGTAATTTACGCACGACATCGGCAATACACCGTAAAACCCGGTTACGAGTTTAATATCACGCCTGTGACAATAAATGGAGCATTACAAATAACTGAAGGTATTGGTCCCTTCTAGATTTTTGTGTCATCAAGAAAACATAAGTGACATCTGGCAGCACGGTAAGATGTGCCTGCAAGAAAAAGATTGCTGCAACACGCCAAAAACGGCATAAAACGGTATTGAATTTTACCCCGTTGAACTTCCATCTACACACATTTGGTTTATATCATGCTGCAGTTGTGCTTTATAGCAGACTGGGCTATGTTAACTATGTCAGATGAAACACTTAGTGAAAATTTATTGCTTATGGTAAGCTAAAAATCATTACTTTTTCACATGAGCGTGATCCACTAAACATAAACTCCATCACTTTAACAGATTTTAGCATACTTACATCAATAACTTGCTGATTAAAATGAATGATTAGATGAATCACAGTTATTGTAAAAGAATAGTAACAACTGCATGTAAATTGCGATATTGAAATTCAGAATCAAACTTGAAAAGGATTTTTTAACAAAACATTGTTTAAGGATGAATATTGTGATTTTTCATTATTTAAAATGCATGAATTAACCAAGTAACGACATTACCTCTAAAATTATGAAATCATATATTAATAACAAGCAGCACTTAAGACCAACTTCAGGTTTATCATTCGCTCACCACGAATCGTGTTTATCAATCGTGTTTTATCATTCTAATTTTTAAAGTGCGTTTGAACAAAAAAATAATACTAAAAATCATGTTAACTTCGCAAAAAAATCAAAAAGTTAGCCATTTTACAACTGGCCACACTACTACGTTCAACTTTTCATACCAAAATAGAATTTGATACATATTTATTATCTCTTATTATAAGAATTATATAAAGACTAATAGTTTTTTTTTATGATTTTATTAGAACGCTTTTATGTATACAACAAGAATTATTTACATCTCTAAGATCGATGTATCACATTAGATCGTTTCGATTAAAAACGCTATATAAAACTGTCCTCATTCCGCTTGCATACGTCAAGGTGATCAGTCGTGTTTATTTT